>OZ022326.1:28854903-28964620 GCA_963989225.1 Dromius quadrimaculatus | reverse complement strand
CGTCCTCAAATGCACAAAATTTTGCGTTTCCAGCAAGTTATCAGCGTTTTTCCTGAGTCTCGTTGAGAAATTTTTTATTCTGTAAATCTGCTCAGGAGGAAGATTTTGCTTAAAAAATGCGTTATATGGCAGAATATATAGAATCAAATACATCATATTTCGTGTTTTTAGAGTGCTATTTGCAGTCTTACAAACTTTGAAATAAGTCGAGATCACGCTTTTCCTTGCAGATTTTTAAAATCAGAAAGTTCATATTCTCATTCAGGACCTCATAATATGTATGAATCTATTGTCAAAAACATCGTATTACGTGTTTTTTAGAGCGCTATCTGCAGTTATATGAAATTTGTAATAAGTCAAATTTACCACATTCTGAGCAGTTTCAAAGTATCGCAAATCACACAAATCTATCCAATACAACACAATACGCATGAATCCGTCCTCAAATGCACAAAATTTTGCGTTTCTAGCGAGTTTTCAGCGTTTTTCCTGAGTCTCGTTGAGAAATTTTTGATTCTGTAAATCTGCTCAGAAGCAAGATTTTGCTTCAAAAATGCGTTATATGGCAGAATCTGGCACCAAATACATCATATTTCGTGTTTTTAGGGTGCTATTTGCAGTTTTACAAACTTTGGAATAAGTCGAAATCACGCTTTTCCGTGCAAATTTTCACAGTCAAAAAGTTCATATTCCCATCCAGGACCTCATAATATGTATGAATCTATCGACAAAAACATCGTATCTCGTGTTTTTAGAGCGCTTTCTGCAGTTATATGAAGTTTGAGATAAGTCAAAATTACCACATTCTGAGCAGTTTCGAATTATCGCAAATCACATAAATCTATCCAATACAACATAATACACATAAATCCGTTCTCGAATGCACAAAATTTTGCGTTTCCAGCGAGTTATCAGCGCTTTTTCTAAGTCTCGTTGAGAAATTTTTGATTCTGTAAATCCGCTCAGAAGCAAGATTTTGCTCCAAAAATGCGTTATATGGCAAAATCTGGCATCAAATACACCATATTCTGTGCTTTCAGAGTGCAATTTGCAGTTTTACAAACTTTGGAATAAGTCGATATCACGCTTTTCCGCGCAGATTTTCACAATTTGAAAGATCATATTCCTATCCAGGACCTTATAATATGTATGAATCTATCGACAAAAACATCGTATCTCGTGTTTTCAGAGCGCTATCTGCAGTTATATGAAGTTTGAAATAAGTCAAAATTACCACATTCTGAGCAGTTTCAAAGTATCGCAAATCACATCAATCTATCCAATACAACATAATACGCATGAATCCGTCCTCAAATGCACAGAATTCTGCGTTTCCAGCGAGTTATCAGCGTTTATTCTAGGTCTCGTTGAGAGATTCCTTGATTCTGTAAATCTGCTCAAAAGCAAGATTTTGCTTCAAAAATGCGTTATATGGCAGAATTTAGCACCAAATACATCATATTTCGTGTTTTTAGAGTGCTATTCGCAGTTTTACAAACTTTGGAATAAGTCGGAGTCACGCTTTTTCGCGCAGATTTTCACAATCAAAAAGTCCATATTCTCATCCAGGACCTCAAAATATGTATGAATCTATCGACAAAAACATCGTATCTCGTGTTTTCAGAGCGCTATCTACAGTTATATGAAGTTTGAAATAAGTCAAAATCACCACATTCTGAGCAGTTTCAAAGTATCGCAAATCACATAAATCTATCCAATACAACATAATACGCATGAATCCGTCCTCAAATGCACAGAGTTTTGCGTATCCAGGGAGTTATCAGCGTCTTTTCTGATTCTCGTTGAGAAGTTTTTGATTCTGTAAATCTGCTCAGAAGCAAGATTTAGCATCAAAAATGCGTTATATGGCAGAATCTAGCTCCAAATACATTATATTTTGTGTTTTTAGAGTGCTATTCGTAGTTTTACAAACTTTGGAATAAGTCGAAATCACGCTTTCCCGGGCAGATTTTCACAATCAAAAAGTTCATATTTCTATCCAGGACCTCAAAATATGTATGAATCTATCGACAAAAACATTGTGTCTCGTGTTTTCAGAGCTCTATCTGCAATTATATGAAGTTTGAAATAAGTCAAAATTACCACATTCTGAGCAGTTTCAAAGTATCGCAAATCACATAAATCTATCCACTAGAACATAATACGCATGAATCCGTCCTCAAATGCACAAAATTTTGCGTTTCCAGCAAGTTATCAGCGTTTGTTCTGAGTCTCGTTGAGAAATTTTTGATTTTGTAAATCTGCTCAGAAGCAAGATTTTGCTTCAAAAATGCGTTATATGGCAGCATCAAGCATCAAATACATCATATTCCGTGTTTTTAGAGTGCTATCTGCAGTTTTACAAAATTTGAAATAAGTCGAGATCACGCTTTTCCGCGCAGATTTCCACAAATAAAATGTTCATATTCCTATTCAAGACCTCATAATATGTATGAATCTATCGACAAAAACATCGTATCTCGTGTTTTCAGAGCGCTATCTGCAGTTATATGAAGTTTGAAATAAGTCAAAATTACCACATTCTGAGCAGTTTCAAAGTATCGCAAATCACATAAATCTATCTAATACAACATAATACGCATGAATCCGTCCTCAAATTCACAAAATTTTGCGTTTCCAGCGAGTTATCAGCGTTTTTTCTGAGTCTCGTTGAGAAATTTTTGATACTGTAAATCTGCTCAGAAGCAAGATTTTGCTCCAAAAATGCGTCATATGGCAGAATCTAGCACCAAATACATCATATTTAGTGTTTTTAGAGTGCTACTTGCAGTTTTACAAACTTTGGAATAAGTCGAAATCACGCTCTTCCACGCAGATTTTCACAATCGAAAAGTTCATATTCCTATCCAGGACCTCATAATATGTATAAATCTTCCGACAAAAACATCGTATCTCGGGTTTTAGAGCGCTATCTGCAGTTATATGAAGTTTGAAATAAGTCAAAATTACCACATTCTGAGCAGTTTCAAAGTATCGCAAATCACACAAATCTATCCAATACAACATAATACGCATGAATCCGTCCTCGAATGCACAAAATTTTGTGTTTCTCGTTGAGAAATTTTTGATTCTGTTAATCTGCTCAGAAGCAAGATTTTGCTTCAAAAATGCGTTATATGGCAGAATCTAGCATTAAGTACATCATATTTTGTGTTTTTAAAGTCCTATTTGCAGTTTTACATACTCTGGAATAAGTCTAAATCACGCTTTTCCGCGCAGATTTCCAAAATCAAAAAGTTCATATTCCCATCCAGGTCCTCATAATATGTATGAATCTATCGACAAAAACATAGTATCTCGTGTTTTTAGAGCGCTATCTGCAGTTATATGAAGTTTGAAATTAGTCAAAATTACCACATTCTGAGCAGTTTCAAAGTATCGCAAATCACATAAATCTATCCATTACAACATGATACGCATGAATCCGTCCTCAAATGCACAAAATTACGCGTTACCAGCGAGTTATAAGCGTTTTGTCTGGGTTCCGTTAAGAAATTTTTGATTCTGTAAATCTGCTTAGAAGCAAGATTTTGCTTCGTGAATGCGTTATATGGCAGAATTTAGCACCAAACACATCATATTTCGTGTTTTCAGAGTGCTATTTACAGTTTTACAAACTTTGGAATAAGTCAAAATCACGCTTTTCCGCGCAGATTTTGTTAATAAAAAGTTCATATTCCTATCCAGGACCTCATAATATGTATGAATCTATCGACAAAAACATCGTATCTTGTTCAGAAACCAGTGCACAACATAAGATCTGAGACGCTTACGAGAGCATAAAAATTCATAAGAATAAAACCCGCTTATTGAATTCTGACCTGGGTCCCATCCCTAACTCCAGATTGTACCGTTTGTTTTAGTTAATCCTAGCGTGACGACCTTTTAGTATAAAAGGAATTTTATGTTTGAGTTTAAGTTGCGTTTCACATCACCTCTGGTGGAGACAATATCTCATGTAGCAATCCTCAGCCTATTCGGTGGAGAGCATATCTCCAGAGGAAAACTGCAGCCTGCTGTTGATGTGATTCGCCTTTCTACTGATGATGAGAACTTAGTTTTCGAAATACGTATATAGATTTTACAAATTTTATCTGAGGTTAGGGGTTTGTTTTCATTTTATTCATAACATTTACCTTAAGACTCATAATATTTAATATCGTATTTTGTGTTTTCAGAGCGCTATGTGCAGTTATATGAAGTTTGAAATAAGTCAAAATTACCACATTCTGAGCAGATTCAAAGTATCGCAAATCACATAAATCTATCCAATACAACATAATACGCATGGAACCGTCCTCAAATGCACAAAATTCTGCGTTCCCAGCAAATTATCAGCGTTTATCCTGAGTCTCGTTGGGAAATTTTTGATCCTGTAAATCTGCTCAGAAGCAAGATTTTGCCTCAAAAATGCGTTATATGGCAGAATCTAGCACCAAATACATCATATTTTGTGATTTTAGAGTGCTATTTGCAGTTTTACAAACTTTGGAATGAGTCATAATCACGCTTTTCCACGCAGATTTTCACAATTAAAACGTTTATATTCCTATCCAGGATCTCATAATATGTATAAATCTATCAATAAAAACATCGTACCTCGTGTTTTCAGAGCGCTATCTGCAGTTATATGAAGATTGAAATAGGTCGAAATTACCACATTCTGAGCAGTTTCAAAGTATCGCAAATCACATGAATCTATCCAGTACAACATAATACCCATTAATCCGTCCTCAAATGCACAAAATTTTGTGTTTCCAGCGAGTTATCAGCGTTTTTTCTGAGTCTCGTTGAGAAATTTTGGATTCTGTAAATCTGCTCACAAGAAAGATTTTGCTTCAAAAATGCGTTATATGGCAGAATCCAGCACCAAATACATCATATTTCGTGTTTTTAGAGTGCTATTTGCAGTTTTACAAACTTTGGGATAATTCAAAATCACGCTTTTCCGCGCAGATTTTCACAATCAAAAAGTTCATATTCCAATCCAGGACCCCATAATTTGTATGAATCTATCGACAAAAACAACGTATCTCGTGTTTTCAGAGCGCTATCTGCAGTTATATGAAGTTTGAAATAAGTCAAAATTACCACATTCTGAGCAATTTCAAAGTATCGCAAATCACGAAAATCTATCCAATACAACATAATACGCATGAAACCGTCCTCAGATGCACAAAATTTTGCGTTTCCAGCAAGTTATCAGCGTTTTTTCTGAGTCTCGTTGAGAAATTTTTGATTCTGTAGATCTGCTCAGAAGCATGATTCTGCTTCAAAAATGCGTTATATGACAGAATCTAGCACCAAATACATCATATTCCGTGTTTTTAGAGTGCTATTCGCAGTTCTACAAACTTTGGAATAAGTCGAAATCACGCTTTTCCGCGCAGATTTCCACAATCGAAAAGTTCATATTCCCATCCAGGACCTCATAATATGTATGAATGTATCGACAAAAACATCGTATCTCGTGTTTCCAGAGCGCTATCTGCAGTTATATGAAGTTTGAAATAAGTCAGAATCACCACATTCTGAGCAGTTTCAAAGTATCGCAAATCACATAAATCTATCCAATACAACATAATACGCATGAATCCGTCCTCAAATGCACAAAATTTTGCGTTTCCAGCGAGTTATCAGCGTTTTTCCTGAGGCTCGTTGAGAAATTTTTGATTCTGTATATCAGCTCAGAAGCAAGATTTTGCTTCAAAAATGCGTTATATGGCAGAATCTAGCACCAAATACATCATATTTCGTGTTTCAGAGTGCTATTTGCAGTTTTACAAACTTTGGAATAAGTCGAAATCCCGCTTTTCCGCGCAGATTTTCACAATCAAAAAGATCATATTCCTTCCTAGGACCTCATGATATGTATGAATCTATCGACAAAAACATCGTATCTCGTGTTTTTAGAGCTATATCTGCAGTTATATGAAGTTTGAAATAAGTCAAAATTACCACATTCTGAGCAGTTTCAAAGTATCGCAAATCACATGAATCTATCCAATACAACATAATACGCATGAATCCGTCCTCAAATGCACAAAATTTTGCGATTCCAGCGAGTTATAAGTGTTTTTTCTGTCTCGTTGGGAGATTCTTGATTCTGTAAATCTGCTCAGAAGCAAGATGTTGCTTCAAAAATGCGTTATATGGCAAAATCTAGCACCAAATACATCATATTTTGTGTTTTCAGGGTGCTGTTTGCAGTTCTACGAACTTTGGAATAGGTCGAAATCACGCTTTTCTGCGCAGATATTCACAATCAAAAAGTTTATATTCCCATCCAAGACCTCAAAATATGTATGAATCTTTCGACAAAAACATTGTATGACATGTTTTCAGAGCGCTATCTGCAGTTATATGAGGTTTGAAATAAGTCAAAATTACCACATTCTGAGCAGTTTCAAAGTATCGCAAATCACATAAATCTATCCAATACAACATAATACGCATTAATCCGTCCTTGAATGCACAAAATTCTGCGTTACCAGCGAGTTATAAGCGTTTTTTCTGAGTCTCGTTGAGAGATTTTTGATTCTGTTAATCTGCTCAGAAGCAAGATTTTGCTTAAAAAATGCGTTATATGGCAGAATCTAGCACCATATACATCATATTTAGTGTTTTCAGATTGCTATTCGCAGTTTTACAAACTCAGGGATAAGTCGAAATCACGCTTTACCGCGCAGATTTACACAATCAAAAAGATCATATTCCTATCCTATCCAGGACTTCATAATATGTATAAATCTATCAACAGAAACATCGTATCTCGTGTTTCCAGGGCGCTATCTGCAGTTATATGAAGTTTGAAATAAGTCAAAATTACCACATACTAAGCAGTTTCAAAGTATCACAAATCACATGAATCTATCCAATATAACATAATACGCATGAATCCGTTCTGAAATGCACAAAATTTTGCGTTTCCAGCAAGTTATCAGCGTTTTTTCTGATTCTCGTTGGGAAATTTCCGATTCTGTAAATCTGCTCAGAAGCAAGATTTTGCTACAAAAATGCGATATATGGCAGAATCTAGCGCCAAATACATCATATTTCGTGTTTTTAGAGTGCTATTTGCAGTTCTACAAACTTTGGAATGAGTCGAGATCACGCTTTTCCGCGCAGATTTTCGCAATCAAAAAGTTCATATTCCTATCCAGGACCTCATAATTTGTATGAGTCTATCGACAAAAACATCGCATCCTGTGTTTTCTGAGCGCTATCTGTAGTTATATGAAGATTGAAATAAGTCAAAATTACCACATTCTGAGCAGTTTCAAAGTATCGCAAATCACATAAATCTATCCAATACAACATAATACGCATAAAACCGTCCTCAAATGTTCAAAATTTTGCGTTCCCAGCAAGTTATCAGCGTTTTTTCTGAGTCTCGTTGAGAAATTTTTGACTCTGTAAATCTGCTCAGAAGCAAGATTTTGCTTCAAAAATGCGTTATATGGCAGAAGCTAGCACCAAATACATCATATTTCGTGTTTTCAGAGTGCTATTCGCAGTATTACAAACTTTGGAATGAGTCGAAATCACGCTTTTCCGCGCAGATTTTCACAATCAAAAAGTTCATATTCCTATCCAGGACCTCATATTATGTATGAATCTATCGACAAAAACATCGTATCTCGTGTTTTCAGAGCGCTATCTGCAGTTATATGAAGTTTGAAATAAGTCAAAATTACCACATTCTGAGCAGTTTCAAAGTATCGCAAATCACATAAATCTATCCAATACAACGTAATACGCTAAAACCGTCCTCAAATGCACAAAATTTTGCGTTTCCAGCAAGTTATCAGCGTTTTTCCTGAGTCTCGTTGAGAAATTTTTTATTCTGTAAATCTGCTCAGGAGGAAGATTTTGCTTAAAAAATGCGTTATATGGCAGAATATATAGAATCAAATACATCATATTTCGTGTTTTTAGAGTGCTATTTGCAGTCTTACAAACTTTGAAATAAGTCGAGATCACGCTTTTCCTTGCAGATTTTTAAAATCAGAAAGTTCATATTCTCATTCAGGACCTCATAATATGTATGAATCTATTGTCAAAAACATCGTATTACGTGTTTTTAGAGCGCTATCTGCAGTTATATGAAATTTGTAATAAGTCAAATTTACCACATTCTGAGCAGTTTCAAAGTATCGTAAATCACACAAATCTATCCAATACAACACAATACGCATGAATCCGTCCTCAAATGCACAAAATTTTGCGTTTCTAGCGAGTTTTCAGCGTTTTTCCTGAGTCTCGTTGAGAAATTTTTGATTCTGTAAATCTGCTCAGAAGCAAGATTTTGCTTCAAAAATGCGTTATATGGCAGAATCTGGCACCAAATACATCATATTTCGTGTTTTTAGGGTGCTATTTGCAGTTTTACAAACTTTGGAATAAGTCGAAATCACGCTTTTCCGTGCAAATTTTCACAGTCAAAAAGTTCATATTCCCATCCAGGACCTCATAATATGTATGAATCTATCGACAAAAACATCGTATCTCGTGTTTTTAGAGCGCTTTCTGCAGTTATATGAAGTTTGAGATAAGTCAAAATTACCACATTCTGAGCAGTTTCGAATTATCGCAAATCACATAAATCTATCCAATACAACATAATACACATAAATCCGTTCTCGAATGCACAAAATTTTGCGTTTCCAGCGAGTTATCAGCGCTTTTTCTAAGTCTCGTTGAGAAATTTTTGATTCTGTAAATCCGCTCAGAAGCAAGATTTTGCTCCAAAAATGCGTTATATGGCAAAATCTGGCATCAAATACACCATATTCTGTGCTTTCAGAGTGCAATTTGCAGTTTTACAAACTTTGGAATAAGTCGATATCACGCTTTTCCGCGCAGATTTTCACAATTTGAAAGATCATATTCCTATCCAGGACCTTATAATATGTATGAATCTATCGACAAAAACATCGTATCTCGTGTTTTCAGAGCGCTATCTGCAGTTATATGAAGTTTGAAATAAGTCAAAATTACCACATTCTGAGCAGTTTCAAAGTATCGCAAATCACATCAATCTATCCAATACAACATAATACGCATGAATCCGTCCTCAAATGCACAGAATTCTGCGTTTCCAGCGAGTTATCAGCGTTTATTCTAGGTCTCGTTGAGAGATTCCTTGATTCTGTAAATCTGCTCAAAAGCAAGATTTTGCTTCAAAAATGCGTTATATGGCAGAATTTAGCACCAAATACATCATATTTCGTGTTTTTAGAGTGCTATTCGCAGTTTTACAAACTTTGGAATAAGTCGGAGTCACGCTTTTTTCGCGCAGATTTTCACAATCAAAAAGTCCATATTCTCATCCAGGACCTCAAAATATGTATGAATCTATCGACAAAAACATCGTATCTCGTGTTTTCAGAGCGCTATCTACAGTTATATGAAGTTTGAAATAAGTCAAAATCACCACATTCTGAGCAGTTTCAAAGTATCGCAAATCACATAAATCTATCCAATACAACATAATACGCATGAATCCGTCCTCAAATGCACAGAGTTTTGCGTATCCAGGGAGTTATCAGCGTCTTTTCTGATTCTCGTTGAGAAGTTTTTGATTCTGTAAATCTGCTCAGAAGCAAGATTTAGCATCAAAAATGCGTTATATGGCAGAATCTAGCTCCAAATACATTATATTTTGTGTTTTTAGAGTGCTATTCGTAGTTTTACAAACTTTGGAATAAGTCGAAATCACGCTTTCCCGGGCAGATTTTCACAATCAAAAAGTTCATATTTCTATCCAGGACCTCAAAATATGTATGAATCTATCGACAAAAACATTGTGTCTCGTGTTTTCAGAGCTCTATCTGCAATTATATGAAGTTTGAAATAAGTCAAAATTACCACATTCTGAGCAGTTTCAAAGTATCGCAAATCACATAAATCTATCCACTAGAACATAATACGCATGAATCCGTCCTCAAATGCACAAAATTTTGCGTTTCCAGCAAGTTATCAGCGTTTGTTCTGAGTCTCGTTGAGAAATTTTTGATTTTGTAAATCTGCTCAGAAGCAAGATTTTGCTTCAAAAATGCGTTATATGGCAGCATCAAGCATCAAATACATCATATTCCGTGTTTTTAGAGTGCTATCTGCAGTTTTACAAAATTTGAAATAAGTCGAGATCACGCTTTTCCGCGCAGATTTCCACAAATAAAATGTTCATATTCCTATTCAAGACCTCATAATATGTATGAATCTATCGACAAAAACATCGTATCTCGTGTTTTCAGAGCGCTATCTGCAGTTATATGAAGTTTGAAATAAGTCAAAATTACCACATTCTGAGCAGTTTCAAAGTATCGCAAATCACATAAATCTATCTAATACAACATAATACGCATGAATCCGTCCTCAAATTCACAAAATTTTGCGTTTCCAGCGAGTTATCAGCGTTTTTTCTGAGTCTCGTTGAGAAATTTTTGATACTGTAAATCTGCTCAGAAGCAAGATTTTGCTCCAAAAATGCGTCATATGGCAGAATCTAGCACCAAATACATCATATTTAGTGTTTTTAGAGTGCTACTTGCAGTTTTACAAACTTTGGAATAAGTCGAAATCACGCTCTTCCACGCAGATTTTCACAATCGAAAAGTTCATATTCCTATCCAGGACCTCATAATATGTATAAATCTTCCGACAAAAACATCGTATCTCGGGTTTTAGAGCGCTATCTGCAGTTATATGAAGTTTGAAATAAGTCAAAATTACCACATTCTGAGCAGTTTCAAAGTATCGCAAATCACACAAATCTATCCAATACAACATAATACGCATGAATCCGTCCTCGAATGCACAAAATTTTGTGTTTCTCGTTGAGAAATTTTTGATTCTGTTAATCTGCTCAGAAGCAAGATTTTGCTTCAAAAATGCGTTATATGGCAGAATCTAGCATTAAGTACATCATATTTTGTGTTTTTAAAGTCCTATTTGCAGTTTTACATACTCTGGAATAAGTCTAAATCACGCTTTTCCGCGCAGATTTCCAAAATCAAAAAGTTCATATTCCCATCCAGGTCCTCATAATATGTATGAATCTATCGACAAAAACATAGTATCTCGTGTTTTTAGAGCGCTATCTGCAGTTATATGAAGTTTGAAATTAGTCAAAATTACCACATTCTGAGCAGTTTCAAAGTATCGCAAATCACATAAATCTATCCATTACAACATGATACGCATGAATCCGTCCTCAAATGCACAAAATTACGCGTTACCAGCGAGTTATAAGCGTTTTGTCTGGGTTCCGTTAAGAAATTTTTGATTCTGTAAATCTGCTTAGAAGCAAGATTTTGCTTCGTGAATGCGTTATATGGCAGAATTTAGCACCAAACACATCATATTTCGTGTTTTCAGAGTGCTATTTACAGTTTTACAAACTTTGGAATAAGTCAAAATCACGCTTTTCCGCGCAGATTTTGTTAATAAAAAGTTCATATTCCTATCCAGGACCTCATAATATGTATGAATCTATCGACAAAAACATCGTATCTTGTTCAGAAACCAGTGCACAACATAAGATCTGAGACGCTTACGAGAGCATAAAAATTCATAAGAATAAAACCCGCTTATTGAATTCTGACCTGGGTCCCATCCCTAACTCCAGATTGTACCGTTTGTTTTAGTTAATCCTAGCGTGACGACCTTTTAGTATAAAAGGAATTTTATGTTTGAGTTTAAGTTGCGTTTCACATCACCTCTGGTGGAGACAATATCTCATGTAGCAATCCTCAGCCTATTCGGTGGAGAGCATATCTCCAGAGGAAAACTGCAGCCTGCTGTTGATGTGATTCGCCTTTCTACTGATGATGAGAACTTAGTTTTCGAAATACGTATATAGATTTTACAAATTTTATCTGAGGTTAGGGGTTTGTTTTCATTTTATTCATAACATTTACCTTAAGACTCATAATATTTAATATCGTATTTTGTGTTTTCAGAGCGCTATGTGCAGTTATATGAAGTTTGAAATAAGTCAAAATTACCACATTCTGAGCAGATTCAAAGTATCGCAAATCACATAAATCTATCCAATACAACATAATACGCATGAATCCGTCCACAAATGCACAAAATTCTGCGTTTCCAGCGAGTTATCAGCGTTTTTTCTGAGTCTCGTTGAGAAATTTTTGATTCTGTTAATCTGCTCAGAAGCAAGATTTTGCTTCAAAATTGCGTTATATGTCAGAATCTAGCACCAAATACATCATATTTTGTGTTTTCAGAGTGCTATTTGCAGTTTTACAAACTTTCGAATAAGTCGAAATCACGCTTTTCCGCGCAGATTTTCACAATCAAATAGTTCATATTCCCATCCAGGACCTCATAATATGTATGAATCTATCGACAAAAACATCGTATCTCGTGTTTTCAGAGCGCTATCTGCAGTTATATGAAGTTTGAAATAAGTCAAAATTACCACATTCTGAGCAGTTTCAAAGTATCAAAACTCACATAAATCTATTCAATACAACACAATACGCATGAATTCGTCTTCAAATGCACAAAATTTTGCGTTTCCAGCGAGTTATTAGCGATTTTTCTGAGTCTCGTTGAGAAATTTTTGATTCTGTAAATCTGCTCAGAAGAAGATTTTGCTTCAAAAATGCGTTATATGACAGAATTCAGCACCAAATACATCATATTTCGTGTTTTTAGAGTGCTATTTGCAGTTTTACAAACTTTGGAATAAGTCGAGATCACGCTTTTCCGCGCAGATTTTCACAATCAAAAAGTTCATATTCCTATCCAGGACCTCATAATATGTATGAATCTATCGACAAAAACATCGTATCTCGTGTTTTCAGAGCGCTATCTGCAGTTATATGGAGTTTGAAATAAGTCAAAATTAGCACATTCTGAGCAGTTTCAAAGTATCGCAAATCACATAAATCTATCCAATACAACATAATATGCATGAAGCCGTCCTCAAATCCACAAAATTTTGCGTTTCCAGCGAGTTATCAGCGTTTATTCGGAGCCTCGTTGAGAAATTTTTGCAGCTGTAAATCTGCTCAGAAGCAAGGTTTTGCTTCAAAAATGCGTTATATGGCAGAATCTAGCATCAAATACATCATATTTCGTGTTTTTAGAGTGATATTTGCAGTTTTACAAACTTTGGAATGAGTCGAGATCACGCTTTTCCGCGCAGATTTTTACAATCAAAAAGTTCATATTCCAATCCAGGACCTCATAATTTGTATGAATCTATCGACGAAAACATCGTATCTCGTGTTTTCAGAGCGCTATCTGCAGTTATATGAAGTTTGAAATAAGTCAAAATTACCACATTCTGAGCAGTTTCAAAGTATCGCAAATTACATAAATCTATACAATACAACACATTACGCATGAATCCGTCCTCAAATGCACAAATTTTGCGTTTCCAGCGAGTTATCAGCGTTTTTTCTGAGTCTCGTTGAAAATTTTTTGATTCTGTAAATCTGCTCAGAAGCAAGATTTTGCTTCAAAATTGCGTAATATGGCAAAATCTAGCACCAAATACATCATATTTTGTGTTTTTAGAGTGCTATTTGCAGTTTTACAAACTTTCCAATAAGTCGAAATCACGCTTTTCCGCGCAGATTTTCACAATCAAAAAGTTCATATTCCCATCCAGGACCTCATAATATGTATGAATCTATCAACAAAAACATCGTTTCTCGTGTTTTCAGAGCGCTATCTGCAGTTATATGAAGTTTGAAATAAGTCAAAATTACCACATTCTGAGCAGATTCAAAGTATCGCAAATCACATAAATCTATCCAATACAACATAATACGCATGAATCCGTCTACAAATGCACAAAATTTTGCGTTTCGAGCGAGTTATCAGCGTTTTTTCTGAGTCTCGTTGAGAAATTTTTGATTCTGTAAATCTGCTCAGAAGCAAGATTTTGCTTCAAAAATGCGTTATATGGCAGAATCTAACACCAGATACATCATATTTCGTGTTCTTAGAGTGCTTTTTGCAGTTTTACAAACTTTGGAATAGGTAGAAATTACGCTTTTCCGGGCAAATATTCACAATCAAAAAGATCATATTCCCAACCAGGACCTCATAATATGTATTAATCTTTCGACAAAAACATCGTATCTCGTGTTTTCAGAGCGCTATCTGCAGTTATATGAAGTTTGATATAAGTCAGAATTACCACATTCTGAGCAGTTTCAAAGTATCAAATATCACATAAATCTATTCAATACAACACAATACGCATGAATTCGTCCTCAAATGCACAAAATTTTGCGTTTCCAGCGAGTTATCAGCGATTTTTCTGAGTCGCGTTGAGAAATTTTTGATTCTGTAAATCTGCTCAGAAGGAAGATTTTGCTTCAGAAATGCGTTATGTGGCAGAATCTAGCACCAAATACATCATATTTCGTGTTTTTAGAGTGCTATTTGCAGTTTTACAAACTTTGAAATGAGTCGAAATCTCGCTTTTCCGCGCAGATTTTCACAATCAAAAAGTTCATATTCCTATCCAGGACCTCATAATTTGTATGAATCTATCGACAAAAAGCATCGTATCTTGTGTTTTCGGAGCGCTATCTGGAGTTATATGAAGTTTGAAATAAGTCAAAATTACCACATTCTAAGCAGTTTCAAAGTATCGCAAATCACATAAATCTATCCAATACAACACAATACGCATGAATGCGTTCTCAAATGCACAAAATTTGGCGTTTCCAGCGAGATATCAGCGTTTTCCTCTGAGTCTCGTTGAGATATTTTTGTTCTGTAAATCTGCTCTGAAGCAAGATTTTGATTCAAAAATGCGTCATATGGCAGAATCTAGCACCAAATACATCATATTTTGTGTTTTTAGAGTGCTATTTGCAGTTTTACAAACTTTGGAATAAGTCGAAATCACGCTTTTCCGCGCGGATTTTCACAATCAAAAAGTTCATATTCCTATCCAGGACCTCATAATATGTATGAATCTATCGACAAAAACATCGTATCCCGTGGTTTCAGAGCGCTATCTGCAGTTATATGAAGTTTGAAATAAGTCAGAATTACCACATTCTGAGCAGTTTCAAAGTATCGCAAATCACATAAATCTATCCAATACAACATAATACGCATGAACCTGTCCTCAAATGCACAAAATTTTGCGTTTCCAGCGAGTTATCATAATTTTTTCTGAGTCTCGTTGAGAAATTTTTGATTCTGTAAATCTGCTCAGAAGCAAGATTGTGCTTCAAAAATGCGTTATATTGCAGAATCTAGCACCAAATACATCATATTTCGTGTTTTTAGTGTGCTATTTGCAGTTTTACAAACTTTGGAATAAGTCAAAATCACGCTTTTCCGCGCAGATTCTCACAAACTGAAAGTTCATATTCCTATCCAGGACTTCATAATATATATGAATCTATCGACAAAGACATCGTATCTCGTGTTTTCAGGGGCGCTAACTGCAGTTATATGAAGTTGGAAATAAGTCAAAATAACCACATTCTGAGCAGTTTCAGAGTATCGCAAATGACATAAATCTATCTAATACAACATGATAGGCATTAGTTCGTCCTTAAATGCACAAAATTTTGCGTTTTCAGGGAGTTATTGACGTATTTTCTGAGTCTCGTTGAGAGATTTTTGATTCTGTAAATTTGCTCAGAAGCAAGATTTTGTTTCAAAAATGCGTTATATGGCCGAATCTAGCTCCAAATACATCATATTTCGTGTTTTTAGTGTGCTATTTGCAGTTTTACAAACTTTGGAATGAGTCGAAATCACGCTTTTCCGCGCAGATTTTCACAATCAAAAAGTTCATATTCCTATTCAGGACCTCAAAATATGTATGAATCTATCAAGAAAAACATCGTATCTCGTGTTTTCAGAGCGCTATCTGCAGTCATATGAAGTTTGAAATAAGTCCAAATTACCACATTCTGAGCAGTTCCAAAGTACCGCAAATCACATAAATCTATCCAATACAACATAATACGCATGAATTTGTCCTCAAATGCACAAAATTTCGCGTTTCCAGCGAGTTATCAGCGTTTTTTCTGAGTCTCATTGAGAGATTTCTGATTCTGTAAATCTGCTCAGAAGCAAGATTTTGCTTCGAAAAAGCGTTATGTGGCAGAATCTAGGGACCAAATACATCATATTTCGTGTTTTTAGAGTGCTTTTTGCAGTTTTATAAACTTTGGAATGAGTCGAAATCACGCTTTTTTCGGACAGATTTTCACGATCAAGAAGTTCATATTCCTATTCAGGACCTCATAATATGTATGAATCCATTGACAAAAAAATCGTTTCTCGTGTTTTCAGAGCGCTATCTGAAGTTACATGAAGTTTGAGATAAGTCAAAATTACCACATTCTGAGCAGTTTCAAAGTATCGCAAATCACATAAATCTATCCAATACAACATAATACGCATGAATTTGTCCTCAAATGCACAGAATTTTGCGTTTCCAGCGAGTTATCAGCGTTTTTTCTGAGTCTCATTGAGAAATTTTTGATTCTATGAATCTGCTCAGAAGCAAGACTTTGCTCTAAAAATAAGTTATATGACAGAATCTAGCACCAAGTACATTATTTTTCGTGTTTTTAGAGTGCTAATTGCAGTTTTACAAATTTTGGAATAAGTCGAAATCACGCTTTCCGCGCAGATTTTTACGATCAAAAAGTTCATATTTCTATTCAGGACCTCATAATATGTATGAATCTCTCAACAAAAACATCGTACCTCGTGTTCTCAGAGCGCTATCTGCAGTTATATGAAGTTTGATATAAGTCAAAATTATCTCATTCTGAGCAGTTTCAAAGTATCGCAAATCACATAAATCTATCCAATACAACATAATTCGCATGAATTTGTACTCAAATGCACAAAATTTCGCGTTTCCAGCAAGTTATCAGCGTTTTTTCTGAGTCTTATTGAGAGATTTCTGATTCTGCTCAGAAGTAAAGATTTTGCTTCGAAAAAGCGTTATGTGGCAGAATCTAGCACCAAATACATCATATTTCGTGTTTTTAGAGTGCTTTTTTGCAGTTTTACAAACTTTGGAATGAGTCGAAATCACGCTTTTTCGGGCAGATTTTCACGATCAAGAAGTTCATATTTCTATTCAGGACCTCATAATATTTATGAATCTATCCACAAAAACATCGTATCTTGTGTTTTCAGAGCGCTATCTGCAGTTATATGAAGTTTGAAATAAGTCAAAATTATCACATTCTGAGCAGTTTCAAAGTATCGCAAATCACATAAATCTATTCAATACAACATGATACCCATGAAACCGTCCCTAAATGTACAAAATTTTGCGATTCCAGCAAATTATCAGTGTTCACTCTGAGTCTCGTTGAGGAATTTTTAATTCTGTGAATCTGCCCAGAAGCAAGATTTTGCTCCAAAAATGCGTTATATGGCAGAATCCAGCACCAAGTACATCATATTTCGTGTTTTAAGAATGCTTTCATATTCCTATTTCAGGATCTCATAATTTGTATGAATCTCCCGACATGAACATCATACCTCGTGTTCTCAGAGCGCTATCTGCAGTTATATGAAGTTTGAAATAAGTCAAAATTACCACATTCTGAGCCGTTTCAAAGTATCGCAAATCACATAAATCTATCCAATACAACATAATACGCATGAAGGGAGCTATCAGCGTTTTTTCTGAGTCTCGCTGAGGAATTTTTGATTCTGTGAATCTGATCAGAAGCAAGATTTGGCTTCAAGAATGCGTTATATGGCAGAATCTAGCACAAATACATCATATTTCGTGTTTTTTGAGTACTTTTTGCAGTTTTACAAACTTTGGAATGAGACAAAATCACACTTTTTCGGGCAAATTTTCACGATCAAAAAGTCCATATTCCTATTCAGGACCTCATAATATGTATGAATCTATCGACAAAACATCGTATCTCGTGTTTTCAGAGCGCTTGCTGCAGTGATATGAACTTTGAAATAAGTCAAAATTACCACATTCTGAGCAGTTTCAAAGTATCGCAAATCACATAAATCTTTCTAATGCAACATAATACGCATAAATTTGTCCTCAAATGCACAAAATTTCGCGTTTCCAGCGAGTGATCAGCGTTTTTTCTGAGTCCCATTGAGAAATTTTTGATTCTGTAAATCTGCTCAGAAGACAGACTTGGCTTCAAAAATGCGTTATATGGCAGAATCTAGCGCCAAATATATCATATTTCGTGTTTTCAGAGTGCTATTTGCAGTTTTACAAACTTTGGAATAAGTCGAAATCACGCTTTTCCGCGCAGACTTTTACAATCAAAAAGTTCATATTTCTATTCAGGACTTCATAATATGTATGAATCTATCGACAAAAACATCGTATCTTGTGTTTCAGAGCGCTATCTGCAGTTATATGAAGTTTGAAATAAGTCGAAATTACCACATTCTGAGCAGTTTCAAAGTATCGCAAATCACATAAATCTATTCAATACAACATGATACCCATGAATCCGTCCTAAAATGTACAAAATTTTGCGATGCCAGCAATTCATCAGTGTTTACTCTGAGTCTCGTTGAGAAATTTTTAATTCTGTGAATCTGCTCAGAAGCAAGAGTTTGCTCCAAAAATGCGTTATATGGCAGAATCCAGCACCAAGTACTTCATATTTCGTGTTTTTAGAATGCTCTTTGCAGCTTCACAAACATTAGAATAAGTCGAAATCACGCTTTTCCACGCGGACTTACGTAATCAGAAAGTTAATATTCCTATTCGGGACCTCATAATCTGTATGAATCTATCGACAAAAACATCGTATCTCGTGTTTTCAGAGCGCTATCTGCAGTTATATGAAGTTTGAAATAAGTCAAAATTACCACATTCTAAGCAGTTTTCAAAGTATCGGAAATCACATAAATCTATCCAATACAACATAATACGCATGAATCCGTCCTCAAATGCACAAAAATTTTGCGTTTCCAGGTAGTTATCAGCATTTTTTCTGAGTCTCGTTGAGAAATTTTTGATTCTGTAAATAATAATAATAATAATAATAATAATAATTTATTTCAATTTGGCAAAGTTCAGCTTGAAAGCTGGTCTAACACTCAACCATTTCTTTGCATACAAACATATACAGCGAGAAAAATACAGAAAAAACATACACAATTTTTTCACATAGTAATTGCTATTATCATGACCATATATGTAGGAAAATTGGCGCACACGGAAAATATAATATCAATGAAGAAGAATAGTTGAAATGGGAGAAACTAGAAAAGAAGCATAAAAAATCGAGATTATGATTTTCATGGAGCAAAAAGCATTTAGCAGAATGCAATTTTTCAGTGCTGCGGTAAAACTTTTTATTTCTAAATTTTTTCAAATGAATTGGTATTTTGTTATATACTGATGAACACTGGTAACTGAAACTATGTTGATACAAGTTTGTTCTATAATTGGGAATATGCAGCAGGGTTCTATCTCTGAGCCCACGATTATGTAGAGTATTTCGGTAATGAATTTTATTAAGCAGATAGGGAGGATTTTTAAGTCTCGATATGCGGTGTGTCATGCATGCGGAGTGTAGAAATCTCCGTTGTTGCATATTCAAACCAACCCAAAGAGTTAATATGTTCCGGAATATGTTCACGTCGTCTCAACTGCATAACAAATCTAACACAGGAGTTTTGCACCTTCTGTATTCTGTTACTATCTTTATTTGATAAAAATGACCCGTGAACGGTATTGGAATATTCGAACACGGAAAGTACAAGGCTCTCTACTAACATTATTCTGTTCTTTCTTGATAAAATGAATCTATTCATAAACAGATTTTTTAAAGCTAGGTACGCTTTTCTTATGAGGAGAGTAACATATTCTGTAAAGCGTAGCTTACAGTCAATGATTAGACCCAAGTTCCTACAACTCTTCGAGATCTTAAGCCTTGTCTTATTTACAAAAATTTGAATTCTCTCATTTTCAATTAGAAAATCACGAGCTTTTGCTCAGAAGCCCAATTTTGCTTCAAAAATGCGTTATATAGCAGAATCTAGCATCAAATACACCATATTTCGTATTTTTAGAGTGCTATTTGCAGTTTTACAAACTTTGGAATAAGTCGAGATCACGCTTTTCCGCGCAGATTCTCACAATCAAAAAGTTCATGTTTCTATCCAGGACCTCATAATATGTATGAATCCATCGACAAGAACATCGTATCTTGTGTTTTCAGAGCGCTATCTGCAGTTATGTGAAGTTTAAAATAAGTCAAAATTACCACATTCTGAGCAGTTTCAAAGTATCGCAAATCACATAAATCTATCCAATACAACACAATACGCGTGAATCCGTCCTCCAATGCACAGAATTTTGCGTTTCCAGCGAGTGATCATCGTTTTTTCTGAGTCCCATTGAGAAATTTTTGATTCTGTAAATCTGCTCAGAAGCAAGACTTGGCTTCAAAAATGCGTTATATGGCAGAATCTAGCACCAAATATATCATATTTCGTGTTTTCAGAGTGCTATTTGCAGTTTTACAAACTTTGGAATACGTCGAAATCACGCTTTTCCGCGCAGATTTTTACAATCAAAAAGTTCATATTCCTATTCAGGACTCCATAATATGTATGAATCTATCGACAAAAACATCGTATCTTGTGTTTTCAGAGCGCTATCTGCAGTTATATGAAGTTTGAAATAAGTCAAAATTACCACATTCTGAGCAGTTTCAAAGTATCGCAGATCACATAAATCTATTCAATACAACATGATACCCATGAATCCGTCCTCAAATGTACAAAATTTTGCGATGCCAGCAATTTATCAAAGTTTACTCTGAAGCTGGTTGAGAAATTTTCAATTCTGTGAATCTGCTCAGAAGCAAGATTTTGCTCCAAAAATGCGTTATATGGCAAAATCCAGCACCAAGTACATCATATTTCGTGTTTTCAAAATGCTCTCTGCAGTTTCACAAACATTGGAATAAGTCGAAATCACGCTTATCCACGCGGACTTTCATAATCAGAAAGTTCATATTGCTATCCAGGACCTCATAATCTGTATATATCTATCGACAAAAACATCGTATCTCGTGTTTTCAGAGCGCTATCTGCAGTTATATGAAGTTTGAAATAAGTCAAAATTACCACATTCTATGCAGTTTCATAGAATCGCAAATCACATAAATCTATCCAATACAACATAACACGCATAAATACGTCCTCAAATGCACAAAATTTTGCGTTTCCAGGTAGTTATCAGCATTTTTTCTGAGTCTCGTTGAGAAATTTTTGATTCTGAAAATCTGCTCAGATGCCAAATTTTGCTTCAAAAATGCGTTATATAGCAGAATCTAGCATCAAATACACCATATTTTGTGTTTTTAGAGTGCTATTTGCAGTTTTACAAACCTTGGAGTAAGTCGACATCACGCTTTTTCCGCGCAGATTTTCACAATCAATAAGTTTATATTCCTATTTAAGACTCAATAACATGTATGAATCTAACGACAAAAACATCGTATCTCGTGTTTTCAGAGCGCTATCTGCAGTTATATGAAGTTTGAAATAAGTCAAAATTGTCAGAGTTTTAAAGTATCGCAAATCACATAAATCTATCCAATACAACATAATACGCATGAATCCGTCCTCAAATGAACAGAATTTCGCGTTTCCAGCGAGTTATCAGCGTTTTTTCTGAGTCGCGTTGAGAAAATTTTTGATTCTGTAAATCTGCTCAGAAGCAAGATTTTGCTTCTAAAATGCGTTATATGGCAGAATCTAGCACCAAGTACATCATATTTCGTGTTTTTAGAGTGCTATTTGCAGTCTTACATATTTTGGAATAAGTCGAAATCACGCTTTTCCGCGCAGATTTTCACGATCAAAAAATTCATATTCCTATTCAGGACCTCATAATATGTATGAATCTCTCGAAAAAAACATCGCACCTCGTGTTTTCAAAGCGCTATCTGCAGTTATATTAAGTTTGAAATAAGTCAGAATCACCACATTCTAAGCAGATTCAAAGTATCGCATATCACATAAATTTATTCAATACTACATAATACGCATGAATTTTTTCTCAAATGCACAGAATTTCGCGTTTTCAGCGAGTTATAGCGTTTTTCTGAGTCTCATTGAGTAATTTCTGATTCTGTTAATCTGCTCAGAAGCAAGACTTTGCTCCAAAAATGCGTTATATGGCAGAATCTAGCACCAAATATATCATATTTCGTGTTTTCAGAGTGCTATTTGCAGTTTTACAAACTTTGGAATAAGTCAAAATCACGCTTTTCCGCGCGAATTTTCACAATCAAAAAGTTCATATTGCTATTCAGGACTTCATAATATGTTTGTATCTATCGACAGAAACATTGTATCTCGTGTTTCCAGAGCGCTATCTGCAGTTATATGAAGTTTGGAATAAGTCCAAATTACCACATTCTGAGCAGTTCCAAAGTACCGCAAATCACATAAATCTATCCAATACAACATAATACGCATGAATTTGTCCTCAAATGCAAAAAATTTCGAGTTTCCAGCGATTTATCAGCGTTTTTTTCTGAGTCTCATTGAGAAATTTTTGATTCTATAAATCTGCTCAGAAGCAAGACTTTGCTCTAAAAATGCGTTATATGACAGAATCTAGCATCAAGTACATTATTTTTTCGTGTTTTTAGAGTGCTATTTGCAGTTTTACAAATCTTGGAATAAGTCGAAATCACGCTTTTCCGAGCAGATTTTTACGATCAAAAAGTTCATTATTCTATTCAGGACCTCATAATATGTATGAATCTATCGACAAAAAAATCGTATCTCGTGTTTTCAGAGCGCTATCTGCAGTTATATGAAGTTTGAAATAAGTCAAAATTACCACATTCTGAGCAGTTTCAAATTATCGCAAAACACATAAATCTATCCAATACAACATAATACGCATGAATTTGTCCTCGAATGCACAAAATTTTGCGTTTCCAGCGAGTTATCAGCGTTTTTTCTGAGTATCATTGAGAAATTTTTGATTCTATAAATCTGCTCAGAAGCAAGACATTGCTTTAAAACTGCGTTATATGACAGAATCTAGCACCAAGTACATCATTTTTCGTGTTTTTAGAGTGCTATTTGCAGTTTCACAAATTTTGGCATAAGTCGAAATCACGCTTTTCCGCGCAGATTTTTACGATCAAAGAGTTCATATTTCTAGTCGGGACCTCATAATATGTATAAATCTCTCGACAAAAACATCGTACCTTGTGTTCTCAGAGCGCTATCTGCAGTTATATGAAGTTTGAAATATGTCAAAATTATCACATTCTGAGCAGTTTCAAAGTATCGCAAATCACATAAATCTATCCAATACGACATAATACGCATGAATTTGTACTCAAATTCACGAAAATTCGCGTTTCCAGCGAGTTATCAGTGTTTTTTCTGAGTCTCATTGAGAAATTTTTGATTCTGTAAATCTGCTCAAAAGCAAGATTTTTCATCGAAAATGCGTAATGTGGCAGAATCTAGCACCAAATACATCATATTCCGTGTCTTAAGAGTGCTTTTTGCAGTCTCACAAACTCTGGTATAAGTCGAAATCACGCTTTTTCAGGCAGATTTTCACGATCAAGAAGTCCATATTCCTATTCAGGACCTCATAATCTGTAGATCTCTCGACGAAAACATCGTACCTCGTGTTCTCAGAGCGCTATCTGCAGTTATATGAAGTTTGAAATAAGTCAAAATTACCACATTCTGAGCTGTTTCAAAGTATCGCAAATCACATAAATCTATCCAATACAACATAATACGCATGAATCCGTCCTCAAATGTACTAAATTTTGCGATGCCATCTAATTATCAGTGTTTACTCTGAGTCTCGTTGAGAAATTTTTAATTCCTTGAATCTGCTCAGAAGCAAGATTTTGCTCCAAAAATGCGTTATATGGCAGAATCCAGCACCAAGTACATTAAATTTCGTGTTTTTAAAATGCTCTTTGCAGTTTCACAAACATTGGAATAAGTCAAAATCACGCTTTTCCACGCGAACTTTCACAATCAGAAAGTTCATATTCCTATTTAGAACCTCATAATCTGTATGAATCAATCGACAAAAACATCGTATCTCGTGTTTTCAGAGCGCTATCTGCAGTAATATGGAGTTTGGAATAAGTCAAATTTACCACATTCTGAGCAGTTTCAAAGTATCGCAAATCACATAAATCTATCCAATACAACATAATACGCATAAATTCGAACTCATATGCACAAAACTTAGCGTTTCTAGCGAGTTATCAGCGTTTTTTCCGGACTCGTTGAGGAATTTGTGATTCTGTAAGTCTGCTCAGAAGCAAGATTTTGCTTCAAAAATGCGCCATATTGCAGAATCTAGTACCAAATACATCATATTTCGTGTTTTTAGAGTGCTTTTTGCAGTTCTATAAACTTTGGGATAAGTCGAAATCACGCTTTTCCGCGCAGATTTTCACAATCACAAAGGTCATATTCCTATTCAGGACCTCATAATATGTATGAATCTCTCGACAGAAACATCGTATTTTGTGTTGTCAGAGCACTATCCGCTGTTATATGGAGTTGGAAATATGTCGAAACTACCACATTCTGAGCAGTTTCAAAGTATCGCAAATCGAATAAATCTATGAAATACAACTAATACGCATGAATCTGTCCTCAAATGCACAAAATTTTGCGTTTCCAGTGAGTTATCAGCGCTTTTTCTGAGTCTTGTTGAGAAATTTTTGATTCTGTTAATCTGCTTAGAAGCAAGATTTCGCTTTAAAAATGCGTTATATAACAGAATCTAGCACCAAATACATCATATTTCGTGTTTTCAGAGTGCTATTTGCAGTTTTACAAACTTTGGTATTAGTCAAAATCACGCTTTTCCGCGCGGATTTTTGAAATCAAAAAGTTCATATTCCTATTCAGGACCTCATAATATGTATGAATCTATCGACAAACATATCGCACCTCGTGTTTTCAGAGCGCTATCTGCAGTTATATGAAGTTTGAAATAAGTCAAAATTACCACATTCTGAGCAGTTCCAAAGTATCGCAAATTACATAAATCTATCCAATACAACATAATACGCATGAATTCGTCCTCAAATGCAAAAACTTTCGCGTTTTCAGCGAGTTATCAGCGCTTTTTCTGAGTCTCGTTGAGAAATTTTTGATTCTGTTAATCTGCTCACAAGCAAGATTTTGCTTCGAAAATGCGTTTTATGGCAGAATCTAGCACCAAATACATCATATTTTGTATTTTTAGAGTGCTATTTGCAGTCTCACAAACTTTGGAATGAGTCGGAATAAGGCTTTTTCGCGCAGATTTTTTCAATCAAAAAAATCATATTCCTATTCAGGACCTCATAATATGTATGAATCTATCGACAAAAACATCGTATCTCGTGTTTTCAGAGCGCTATCTGCAGTTATATGAAGTGTGAAATAAGTCAAAATTACCACATTCTGAGCAGTTTCAAAGTATCGCAAATCACATAAATCTATCCAATACAACATAGTACGCATTAATTCGTGCTCAAATGCACAAAATTCCGCGTTTCCAGCGAGTTATCAGCGTTCTCTCTGAGTCTCGTTGAGAAATTTTTTATTCTGTAAATCTGCTCAGAAGCAAGATTTTGCTTCAAAAATGCGTTATATGGCAGCATCTTGCACCAAATACATCATATTTCGTGTTTTTCAAAGTGCTTTTCGCAGTTTTACAAACTTAGGAATAAGTCAAAATCACGCTTGACCGCGCGGATTTACACAATAAAAAGTTCATATTACTATTCAGGACCTCATATTATGTGTGAATCTTTAGACAGAAACATCGTATCTCGTGTTTTCAGAGCGCTATCTGCAGTTATATGAAGTTTGGAAATAAGTCAAAATTACCACATTCTGAGCAGTTTCAAAGTATCGCAAATCACCCAAATCTATCCAATACAACGTAATACGCATGAATCCGTCCTCAAATGCACAAAATTTTGCGTTTCCAGCGAGTTATCAGCGTTTTTTCTGAGTCTTGTTGAGAAATTTTTGATTCTGTAAATCTGCTTAGGAGCAAGATTTTGATCAAAAATGCGTTATTTGGCAGAATCTAGCACCAAATACATCATATTAAGTGTTTTCAGAGTGCTATTTGCAGTTTCACAAACTTAAGATCAGGTCAAAATCACGCTTTTTCGCGCAAATTTTTGCAATCAAAAATTCATATTCCTATTAAGAACCTCATAATATGTATAAATCTATCAACAAAAACATCGTAATCTTGTGTTTACAGAGCGCTATCTGCAGTTATATGAAGTTTGGAATAAGTCGAAATTATCACATTCTGAGCTGTTTCGAAGTATCGCAAATCACATAAATCTATCCAATACAACATGATACGCATGAATTAGTCCTAAAATGCACAAAATTTTGCGTTTCCAGGGAGTTATCAGCGTTTTTTCTGAGTCTCGTTGAGAAATTTTTGATTCTGTAGATCTGCTCAGAAGCAAGATTTTGCATCAATAATGCGTTATATGGCAGAATCTAGCACCAAGTACATCATATTTCGTGTTTTTAGAGTGCTATTTGCAGTTTTACAGAGTTTGGAATAAGTCGAAATCAGCTTCTCCGCGCAGATTTTCACAATCAATAAGTTCATATTCCTATTCAGGACCTCATAATATGTATGAATCTATCGACAAAAACATCGTCCCTCGTGTTTTCAAAGCGCTATCTGCAGTTATATGAAGTTTGAAATAAGTCAAAATTACTACATTCTGAGCAGTTTTCAAAGTATCGCAAATTACACAAATCTATCCAATATAACATAATACGCATGGAACCGTGCTCGAATGCACAAAATTTTGCGTTTCCAGCGAGTTATCAGCGTTTTTTCTAGGTCTCGTTGAGAAATTTTTGATTCTGTAAATCTGCTTAGAAGCAAAGTTTTGCTTCAAAAATGCGTTATATGGCAGAATCTAGTGCCAAATACATCATATTCTCTGTTTCTAGAGTGCTCTTTGCAGTTTTACACACTTTGGAATAAGTCGAAATCACGCTTTCCGCGCAGATTTTCACGATCAAAAAGTTCATATTCATATTAGAACTTCATAATATGTATGAATCTATCGACGACAAAAACATCGTATCTCGTGTTTTCAGAGCGCTATCTGCAGTTATATAAAGTTTAAAGTAAGTCAAGATTATCACATTCTAAGCAGTTTTAAAGTATCGCAAATCACATAAATCTATCCAATACAACCAATACGCATGAATCTGTCTTCAAATGAACAAAATTTGCGTTTCCAGCGAGTAATCAGCGTTCTTTCTGAGTCTCGTTGAGAAATTTCTGATGCTGTAAATCTGCTCAGAAGCAAGATTTTGCTGAAAAAATGCGTTATATGGCAGAATCTAGCACCAAATACATCATATGTTGTGTTTTTAGAGTGCTTTTCGCAGTTTTACAAACTTTGGAATAAGTCGAAATCGCACTATTCCGCGCAGATTTTCACAATCAAAAAGTTCATATTCCTATTCAGTACCTCATAGTATGTATGAATCTATCGACAAAAACATCGTATCTCGTGTTTTCAGAGCGCTATCTGCAGTTATATGAAGTTTGAAATAAGTCAAAACTACCACATTCTGAGCAGTTTCAAAGTATCGCAAATCACATAAATCTATCGAATACAACATAATACGCAAGAATGCCTTCTCAAATGCATAAAATCGTGCGTTTTCTTTGAGTCACGTTGAGAAATTTTTGATTCTGTAAATCTGCTCAGAAGCAAGATTTTGCTTCGAAAATGCGTTATATGGCAGAATTTAGCACCAAGTACATCATATTTCGTGTTTTTAGAGTGCTATTTGCAGTTTTACAAATTTTGGAATAACTCGAAATCACGCTTCTCCGCGCAGATTTTCACAATCAAAAAGTTGATATTCCTATCCAGGACCTCATAATATATATGAACCTATCGACAAAAACATCGTATCTTGCGTTTTCAGAGCGCTATCTGCAGTTATATGAAGTTTGAAATAAGTCAAAATTATCACATTCTGAGCAGTTTCAAAGTATCGCAAATTACATAAATCTATCCAATACAACATAATACGCATGAATCCATCCTCAGATCCACAAAATTTTGCGTTTCCAGCGAGTTATCAGCGTTTCTTCTGAGTCTTGTTGAGAAATTTTTGATTCTGTAAATCTGCTCAGAAGCAAGCTTTTGCTTTAAAAATGCGTTGTATGGCGGAATCTAGCACCAAATACATCATATTTCGTGTTTTTAGAGTGCTATTTGCAGTTTTACAAACTTTGGAATAAGTCGAGATCACGCTTTTCCGCGCAGATTTTCACAATCAAAAAGTCCATATTCCTATCCAGGACCTAATAATATGTATGAATCCATCGACAAAAACATTGTATCTTGTGTTTTTAGAGCGCTATCTGCAGTTATATGAAGTTTGGAATAAGTCAATATTACCACATTCTGAGCAGTTTCTAAGTATCGCAAATCACATAAATCTATCCAATACAACATAACACGCATGAATTCGTCCTCAAATGCAGGAATTTCTGCGTTTCCAGCGGGTTATCAGCGTTTTTTCTGAGTCTTGTTGAGAAATTTTTGATTCTGTAATTCTGCTCAGAAGCAAGATTTTGCTTCAAAAATGCGTTATATGGCAGAATCTGGCTACATATACATCATATTTCGTGTTTTTAGAGTGCTATTCGCAGTTTTGCAAACTTTTGAATAAGTCGAAATTGCGCTTTTTGGCGCAGATTTTCACAATCAAAAAGTTCAAATTCCTATCCAGGAACTTATAATATGTATGAATCCATCAAAAAAAACATCGTTTCTTGTGTTTTTAGAGTGCTATCTGCAGTTATATGTAGTTTGAAATAAGTCAGAATTACCACATTCTGAGCAGTTTCAAAGTATCGCAAATCACATAGATCTATCTAATACAACATAATACGCATAAATCCATCCTCGCATG
This sequence comes from Dromius quadrimaculatus, assembly GCA_963989225.1. NCBI lineage: Eukaryota > Metazoa > Arthropoda > Insecta > Coleoptera > Carabidae > Dromius > Dromius quadrimaculatus. The sequence goes on along the minus strand of OZ022326.1, from coordinate 28,935,622 downwards.
CAAAAAATTTTGCGTTTCCAGCGAGTTATCAGCATTTTTTTTTTGAGTCTCGTTGAGAAATTTTTGATTCTGTAAATCTGCTCAGAAGCAAGATTTTGCTTCAAAAATGCATTATATGGCTGAATGTAGCACCAAATACATCATATTTTGTGTTCTCAGAGTGCTATTTGCAGTTTTCAAACTTTGGGATAAGTCGAGATCACGCTTTTCCGCGCAGATTTTCACAATCAAAAAGTTCATATTCCTATCCAGGACCTCATGATATGTATGAATCTATCGACAAAAACATCGTATCTCTTGTTTTCAGAGTGCCATCTGCAGTTATATGAAGTTTGAAATAATTCTGAATTACCACATTCTGAGCAGTTTCAAAGAATCGCAAATCACATAAATCTATCCAATACAACATAATACGCATGAATCTGTCCTCAAATGCACAAAATTTTGCGTTTCCCAGCGAGTTTTCAGCGTTTTTTCTGAGTCTCGTTGAGAAATTTTTGAATCTGTGAATCTGCTCAGAAGCAAGATTTTGCTTCAAAAATGCGTTATATGGCAGAATCTAGCACCAAATACATCATATTATGTGTTCTTAGAGTGCTATTTGCAGTTTTACAAACTTTGGAATAAGTCGTAATCACGCTTTTCCGCGCAGATTTTCACAATCAAAAAGTTCATATTCCTATCCAGGACCTTTTAATATGTATGAATCTATCGACAGAAACATCGTATCCCGTGTTTTGAGAGCGCTATCTGCAGTTATAGGAAGTTTGAAATAAGTCAAAATTACCACATTCTGAGCAGTTTCTAAGTACCGCAAGTCACATAAATCTATCCAATAGAACATAACACGCATGAATCTGTCCTCAAATGCACAAAATTTTTCGTTTCGAGAGAGTTATCAGCGTTTTTTCTGAGTCTCGTTGAAAAAGTTTTGATTCTGTAAATCTGCTCAGAAGCAAGATTTTGCTCCAAAAATGCGTTAGAATCTAGTACCAAATACATCATATTTCGTGTTTTTAGAGTGCTTTCTGCAGTTTTACAAACTTTGGAATAAGACGAAATCACGCTTTTTCCGCGCCGATTTTCACAATAAAGAAGTTCATATTCCAATCCAGGACCTCATAATATGTATGAATTCATCGACAAGAACATCGTATCTCGTGTTTCAGAGCGCTATCTGCAGTTATATGAAATTTAAAATAAGTCAAAATTACCACAATCTTAGCAGTTTCAAAGTTCCGCAAATCACATAAATCTATGTAATATAACGTAATAGGCATGAATCCGTCCTCAAATGCAAAAACTTTTGCGTTTCCAGCGAGTAATCAGCGTTTTTTCTGATTCTCGTTGAGAAATTTTTGATTCTGTAAGTCTGCTCAGAAGTAAGATTTTACTTCAAAAATGCGTTATATGGCAGAATCCAGCACCAAATACATCATATTTCGTGTTCTTAAAGTGCAATTTGCAGTTTTCAAACTTCAGAATAAGTCGAGATCACGCTTTTTCCGCGCAGATTTTCACAATCTTAAAGTTCATATTCCTATCCAGGACCTCATGATATGTATGAATCTATCGACAAAAACATCGTATCTCGTGTTTTCAGAGTGCCATCTGCAGTTATATGGAGTTTGAAATAATTCTGAATTACCACATTCTGAGCAGTTTCAAAGTATCGCAAATCACATAAATCTATCCAATACAACATGATGCGCATGAATCCGTCCTCAAATGCACAAATTTTTGCGCTTCCAGCAAATTATCAGCGTTTTTTCTGAGTCTCGTTGAGAAATTTTTGATTCTTCAAATCTGCTCAGAAGCAAGATTTTGCTTCAAAAATGCGTTATATGGCAGAATCTAGCACCGAATACGTCATATTTTGTGTTTTTAGAGTGCTATTCGCAGTCTTACAAACTTTGGAATAAGTCGAGATCACGCTTTACCGCGCAGATTTCCACGATCAAAAAGTCCATATTCCTATCCAGGACCTCATATATGTATGAATCCATCGACAAAAACATTGTATCTCGTGTTTTCAGAGCGCTATCTGCAGTTATAGGAAGTTTGGAATAAGTCAAAATTACCACATTCTGAGCAGTTTCAAAGTATCGCAAATCACATAAATCTATCCAATACAACATATTACGCATGAATCCGTCCTCAAATGCACAAAATTTTGCGTTTCCAGCGAGTTATCAGCGTTTTTTCTGAGTCTCGTTGAGAAATTTTTGATTCTGTAAATCTGCTCAGAAGCAAGATTTTGCTTCAAAAATGCGTTATATGGCAGAATCCAGCACCAAATACATCATATTTAGTGTTTTAGAGTGCTATTTACAGTTTTACAAACTTTGGAATAAGTCAAGATCACGCATTTCCGCGCAAATTTTCACAATCAGAAAGTTTGATCTTCCTATCCAGGACCTCATAATATGTATGAATCAATCGACAAAAAACATCGTATCTTGCGTTTTTAGAGCGCTATCTGCAGTTATATGAAGTTTCAAATAAGTCAAAATTACCACATTCTGAGCAGTTTCAAAGTATCGCAAATCACATAAATCTATCCAATACAACATATTACGCATGAATCCGTCCTCAAATGCACGAAACTTTGCGTTTCCCAGCGAGTTATCAGCGTTTTTTCGGAGTGACGTTGAGAAATTTTTGATTCTGTAAATCTGCTCAGAAGCAAGATTTTGCTTCAAAAATGCGTTATATGGCAGAATCTAGCACCAAATACTGCATATTTTGTGTTTTTAGAGTGCTATTTGCAGTTTTACAAACTTTGGAATGAGGCGAGATCACGCTTTTCCGCGCAGATTTTCACAATCAAAAAGTTCATATTTCTATCCAGGAACTCATGATATGTACGAATCCATCGACGAAAACATCGTATCTCGTGTTTTCAGAGCGCTATCTGCAGTTATATGAAGTTTGGAATAAGTCAATATTACCACATTCTGAGCAGTTTTCTAAGTATCGCAGATCACATAAATCTATCCAATACAACATAATACGCATGAATTCTTCCTTAAATGCAGAAATTTTTGCGTTTCCAGCGGGTTATCAGCGTTTTTTTCTGAGTCTTGTTGAGAAATTTTTGATTCTGTAATTCTGCTCAGAAGCAAGATTTTGCTTCAAAAATGCGTTATAAGGCAGAATCTGGCTACATATACATCATATTTCGTGTTTTTAGAGTGCAATTCGCAGTTTTGCAAACTTTTGAATAAGTCGAAGTCACGCTTATTCGCGCAGATTTTCACAATCAAAAAGTTCAAATTCCTATCCAGGAACTCATAATATGTATGAATCCATCAAAAAAACATCGTTTCTCGTGTTTTTAGAGTGCTATCTGCAGTTATATGTTGTTTGAAATAAGTCAAAAACTACCACATTCTGAGCAGTTTCAAAGTATCGCAAAATCACATAAATCTATCCAATACAACATATTACGCATGAATTCGTCCTCAAATGCACAAAATTTTGCGTTTCCAGCGAGTTATATGCGTTTTTTCTGAGTCACGTTGAGAAATTTTTGATTCTGTAAATCTGCTCAGAAGCAAGATTTTGCTTCAAAAATGCGTTATAATGGCAGAATCCAGCACCAAATACATCATATTTAGTGTTTTTAGAGTGCTATTCACAGTTTTACAAACTTTGGAATAAGTCGAGATCACGCATTCCCCGCGCAGATTTTCACAATCAAAAAGTTGATCTCCCTATCCAGGACCTCATAATATGTATGAATCTATCGACAAAAACATCGTATCTTGCGTTTTTAGAGCGCTATCTGCAGTTATATGAAGTTTGAAATAAGTAAAAATTACCACATTCTGAGCAGTTTCAAAGTATCGCAAATCACATAAATCTATCCAATACAACATATTACGCATGAATCCGTTCTCAGATGCACAAAATTTTGCGTTTCCAGCGAGTTATCAGCGTTTTTTCTAAGTCACGTTGAGAAATTTTTGATTCTGTAAATCTGCTCAGAAGCAAGATTTTGCTTCAAAAATGCTTTATATGGAAGAATCTGGCACCAAATACTGCATATTTTGTGTTTTTAGAGTGCTATTTGCAGTTTACAAACTTTGGAATAAGGCGAGATCACGCTTTTTCGCGCAGATTTTCACGATCAAAAAGTTCATATTTCTATCCAGGAACTCATGATATGTACGAATCCATAGACAAAAAAACTCGTATCTCGTGTTTTCAGAGCGCTATTTGCAGTTATATGAAGTTTGGAATAAGTCAATATTACCACATTCTGAGCAGTTTCTAAGTATCGCAAATCACATAAATCTATCCAATACAACATAATACGCATGAATTCGTCCTCAAATGCAGAAATTTTTGCGTTTCCAGCGGGTTATCAGCGTTTTTTCTGAGTCTTGTTGAGAAATTTTTGATTCTGTAATTCTGCTCAGAAGCAAGATTTTGCTTCAAAAATGCGTTATATGGCAGAATCTGGCTACATATACATCATATTTCGTGTTTTTAGAGTGCCATTCAAAGTTTTGCAAACTTTTGAATAAGTCGAAATCACGCTTTTTCGCGCCAGATTTTTACAATCAAAAAGTTCAAATTCCTATCCAGGAACTTATAATATGTATGAATCCATCAAAAAAAACATCGTTTCTCGTGTTTTTAGAGTGCTATCTGCAGTTATATGTAGTTTGAAATAAGTCAAAACTACCACATTCTGAGCAGTTTCAAAGTATCGCAAATCACATAAATCTATACAATACAATATATTACGCATGAATCCGTCCTCAAATGCACAAAATTTTGCGTTTCCAGCGAGTTATTAGCGTTTTTTCTGAGTCATGTTGAGTAATTTTTGACTCTGTCAATCTGCTCAGAAGCAAGATTTTGCTTCAAAAATGCGTTATATGGCAGAATCCAGCACCAAATACATCATATTTAGTGTTTCGAGAGTGCTATTTACAGTTTTACAAACTTTGGAATAAGTCGAGATCTCGCATTTCCGCGCAGATTTTCACAATCAAAAAGTTGATATTCCTATCCAGGACCTCATAATATGTATGAATCAATCGACAAAAACATCGTATCTTGCGGTTTTAGAGCGCTATCTGCAGTTATATGAAGTTTGAAATAAGTCAAAATTACCACATTCTGAGCAGTTTCAAAGTATCGCAAATCACATAAATCTATCCAATACAACATATTACGCATGAATCCGTCCTCAAATGCACAAAATTTTGCGTTTCCAGCGAGTTATCAGCGTTTTTTTCTGAGTCACGTTGACAAATTTTTGTTTCTGTAAATCTGCGCAGAAGCAAGATTTAGCTTGAAAAATGCGTTATATGGTAGAATATAGCAACAAATACATCATATTTTGTATTTTTAGAGTGCTATTTGCAGTCTTACAAACTTTGGAATGAGTCGAAATCACGCTTTTCCCCCGCAGATCTTTACAATCAAAAAGTTCATATTTAGAATAGGTCCAGGACCTCATAATATGTAAGAATCCATCGACAAAAAATCGTATCTTGCGTTTCCCGAGCGCTATCTGCAGTTATATGAAGTTTGAAATAAGTCAAAATTACCACATTCTGAGCAGTTTCAAAGTATCGCAAATCACATAAATCTATCCAATAAAACATAACACGCATGAATCCGTCCTCAAATGCACAAAATTTTGCGTTTCCAGCGAGTTATCAGCGTTTTTTCTGAGTCTCGTTGAGAAATTTTTGATTCTGTAAATCTGCTCAGAAGCAAGATTTTGCTTCAAAAATGCGTTATATGCAGAATCCAGCACCAAATACATCATATTTAGTGTTTTAGAGTGCTATTTACAGTTTTACAAACTTTGGAATAAGTCAAGATCACGCATTTCCGCGCAAATTTTCACAATCAGAAAGTTGATCTTCCTATCCAGGACCTCATAATATGTATGAATCAATCGACAAAAACATCGTATCTTGCGTTTTTAGAGCGCTATCTGCAGTTATATGAAGTTTCGAAAAAGTCAAAATTACCACATTCTGAGCAGTTTCAAAGTATCGCAAATCACATAAATCTATCCAATACAACATATTACGCATGAATCCGTCCTCAAATGCACGAAACATTGCGTTTCCAGCGAGTTTATCAGCGTTTTTTCGGAGTGACGTTGAGAAATTTTTGATTCTGTAAATCTGCTCAGAAGCAAGATTTTGCTTCAAAAATGCGTTATATGGCAGAATCTAGCACCAAATACTGCATATTTTGTGTTTTTAGAGTGCTATTTGCAGTTTTACAAACTTTGGAATGAGGCGAGATCACCGCTTTTCCGCGCAGATTTTCACAATCAAAAAGTTCATTTTCTATCCAGGAACTCATGATATGTACGAATCCATCGACGAAAACATCGTATCTCGTGTTTTCAGAGCGCTATCTGCAGTTATATGAAGTTTGGAATAAGTCAATATTACCACATTCTGAGCAGTTTCTAAGTATCGCAGATCACATAAATCTATCCAATACAACATAATACGCATGAATTCTTCCTTAAATGCAGAAATTTTTGCGTTTCCAGCGGGGTTATCAGCGTTTTTTCTGAGTCTTGTTGAGAAATTTTTGATTCTGTAATTCTGCTCAGAAGCAAGATTTTGCTTCAAAAATGCGTTATAAGGCAGAATCTGGCTACATATACATCATATTTCGTGTTTTTAGAGTGCAATTCGCAGTTTTGCAAACTTTTGAATAAGTCGAAGTCACGCTTATTCGCGCAGATTTTCACAATCAAAAAGTTCAAATTCCTATCCAGGAACTCATAATATGTATGAATCCATCAAAAAAACATCGTTTCTCGTGTTTTTAGAGTGCTATCTGCAGTTATATGTTGTTTGAAATAAGTCAAAACTACCACATTCTGAGCAGTTTCAAAGTATCGCAAATCACATAAATCTATCCAATACAACATATTACGCATGAATTCGTCCTCAAATGCACAAAATTTTGCGTTTCCCAGCGAGTTATATGCGTTTTTTCTGAGTCACGTTGAGAAATTTTTGATTCTGTAAATCTGCTCAGAAGCAAGATTTTGCTTCAAAAATGCGTTATATGGCAGAATCCAGCACCAAATACATCATATTTAGTGTTTTTAGAGTGCTATTCACAGTTTTACAAACTTTGGAATAAGTCGAGATCACGCAATTCCGCGCAGATTTTCACAATCAAAAAGTTGATCTCCCTATCCAGGACCTCATAATATGTATGAATCTATCGACAAAAACATCGTATCTTGCGTTTTTAGAGCGCTATCTGCAGTTATATGAAGTTTGAAATAAGTAAAAATTACCACATTCTGAGCAGTTTCAAAGTATCGCAAATCACATAAATCTATCCAATACAACATATTACGCATGAATCCGTTCTCAGATGCACAAAATTTTGCGTTTCCAGCGAGTTATCAGCGTTTTCTCTAAGTCACGTTGAGAAATTTTTGATTCTGTAAATCTGCTCAGAAGCAAGATTTTGCTTCAAAAATGCTTCATATGGAAGAATCTGGCACCAAATACTGCATATTTTGTGTTTTTAGAGTGCTATTTGCAGTTTTACAAACTTTGGAATAAGGCGAGATCACGCTTTTCCGCGCAGATTTTCACGATCAAAAAGTTCATATTTCTATCCAGGAACTCATGATATGTACGAATCCATAGACAAAAACCTCGTATCTCGTGTTTTCAGAGCGCTATTTGCAGTTATATGAAGTTTGGAATAAGTCAATATTACCACATTCTGAGCAGTTTCTAAGTATCGCAAATCACATAAATCTATCCAATACAACATAATACGCATGAATTCGTCCTCAAATGCAGAAATTTTTGCGTTTCCAGCGGGTTATCAGCGTTTTTTCTGAGTCTTGTTGAGAAATTTTTGATTCTGTAATTCTGCTCAGAAGCAAGATTTTGCTTCAAAAATGCGTTATATGGCAGAATCTGGCTACATATACATCATATTTCGTGTTTTTAGAGTGCCATTCAAAGTTTTGCAAACTTTTGAATAAGTCGAAATCACGCTTTTTCGCGCAGATTTTTACAATCAAAAAAGTTCAAATTCCTATCCAGGAACTTATAATATGTATGAATCCAACAAAAAAACATCGTTTCTCGTGTTTTTAGAGTGCTATCTGCAGTTATATGTAGTTTGAAATAAGTCAAAACTACCACATTCTGAGCAGTTTCAAAGTATCGCAAATCACATAAATCTATACAATACAATATATTACGCATGAATCCGTCCTCAAATGCACAAAATTTTGCGTTTCCAGCGAGTTATTAGCGTTTTTTCTGAGTCATGTTGAGTAATTTTTGACTCTGTAAATCTGCTCAGAAGCAAGATTTTGCTTCAAAAATGCGTTATATGGCAGAATCCAGCACCAAATACATCATATTTAGTGTTTTGAGAGTGCTATTTACAGTTTTACAAACTTTGGAATAAGTCGAGATCACGCATTTCCGCGCAGATTTTCACAATCAAAAAGTTGATATTCCTATCCAGGACCTCATAATATGTATGAATCAATCGACAAAAACATCGTATCTTGCGGTTTTAGAGCGCTATCTGCAGTTATATGAAGTTTGAAATAAGTCAAAATCACCACATTCTGAGCAGTTTCAAAGTATCGCAAATCACATAAATCTATCCAATACAACATATTACGCATGAATCCGTCCTCAAAATGCACAAAATTTTGCGTTTCCAGCGAGTTATCAGCGTTTTTTCTGAGTCACGTTGACAAATTTTTGTTTCTGTAAATCTGCGCAGAAGCAAGATTTAGCTTGAAAAATGCGTTATATGGTAGCATATAGCACCAAATACATCATATTTTGTATTTTTAGAGTGCTATTTGCAGTCTTACAAACTTTGGAATGAGTCGAAATCACGCTTTTCCCCGCAGATCTTTACAATCAAAAAGTTCATATTTAGAATAGGTCCAGGACCTCATAATATGTAAGAATCCATCGACAAAAAAATCGTATCTTGCGTTTCCCGAGCGCTATCTGCAGTTATATGAAGTTTGAAATAAGTCAAAATTACCACATTCTGAGCAGTTTCAAAGTATCGCCAAATCACATAAATCTATCCAATAAAACATAACACGCATGAATCCGTCCTCAAATGCACAAAATTTTGCGTTTCCAGCGAGTTATCAGCGTTTTTTCTGAGTCTCGTTGAGAAATTTTTGATTCTGTGAATCTGCTCAAAAGCAAGATTTTGCTTCAAAAATGCGTTATATGGCAGAATCTAGCATCAAATACATCATATTTCGTGTTTTTAGAGTGCTACATGCAGTTTACAAACTTTGGTATAAGTCGAGATCACGCTTTTCCGCGCAGATTTTCACAATCAAAAAGTTATTATTCCTATCCAGGACCACATAATATGTATAAATCCATCGACAAAAACATCGTATCTCATGTTTTCAGAGCGCTATCCGCAGTTATATGAAGTTTGAAATAAGTTTGAATTACCACATTGTGAGCAGTTTCAAGGTATCGCAAAATCACATAAATCTATCCAATACAACATAATACGCATGAATCCTCCAATCGTCCAAAAAATGCACCAAATTTTAAGTTTCCAGCGAGTGAGTTATCAGCGTTTTTTCTGAGTCTCGTTGAGAAATTTTTATTCCGTAAATCTGCTCGAAGCAAGATTTTGCTTCAAAAAAGCGTTATACTGGCAGAATCTAGCACCAAATACATCACATTCCGTGTTTTTAGAGTGCTATTTGCAGTTTTACAAACTTTGGAATAAGTCGAAATCACGCTTTTCCGCGCAGATTTTCACAATCAATAAGTTCATATTCCAATCCAGGACCTCATAATATGTATAAAATCAATCGACAAAAACTTCGTATCTCGTGTTTCAAGAGCGCTATCTGCAATTATATGAAGTTTGAAATAAGTCAAAATTACCACATTCTAAGCAGTTTCAAAAGTATCGCAAATCACATAAATCTATCCAATACAACATAATACGCATGTATCCGTCCTCAAATGCACAAAATTTTGAATTTCCAGCGAGTTATCAGCGTTTTTTTCTGAGTCTCGTTGAGAAATTTTTGATTCTGTAAATCTGCTCAGTAGCAAGATTTTGCTTCAAAAATGCGTTTTATGGCAGAACATAGCATCAAATACATCATATTTCGTGTTTTTTAGAGTGCTATTTGCAGTTTTACAAACTCTGGAATAAGTCGAGATCACGCTTTTCCGCGCAGATTCTCATAATCAAAAAGTTGATATTCCTATCCAGGGACCTCATGATATATATGAATCTATCGACAGAAAAAATCGTATCATGCGTTTTCAGATTGCTATCTGCAGTTATATGAAGTTTGAAATATGTCAAAATTACCACATTCTGAGCAGTTTCAAAGTATCGCAAATCACATAAATCCATCCAATACAAACATAATACGCATGAATCCGTCCTCAAATGCACAAAATTTTGCGTTTCCAGCGAGTTATCAGCGTTTTTTCTGAGTCTCGTTGAGAGAATTTTTGATTCTGTAAATCTGCTCAGAAGCAAGATTTTTGCTCCAAAAATGCGTTATATGGCAGAATCTAGCACCAAAATCATCATATTTCGTGTTTTTGAAGTGCTATTTGCAGTTTTACAATTTTCGGAATAAGTCGAGATATACGCTTTTCCGCGCAGATTTTCACAATCAAAAAGTTCATATTTCTATCCAAGACCTCATAATATGTATGAATCCATCGACAGAACCATCGTATCTCGTGTTTTCAGAGCTATCTGCAGTTATATGAAGTTTGAAATAAGTCAAAATTACCACATTCTGAGCAGTTTCAAAGTATCGCAAATCACATAAATCTATCCAATACAACATAATACGCATGGATCCGTCCTCAAATGCACAAAATTTTGCGTTTCCAGCGAGTTATCAGCGTTTTTTCTGAGCCTCGTTGAGAAATTTTTGATTCTGTATATCTGCTCAGAAGGAAGATTTCTCGTCAATAATGCGTTATATGGCAGAATCTTGCACCAAATTCATCATATTTCGTGTTTTTAAAGTGCTATTTGCAGTTTCACTAACTTTGGAATAAAGTCGAGATAACGCTTTTCCGCGCAGATTTTCACAATCAAAAAGTTCATATTCCTATCCAGGACCTTATAATATGTATGAATCCATCGACAAAAACATCGTATCTCGTGTTTTCAGAGCGCTATCTGCAGTTATATGAAGTTTGAAATAAGCTCAAAATTATCACATTCTGAGCAGTTTCAAAGTATCGCAAATCACGCAAATCTATCCAATACAACATAATACGCATGAATCCGTCCTCAAATGCACAAAATTTTGCGTTTCCAGCGAGTTATCAAGTGTTTTTTCTGAGTCTCGTTGAGAAATTTTTGATTCTGTAAATCTGCTCCGAAGCAAGATTTTGCTTCAAAAATGCGTTATATGGCAGAATCTAGCACCAGATACGTCATATTTTGTGTTTTGAGAGTGCTATTTTGCAGTTTTACAAACTTTGGAATGAGTCAAGATCACGCTTTTCCGCGCAGATTTTCATAATCAAAAAAGTTCATATTCCTATTCTGGACCTCATAATATGTATAAATCCATCGACAAAAACATCGTATCTCGTGTTTTCAGAGCGCTATCTGCAGTTATATGAAGTTTGAAATAAGTCAAAATTCTCACATTCTAAGCAGTCTCAAAGTATCGCAAATCACATAAATCTATCCAATACAACATAATACGCATGGATCCGTCCTCAAATGCACAAAATTTTGCGTTTCCAGCGAGTTATCAGCGTTTTTTTCTGAGCCTCGTTGAGAAATTTTTGATTCTGTATATCTGCTCAGAAGGAAGATTTCTCGTCAATAATGCGTTATATGGCAGAATCTTGCACCAAATTCATCATATTTTTGTGTTTTTGAAGTGCTATTTGCAGTTTCACTAACTTTGGAATAAGTCGAGATAACGCTTTTCCGCGCAGATTTTCACAATCAAAAAGTTCATATTCCTATCCAGGACCTTATAATATGTATGAATCCATCGACAAAAACATCGTATCTCGTGTTTTCAGAGCGCTATCTGCAGTTATATGAAGTTTGAAATAAGTCAAAAATTATCACATTCTGAGCAGTTTCAAAGTATCGCAAATCACATAAATCTATCCAATACAAAATAATACGCATGAATCCGTCCTCAAATGTAAAAAATTTTGCGTTTGCAGCGAGTTATCAGCGTTTTTTCTGAGTCTCGTTGAGAAATTTTTGATTATGTGAATCTGCTCAGAAGCAAGATTTTGCTTCAAAAATGCGTTATATGGCAGAATCCAGCACCCAAATACATAACATATCGTGTTTTTAGAGTGCTATTTGCAGTATTACAAACTTTGGAATAAGCCGTGATCACGCTTCTCCGCGCAGATTTTTACAATCAAAAAGTTCATATTCCTATCCAGGACCTCATAATATGTATGAATCCCATCGACAAAAAACATCGTATCTCGTGTTTTCAGAGCGCTATCTGCAGTTATATGAAGTTTGAAATAAGTCAAAAATTATCACATTCTGAGCAGTTTCAAAGTATCGCAAATCACGCAAATCTATACAATACAACATAATACGCATGAATCCGTCCTCAAATGCACAAAATTCTGCGTTTCCAGTAAGTTATCAGCGTTTTTTCTGAGTCTCGTTGAGAAACTTTTGATTCTGTATATCTGTTCAGAAGCCAGATTTTGCTTCAAAAATGCGTTATATGGCAGAGTTTAGCACCAAATACATCATATTTCGTATTTTTAGAGTGCTATTTGCAGTTTCCCAAACTTTTGAATAAGTCGAGATCACGCTTTTCCGCGCAGATTTTAACAATCAAAAAGTTCATATTTCCTATCCAGGACCCTCATAATATGTATGAATCCATCGACAAGAACATCGTATCTCGTGTTTTCAGAGCGCTATCTGCAGTTATATGAAGTTTGAAATAAGTCAAATTTACCACATTCTGAGCAGTTTCAAAGTATCGCAAATCACATAAATCTATCCAATACAACATAATACGCATGAATCCGTCCTCAAATACACAAAATTCTGCGTATCCAGCGAGTCATCAGCGTTTTTTCTGAGTCTCGTTGAGAAATTTTTGATTCTGTAAATCTGCTCAAAAGCAAGATTTTGCTTCAAAAATGCGTTATATGGCAGAATATAGCACCAAATACATCAGATTTTGTGTTTTTAGGGGTGCTATTTGCAGTTTTACAAACTTTGGAATAATTCGAGATCACGCTTTTCCGCGTAGATTTTCACAATCAAAAAGTTCATATTCCTATCCAGGACCTCATAATATGTATGCAGTTATATGAAGTTTGAAATAAGTCAAAATTACCACTTTCTGAGCAGTTTCAAAAGTATCGCAAATAACATAAATCTATCCAATACAAACATAATACGCATGAACCTGTCCTCAAATGCACAAAATTCTGCGTTTCCAGCGAGTTATCAGCGTTCTTTCTGAGTCTCGTTGAGAAATTTTTTGATTCTGTAAATCTGCTCGAAAGCAAGATTTTGCTTCAAAAATGCGTTATATGGCAGAATCTAGCATCGAATACATCATATTTCGTGTTTTTAGAGTGCTATTTGCAGTTCTACAAAGTTTGGAATGAGTCGAGATCACGCTTTTCCGCGCAGATCTTCACAATCAGAAAGTTGATATTCCTATCCAAGACCTCATAATATATAATATATATATATATATGAATCTATCGACAAAAACATCGTATCTTGCGTTTCAGACCGCTATCTGCAGTTATATGAAGTTTGAAATAAGTCAGAATTACCACATTCTGAGCAGTTTCAAATTATCGCAAATCACATAAATCTATCCAATACAACATGATACGCATGAATCCGTCCTCAAATGCACAAAATTTTGCGTTTCCAGTGAGTTATCAGCGTCTTTTCTGAGTCTCGTTGAGAAATTTTTGATGCTGTAAATCTCGCTCAAAAAGCAAGATTTTGCTTTAAAAATGCGTTATATGGCAGAGTCTAGCATCGAATACATCATATTTTGTGTTTTTTAGAGTGCTATTCGCAGTTTCACAAACTTTGGAATGAGTCGAGATCACGCTTTTCCGCGCTGATTTACACAATCAAAAAGTTCATATTCCTATCCAGGACCTCAATAATATGTATAAAATCTATCGACAAAAACATCGTAACATCGTATCTCGTGTTTTCAGAGCGCTATCTGCAGTTATATGAAGTTTGAAATAAGTCAAAATTACCACATTCTGAGCAGTTTCAAAGTATCGCAAATCACATAAATCTATCCGATACAACATAATACGCATGAATCCGTCCTAAAATACACAAAATTTTGCGTTTTCAGCGAGTTATCAGCGATTTTTCTGAGTCTCGTTGAGAAATTTTTGATTCTGTAAATCTGCTCAGAAGGAAGATTTTGCTTCAAAAATGCGTTATATGGCAGAATCTAGCACCAAAATCATCATATTTCGTGTTTTTGAAGTGCTATTTGCAGTTTTACAATTTTTTGGAATAAGTCGAGATAACACTTTTCCGCGCAGATTTTCACAATCAAAAAGTTCATATTCCTATCCAAGACCTCATAATATGTATGAATCCATCGACAGAACCATCGTATCTCGTGTTTTCAGAGCGCTATCTGCAGTTATATGAAGTTTGAAATAAGTCAAAATTACCACATTCTGAGCAGTTTCAAAGTATCCGCAAATCACATAAATCTATACAATACAACATAATACGCATGAATCCGTCCTTAAATGCACAAAAATTTTGCGTTTCCAGCGGGTTATCAGCGTTTTTCCTGAGACGCGTTGAGAAATTTTTGATTCTGTATGTCTGCTCAGAAGCAAGATTTTGCTTCAAAAATGCGTTATAATGGCAGAATCTAGCACCAGATACATCATATTTCGCGTTTTTAGAGTGCTATTTGCAGTTTTACAAACTCTGGAATAAGTCGAGATCAGGCTTTTTCCGCGTAGATTTTCACAATCAAAAAGTTCATATTCCTATCCAGGACCTCATAATATGTATGAGTCCATCGACAAAAACATCGTATCTCGTGTTTTCAGAGCGCTATCTGCAGTTTATATGAAGTTTGAAATAAGTCAAAATTACCCACATTCTGAGCAGATTCAAAGTATCGCAAATCACATAAATTTATCCAATACAACATAATACGCATGAACCTGTCCTAAAATGCACAAAATTCTGCGTTTCCAGCGAGTTATCAGCAGTTCTTTCTGAGTCTCGTTGAGAAATTTTTGATTCTGTAAATCTGCTCAGAAAGCAAGATTTTGCTTCAAAAATGCGTTATATGGCAGAATCTAGCACCAAATACATCATATTTCGTGTTTTTAGAGTGCTATTTGCAGTTTTACAAACTTTGGAATGAGTCGAGATCAGGCTTTTCCGCGCATATTTTCACAATCAAAAAGTTCATATTCCTATCCAGGACCTCATAATATGTTTGAATCCATCGACAAAAACATCGTATCTCGTGTTTTCAGAGCGCTATCGGCAGTTATATGAAGTTTGAAATTAGTCAAAATCACCACATTCTGAGCAGTCTCAAAGTATCGCAAATCACATAAATCTATCCAATACAACATAATACGCATGAATCCCGTCCTCAAATGCAAGAAAATCTGCGTTTCCAGCGAGTTATCAGCGTTTCTTCTGAGTCTTGTTGAGAAATTTTTGATTCTGTAAATCTGCTCTGAAGCATTATTTTGCTCCAAAAATGCGTTATATGGCAGAATCTAGCACCAAATACATCATATTTCGTGTTTTTAGAGTGCTATTTGCAGTTTTACGAACTTTGGAATAAGTCGAGATCACCGCTTTTCCGCGCAGATTTTCACAGTCAAAAAGTTCATATTCCCATCCAGGACCTCATAATATGTATGAATCCATCGACAAAAACATTGTATCTCGTGCTTTCAGAGCGCTATCGGCAGTTATATGAACGTTTGAAATTAGTCAAAATCACCCACATTCTGAGCAGTCTCAAAGTATCGCAAATCACATAAATCTATCCAATACAACATAATACGCATGAATCCGTCCTCAAATGCAAGAAATTCTGCGTTTCCAGCGAGTTATCAGCGTTTCTTCTGAGTCTTGTTGAGAAATCTTTGATTCTGTAAATCTGCTCTGAAGCATTATTTTGCTCCAAAAATGCGTTATATGGCAGAATCTAGCACCAAATACATCATATTTTGTGTTTTTAGACTGCTATTTGCAGTTTTACAAACTTTGGAATAAGTCGAGATCACGCTTTTTCCGCGCAGATTTTTACAATCAAAAAGTTCATATTCCTATCCAGGACCTCATAATATGTATGAATCCATCGACAAAAACATCGTATCTCGTGCTTTCAGAGCGCTATCTGCAGTTATATGAAGTTTGAAATAAGTCAAAAATTTCCACATTCTGAGCAGTTTCAAAGTATCGCAAATCACATGAATCTATCCAATACTACATAATACGCATGAATCCGTCCTCAAATGCACAAAATTTTGCGTTTCCAGCAAGTTATCAGCGTTTTTTCTGAGTCTCGTTGAGAAAATATTTGAATCTGTAAATCTGCTTAGAAGCAAAATTTAGCTTCAAAAATGCAATATATGGCAGAATCAAGCACCGAATACATCATATTTCATGTTTTTAGAATGCTATTTGCAGTTTTACAAACTTTGGAATAAGTCGAGATCACGCTTTTTCGCTCAGATTTTCGCTATTAAAAAGTTCATATTCCTATCCAGGACCCTCATAATATGTATGAATCCATCGACAAAAAACACCGTATCTCGTGTTTTCAGAGCGTTATCTGCAGTTATATGATGTTTGAAATAAGTCAAAATTACCACATTCTGAGCAGTTTCAAATTATCGCAAATCACATGAATCTATCCAATACAACATAATACGCATGAATCCGTCCTCAAATGCACAAAATTTTGCGTTTCCAGCGAGTTATCAGCGTTTTTTCTGAGTCTCGTTGAGAAATTTTTGATTCTGTAAATCTGCTCAGAAGCAAGATGTTGCTTCAAAAATGCGTTATATGGCAGAATCTAGCACCAAATACATCATATTTCGTGTTTTTAGAGTGCTACTTGCAGTTATACAAACTTTGGAATAAGTCGAAATCACGCTTTTCCGCGCGGATTTTCACAATCAAAAAGTTCATATTCCTATCCAGGACCTCATAATATGTATATATCCATTGACAGAAACATCGTATCTCGTGTTTTCAGAGCGTTATCTGCAGTTATATGAAGTTTGAAATAAGTCAAAAATTACCACATTCTGAGCAGTTTCAAAGTATCGCAAATCATATAAATCTATCCAATACAACATAACACGCATGGATCCGTCCTCAAATGCAAAAAATTCTGCGTTTCCAGCGAGTCATCAGCGTTTCATCTGAGTCTTGTTGAGAGATTTTTGATTCTGTTAATCTGCTCAGAAGCAAGATTTTGCTTCAAAAATGCGTTATATGGCAGAATCCAGCACCCGAGTCCATCATATTTCGTGTTTATAGAGTGCTATTTGCAGTTTTCACAAACTTTGGAATAAGTCGAGATCACGCTTTTCCTCGCAGATTCTCACAATCAAAAAGTTCATATTCCTATCCAGGACCTCATGATATGTATAAATCCATCGACAAAAACATCGTATCTCGTGTTTTCAGAGCGCTATCTGCAGGTATATGAATTTTGAGATAAGTCAAAATTACCACATTCTGAGCAGTTTCAAAGTATCGCAAATCACATAAATATATCCAATAAAACATAATACGCATGAATTCGTCCTCAATTACAAAAAATTTTGCGCTCCCAGCGAGTTATCAGCGTCTTTTCTGAGTCTCGTTGAGAATTTTTTGATTCTGTAAATCTGCTCAGAACCAAAATTTTGCTTCAGAAATGCGTTATATGGCAGAATCCAGCACCGAATCCATCATATTTCGTGTTTATAGAGTGCTATTTGCAGTTTCACAAACTTTGGAATAAGTCGAGATCACACTTTTCCTCGCAGATTCTCACAATCAAAAAGTTCATAATCCTATCCAGGACCTCATGATATGTATGAATCCATCGACAAAAACATTGTATCTCGTGTTTTCAGGGCGCTATCTGCAGTTATATGAAGTTTGAAATAAGTCAAAATTACCACATTCTGAGCATTTTTAAAGTATTGCAAATCACATAAATCTATCCAATACAACATAATACGCATGAATCCATCCTCAAATGCAAAACATTTTGCGTTTACAGCGAGTTATCTGCGTTTTTTCTGAGTCTCGTTGAGAAATTTTCGATTCTGTAAATCTGCTCAGAAGTAAGATTTTGCTTCAAAAATGCGTTATATGGCAGAATCTAGCACCAAATACATCATATTTCGTGTCTTTAGAGTGCTATTTGCAGTTTTACAAACTTTGGGATAAGTCGAGATCACGCTTTTCCGCGCAGATTTTCACAATCAAAAACTTCATATTCCTATCCAGGACCTCATAATATGTATGAACCCCTCGACAAAAACTTCGTATCTCGTGTTTTCAGAGCGCTATCTGCAGTTATATGAGTTTTGAGATAAGTCAAAATTACCACATTCTGAGCAGTTTTAAAGTATCGTAAATCACATAAATATATCCAATAAAACATAATACGCATGAATTCGTCCTCAATTACAAAAAATTTTGCGCTTCCAGCGAGTTATCAGCGTTTTTTCTGAGTCTCGTTGAGAAATTTTTGATTCTGTAAATCTGCTAAGAAGTAAGATTCTGCTTCAAAAATGCGTTATATGGCAGTATCTAGCACCGAATACATCATATTTCGTGTTTATAGAGTGCTATTTGCAGTTTTACAAACTTTGGAATAAGTCGAAATCACGATTTTTCGCGCAAATTTTCCCTATCAAAAAATTTCATATATCTATCCAGGACCTCATAATATGTATAAATACATCGACAAAAACATCGTATCTTGTGTTTTCAGAGCGCTATCTGCAGTTATATGAAATTTGAAATAAGTAAAAATTACCACATTCTGAGCAGTTTCAAAGTATCGCAAATCATATAAATCCATCCAATATAACATAATACGCATGAATCCGTTCTCAAATGCAAAAAATTCTGCGTTTCCAGCGAGTTATCAGCGTTTTTTCTAAGTCTCGTTGAGAAATTTTGGATTCTGTAAATCTGCTCAGAAGCAAAATTTTGCTTAAAAAATGCGTTATTTGGCAGAATCTAGCAACAAATTCATCATATTTCGTGCTTTCAGAGTGCTATTCGCAGTTCTACAAACTTTGGAATGAGTCGAAATTACGCTTTTCTGCGCAGATTTTCACAATCAAAAAGTTCATATTCCTATCCGGGACCTCATGATATGTATGAATCCATCGACAGAAACTACGAATCTCGTGTTTCTGGAGCGCTATCTGCAGTTATATGAAGTTTGAAATAAGTCAAAATTACCACATTCTGAGCATTTTCAAAGTATTGCAAATCACATAAATCTATCCAATACAACATAATACGCATGAATCCGTCCTTAAATTCAGAAAGTTCTGCGTTTGCAGCGAGTTATCAGCGTTTTTTCTGAGTTTCGTTGAGAAATTTTTGATTCTGTAAATCTGCTCAGAAGTAAGATTTTGCTCAAAAAATGAGTTATATGGCAGAATCTAGCACCAAATACATCATATTTCGTGTTTTTAGAGTGCTATTTGCAGTTTTACAAACTTCGGAATAAGTCGAGATCACGATTTTCTTCGCAGATTTTCACAATCAAATAGTTCATATTCCTATCCAGGACCTTATGTTATGTATGAATCCATCGACAAAAACATCGTATCTTGTGTTCTCAGAGCGCTATCTGCAGTTATATGCGGTTTGAAATAAGTCAAAATCACCACATTTTGAGCAGTTTCAAAGTATTGCAAATCACATAAATCTATCCAATACAACATAAAAAGCATGAATCCGTTCTCAAATGCAATAAATTTTGCGTTTCCAGCGAGTTATCAGCGTTTTTTCTGAGTCTCGTTGAGAAATATTTGATTCTGTAAATCTGCTCAGAAGAAAGATTTTGCTTCAAAAATGCGTTATATGGCAGAATCTAGATCCAAATACATCATATTCCGTGTTTCTAGAGTGCTATTTGCAGTTTTACAAACTTTGGAATATGTCGAGATCACGCTTTTCCGCGCAGATTCTCACAATCAAAGAGTTCATATTTCTATCCAGGACCTCATAATATGTATGAATCTATCGACAAAAACATCGTATCTCGTGTTTTCAGAGCGCTATCTGCAGTTATATTAAATTTGAGATAGGTCAAAATTACCACAATCTGAGCAGTTTTAAAGTATCGCAAATCACACAAATCTATCCAATACAACATAATACGCATGAATCCGTTCTCAAATGCATGAAATTTTGCGTTCGCAGCGAGTTATCAGCGTTTCTTCTGAGTCTCGTTGAGAAATTTTTGATTCTGTTAATCTGCTCAGAAGCAGGATTTTGCTTCAAAAATGCGATATATGGCAGAACCTAGCACCAAATACATCATATTTCGTGTTTTTAGAGTGCTCTTTGCAGTTTTACTAACATTGAAATAAGTCGAGATCACGCTTTTACGCGCAGATTTTTACAATCAAAAAGTTCATATTCCTATCCAGGACCTCATAATATGTATGAATCCATCGACAAAAACATCGTATCTCGTGTTTTCAGAGCGCTATATGCAGTTATATGAATTTTGAGATAAGTCAAAATTACCACATTCTGAGCAGTTTCAAAGTATCGCAAATCACATGAATATATCCAATAAAACATAATACGCATGAATTCGTTCTCAATTACAAAAAATTCTGCGCTTCCAGCGAGTTATCAGCGTTTTTTCTGAGTCTCGTTGAGAAATTTTTGATTCTGTAAATCTGCTCAGAAGCAAGATTTTGCTTCAAAAATGCGTTATATGGCAGAATCTAGCACCAAATACATCATATTTCGTGTTTTTAGAGTGCTATTTGCAGTTTTACAAACTTTGGAATAAGCCGGAATCACGCTTTTCCGCGCAGATTTTTACAATCAAAAAGTTCATATTCCTATCCAGGATCTCATAATATGTATGAATCGATCGCCAAAAACATCGTATCCCATGTTTTCAGAGCGCTATCTGCAGTTATATGAAGTTTGAAATAAGTCAAAATTACCACATTCTGAGTAGTTCCAAAGTATCGAAAATCACATAAATCTATCCAATACAAAATAATACGCATGAATCCGTCCTCAAATGCACAAAATTCTGCGTTTCCAGCGAGTTATCAGCGTTTTTTCTAAGTCTCGTTGAGAAATTTTGGATTCTGTAAATCTGCTCAGAAGCAGGATTTTGCTTCAAAAATGCGTTATTTGGCAGAATCTAGCAACAAATACATCATATTTCGTGTTTTTAGAGTGCTATTTGCAGTTCTACAAACTTTGGAATAAGTCGAAATTACGCTTTTCTACGCAGATTTTCACAATCAAAAAGTTCATATTCCTATCCGGGACCTCATGATATGTATGAATCCATCGACAGAAACAACGAATCTCGTGTTTCTAGAGCGCTATCTGCAGTTATATGAAGTTTGAAATAAGTCAAGATTACCACATTCTGAGCAGTTTCAAAGTATCGCAAATCACATAAATCTATCCAATACAACTTAATACGCATGAATATGTATTCGAATACAAAAAATTTTGCGTTTCCAGCGAGTTATCAGCGTTTTTTCTGAGTCTCGTTGAGAAATTCTTTATTCTGTTAATCTGCTCAGAAGCTAGATTTTGTTCCAAAAATGCGATATATGGCAGAATCTAGCACCAAATACATAATATTTTGTATTTCCGGAGTGCTATTTGCAGTTTCACAAACTTTGGAATAAATCGAGATCACGCATTTCCGCGCAGATTTTCAAAATCAAAAAGTTCATATTCCTATCCAGGACCTCATAATATGTATGGATCTATCGACAAAAATATCGTATCTCATGTTTTCAGAGCGCTATCTGCGGTTATATGAAGTTTCAAATAAGTCAAAATTACCACATTCTGAGCAGTTTGAAAGTATCGCAAATCACATAAATCTATCCAATACAACATAATACGCATGAATCCGTCCTCAAATGCAAAAAATTTTGCGTTCCCAGTGGGTTATCGGCGATTATTCTGAGTCTCGTTGAGAAATTTTTGATTCTGTAAATCTGCTCAGAAGCAAGATTTTGCTTCAAAAATGCGATATATGGCAGAATCTAGCACCAAATACATCATATTTCGTGTTTTTAGAATGCTATTTGCAGTTTTACAAACTCTGGAATAAGTCAAGGTCACGCTTTTCCGAGCAGATTTTCACAATCACAAAGTTCATATTCCTATCCAGGACCTCATGATATGTAGGAATCCATCGACAAAAACATCGTATCTCGTGTTTTCAGAGTGCTATCTGCAGTTATATGAAGTTTGAAATAAGTCAGAACAACCACATTCTGCGCAGTTTTAAAGTATCGCAAATCACATAAATCTATCCAATACAACATAATACGCATGAATCCATTCTCAAATGTGAAAAATTTTGCGTTGCCAGCGAGTAATCAGCGTTTTTTCTGAATCTCGTTGAGAGATTTTTGATTCTGTAAATCTGCTCAGAAGCTAGATGTTGCTTCAAAAATGCGTTATATGGCAGAATCTAGCACCAAATACATCATATTTCGTGATTTTAGAGTGCTATTTGCAGTTTTACATACTTAGGAATAAGTCGAAATCACGAATTTCCGCGCAAGTTTTCACAATCAAAAAGTTCATATTCCTATCCAGGACCTCATGATATGTGGGAATCCATCGACAAAAACATCGTATCTCGTGTTTTCGGAGCGTTATCAGCAGGTATATGAAATTTGAAATAAGACAAAATTACCACATTCTGAGCATTTACAAAGTATCGCAAATCACATAAATCTATCCAATACAACATAATACGCATGAATCCGTTCTCAAATGCAGAAAATTTTGCGTTTGCAGCTAATTATCAGCGTTTTTTCTGAGTCTCGTTGAGAAATTTTTGATTCTGTAAATCTGCTCAGAAGTAAGATTTTGCTTCAAAAATGCGTTATATGGCAGAATCTAGCACCAAATACATCATATTTCGTGTTTTTAGAGTGCTATTTGCAGTTTTACAAACTTCGGAATGAGTCGAGATCACGCTTTTCTTCGCAGATTTTCACAATCAAATAGTTCATATTCCTATCCAGGACCTCATAATATGTATGAATCCATCGACAAAAACATCGTATCTTGCGTTTTCAGAGCGCTATCTGCAGTTATATGAGGTTTGAAATAAGACAAAATCACCACATTCTGAGCAGTTTCAAAGTATCGCAAATCACATAAATCTATCCAATACAACATAAAAAGCATGAATCCGTTCTCAAATGCAATGAATTTTGCGTTTCCAGCGAGTTATTAACGTTTTTTCTGAGTCTCGTTGAGAAATATTTGATTCTGTAAATCTGCTCGGAAGGAAGATTTTGCTTCAAAAATGCGTTATATGGCAGAATCTAGATCCAAATACATCATATTCCGTGTTTTTAGAGTGCTATTTGCAGTTTCACAAACTTTGGAATAAGTCGAGATCACGCTTTTCCGCGCAGATTTTCACAATCAAAGAGTTCATATTCCTATCCAGGACCACATAATATGTATGAATCTATCGACAAAAACATCGTATCTCGTGTTTTCAGAGCGCTATTTGCAGTTATATGAAGTTTGAAATAAGTCAAAATTACCACATTCTGAGCAGTTCCAAAGTATCGCAAATCACATAAATCTATCCGATCCAACATAATACGCATGAATCCATCCACAAATGCTGAAGAATATGCGTTTCCAGCACGTTATCAGCGTTTTTTCTGAGTCTCGTTGAGAAATTTTTGATTCTGTAAATCTGATCAGAAGCATGATTTTGCTTCAAAAATGCGTTATATGGCAGTATCTAGCACCAAATACATCATATTTCGTGTTTATAGAGTACTATTTGCAGTTCCACAAACTTTGCAATAAGTCGAAATCACGATATTTCGCGCAAATTTTCACAATCAAAAACTTCATATTCCTATCAAGGACCTCATAATATGTATGAATCCATCGACCAAAACATCGTATCTTGTGTTTTCAGAGCGCTATCTGCAGTTATATGACATTTGAAATAAGTCAAAATTACCACATTCTGAGCAGTTTCAAAGTATCGCAAATCACATAAATCCATCCAATACAACATAAGACGCATGAATCCGTTCTCAAATGCAGAAAATTTTGCGTTTGCAGCGAGTTATCAGCGTTTTTTCTAAGTCTCGTTGAGAAATTTTTGATTCTGTAAATCTGCTCAGAAGTAAGATTTTGCTTCAAAAATGCGTTATATGGCAGAATCTAGCACCAAATACAACATATTTCGTTTTTTTAGAGTGCTATTTGCAGTTTTACAAACTTCGAAATGAGTCAAGATTACGCTTTTCTGCGCAGATTTTTACAATCAAATAGTTTATATTCCTATCCAGGACCTCATGATATGTATGAATCCATCGACAAAAACATCATATCTTGTGTGTTTCAGAGCGCTATCTGCAGTTATATGAAGTTTGAAATAAGTCAAAATTACCACATTCTGAGCTGTTTCAAAGTATCGCAAATCACATAAATCTATCCAATACAACATAAAAAGCATGAATCCGTTCTCAAATGCAAGAAATTTTGCTTTTGCAGCGAGTTATCAGCGTTTCTTCCGAGTCTCGTTGAGAAATTTTTGATTCTGTTAATCTGCTCAGAAGCAAGATTTTGCTTCAAAAATGCGATATATGGCAGAATCTAGCACCAAATACATCATATTCCGTGTTTTTAGAGTGCTATTTACAGTTTTACAGACTTTGGAATAAGTCGAGATCACGATTTTCCGCGTGCATTTTCACAATCAAAAAGTTCATATTCCTATCCAGGACCTCATAATATGTATGAATCCATTGAAAAAAACATCGTATCTCGTGTTTTCAGAGCGCTATCTGCAGTTATATGAAATTTGAAATAAGTCAAAATTACCACAATCTGAGCAGTTTCAAAGTATCGCAAATCACATAAATCTATCCAATAGAACATGATACGCATGAATCTGTTCTCAAATGCAAAAAATTTTGCGTTCGCAGCGAGTTATCAGCGTTTTTTCTGAGTCTCGTTGAGAAATTTTTGATTCTGTAAATCTGCTCAGAAGTGAGATTTTGCTTTAATAATGCGCCATATGGCAGAATCTAGCCCCAAAAACATCATATTTCGTGTTTTTAGTGTGCTATTTGCAGTTTTACAAACTTTGGAATAAGTCGAGATCACGCTTTTCCGCGCAGATTCTCACAATCAAAAAGTTCATATTCCTATCCAGGACCTCATGATATGTATGAATCCATCGACAAAAACATCGTATCTCGTGTTTTCAGAGCGCTATCTGCAGTTATTTGAAGTTTGAAATAAGTCAAAATTACCACATTCTGAGCAGTTCCAAAGTATCGCAAATCACATAAATCTATCCAATCCAACATAATACGCATGAATTCATCCACAAATGCTAAGAAATATGCGTTTTCAGCGAGTTATCGGCGTTTTTTCTGTTTTACAAACTTTGGAATAAGTCGAAATCACGATATTTCGCGCAAATTTTCACAATCAAAAAGTAAATATTCCTATCCAGGACCTTATAATATGTATGAATCCATCGACAAAAACATCGTATATGTGTTTTCAGAGCGGTATCTGCAGTTATATGACTTTTGAAATAAGTCAAAATTACCACATTCTGAGCAGTTTCAAAGTATCGCAAATCACATAAATCTATCCAATACAACATAAAAAGCATGAATCCGTTCTCAAATGCAATGAATTTTGCGTTTCCAGCGAGTTATCAGCGTTTTTTCTGAGTCTCGTTGAGAAATATTTGATTCTTTTAATCCGCTCAGAAGCAAGATTCTGCTTCAAAAATGCGTTATATGGCAGAATCTAGATCCAAATACATCATATTCCGTGTTTTTAGAGTGCTATTTGCAGTTTTACAAACTTTGGAATGGGTCGAGATCACGCTTTTCCGCGCAGATTTTCACAATCAAAAAGTTTATATTCCTATCCAGGACCTTATAATATGTATGAATCCATCGACAAAAACATCGTATCTTGTGTTTTCAGAGCGCTATCTGCAGTTATATTAAATTTGAAATAAGTCAAAATTACAACATTCTGAGCAGTTTTAAAGTATCGCAAATCACATAAATCTATCCAATACAACATAATACGCATGAATCCGTTCTCAAATGCAGGAAATTTCGCGTTTGCAGCGAGTTATCATTGTTTCTTCTGAGTCTCGTTGAGAAATTTTTGATTCTGTAAATCTGCTCAGAAGCAAGATTTTGCTTCAAAAATGCGTTATATGGCAGAATCTAGCGCAAAATACATCATATTTCATATTTTTTGAGTGCTATTTGCAGTTTTACAAACTTTGGAATAAGTCGAGATCACGCTTTTCCGCGCAGATTCTCAGTAGGGAAGTAAGGTATGTTCTAACTCAGCCTACATCCTCCCAAATTCACAGGTATAGATTGAATGACATCAGGAGGATGGATCAAAGTTATCAAGAGTTAAATTCAACTCCAAGATCAGCAAAATATTGATCGCACCCGCATATGACCATATGTTTGTAATTAATTATGCACCCAATTAGCAGAAAAGTTCGTTATATTGAGCAGCAGGATTGATGGTTTTCCACACATAAATAGATTTTGCTTACATCATTCGGTCATTATACTGCGAGCGTTCGTTGAGTGCAGATGAAAGAAAAAATGTTTGTTTGTATGAAGTGTGGGAAAAAATTCGCGAATAAAGATAATTTGAAACGACACATGATGTTTTGCGGTGAATCCAATGAACAATACAAGTGCAGAATTTGTAGCTCGAAATTTAGCCGTAGCGATAATTTTTCAAGACATATCAACAAAAACCATCGAGATGTCCATCTTTGCGATATTTGCGGTCTACAGTTCAATAATGGTGAACAATTCATAGAGCATAACCATGACGATGAAGAACCGTTGATAAAGAAGAGGAAACGATCAAAAAGTAAGTTTACAATTAAGAAAGATTCAAAATCAAATTTATTGTCGACGTGTGAGAGATGTAACATAAATTTTTCGTCCCTGAGAAAATATGGTGGTCATTTGAGATCTCAAAAACATATCAATTCATCGGTAAAGCCATTCAAACAAAATATTGTTGAAATTTCTACAAGCTTCAAAAGTCGAATCGCAAGTTATCGCATCAACGGTTCGGGAATTGATATCAAAGGATTCTTGAGTAACTTGAAGGACACTGTTCATGATTTAATTGCGGACATCATAACATCTCACAGTTCTGGAGTTAAATTTAATATTGAGTTATTCTGTTATTATATAAATGAAAACAATCCG
Source organism: Dromius quadrimaculatus (assembly GCA_963989225.1). NCBI lineage: Eukaryota > Metazoa > Arthropoda > Insecta > Coleoptera > Carabidae > Dromius > Dromius quadrimaculatus. Next base: position 28,908,077 of record OZ022326.1, on the reverse strand, counting down.
GGGGAATTGAAATCATTCAACACTAAATTTGAAGTTATAACACAATCAAAAAATGGGTTCTCGGATATTAACGACAAAATGTGTGCAACAATCGGAACTAAATGTGAAGAGTTCCAAGAACGTGATTCAGGCTGGGCACTGAAACAAATCGCCCATTTGGAACTCAATATTAATCAATATAAACCTATACGCGGGTCATCATTTATAGATCTTCCGAAACAAATAAAGGACAAACGTGCTTGTATCAATGTTGAAAATAATGACGAATACTGCTTTCTGTGGGCGGTAGTTTCAGCTTTACATCCTGTGAATGAAAATTCTAAGCGTATGTCATCATATCCGCATTCCTCCAAAGTTTTATAATATGATTCCCTAAATTTCCCGCTGAAAGTAAATGAAATACCTAGATTTGAAGATATGAATAATATATCTGTTAACGTATTCGGACTGGAATATAAGGCTAAACCCAAAAAATTCTCCACAGTTGGACCGATTCATCACACAAAAAAGTTCTAGAAACGCATATAAATTTATTATATATTGAGGAGGGCCCTATAGGTCACTACGTATGGATTAAAGATTTACCTCGATTAGTTCGCAGTCAGATATCAACTCACTGCGGTAAAAAATACTTATGTGATGGATGCTTAGTATTCTTTTCAACCGAAGCATCATTTAAACAACATAAATCAAATGATTGCAATAAAATATGTACTATCATGCCAACAGAAGAATTGGTTACAGATAGAAATGGGGATATAATTCCTGGTAACATTTTGAGATTCCAAAATTATGAAAGAAAAATGAGAGTCCCATTTGTAATTTACTCAGATTTCGAGTGTTACCAAAAACCTATTCATTCATGTCCACCCAACTCAAATATTAGCTATACAAATAAATCTCATATACACGTTCCATACAGCTTCGCTTATAACATAAAATGTTCATTTGATGATTCTCTGAGTAAATTTTATACTTACACAGGGGAAGATTGAGCTAAGGTATTCATGGAGCAGCTTTGCAAGGATGATAGAAGAATTTATGATAATTATTTGAAAATTGTGCGCCCAATGTCAAAATTAACTGCAGAAGAGCAAGAAATATTTGACAAGGCTACTACATGTCATATTTGTGAGAAATCTTTGATTGCTGTAGATAGGGTAGCTGATCATGACCACCTCACATCAAAATTTGTAGGCGCGGCATATCAGTCGTGTAATCTGAATTATAAAATTCCAAAAATGATCCAGTCTTTTTCCACAACCTGTCAAATTACGATTGTCATCTTTTTATCAAAGAGTATGGTTGTGATGAAGGAAAAATTGATATTATACCTGAAAATAAGGAAAAATACATTTCTTTCACAAAATATATACCTGTCGCAGAGTATATGAGTATGAAAGGTGTTTCAAACCAAATTTACTTAAAGTTGAGGTTTCTGGACTCATTCAGATTTATGGCAAGTTCTCTAGCAAAACTCGCCGAAAATTTGAAAGGCGATCAATGTGTTGAGGTTAAGAAGTTTTTCCCTAACGATAAACACTTCAAATTATTAAGGAGAAAGGGTGTCTTTCCATATAAGCATATGGATTCATTTGATAGACTAAAAGATGTTTCACTGCCACATAAGAAACAGTTCAAAGATAGCTTCAGTAATAACAATATCTCTAATAAAGAGTACAGACATGCGAAAACTGTATGGAAAACATTCCGTTGTCCGACTCTGAAGGAATATTCAGATTTATATTTGAAAACTGACGCTCTACTTCTGAGCGACGTTTTTGAACAATTTCGTAATATTTGCATAACAGCTTATAAACTTGATCCAGCAAATTATTTCACGATTGCAGGCCTCAGCTGGGATGCCATGTTGAAAATTACTGGAATTGAACTGGAGCTTCTCACAGATATTGACATGTATAATTTTTTACAGGAGGGTATCAGAGGTGGAATCTGTCAAGCTACACTTAGATATGTGAGAGCCAACAACAAGTATATTTTGAACTACAATAAAAATCATCCAAGCAGTTACTTGCTGTATTTAGACGCGAATAATCTTTACGGTTGGGCTCTCTCACAATTCATACCACACGGAAAATTTGAATGGTTAAATGATGAACAAATTTCAAGAATAGACTTTGCACAAATCGATAATGATTCATCTACCGGTTATTTTCTCGAAGTTGATATTGAATACCCTGACTCATTACATGATCTACACAATGATCTACCATTTTTAGCTGAAAACATGATTCCTCCAAAATCTAAAAATATAAATAAGAAACTCATTCCAAATTTATACGATAAGTTGAAGTATATTATTCACTACCGTAATTTGAAACAGGCAATTAAACACGGTTTGAAGATTGAAAAAATCCATAGAGTTATAAAGTTCCAACAGTCAGCCTGAATAAAGCAATATATTGATTTGAATACATCTATGAGACAGCTGGCTGAAAATGATTTCGAAAAAGACTTTTTCAAACTTATGAATAATGCGGTTTTTGGTAAAACTTTAGACAATGTTGATAATCGGGTTGATATCAAATTAGTGAATCATTGGGATGACATTGGCCGTAAATTGGGAGCTCAATCTCTGTTAGCTAAACCAGATATGAAAAATATCACGATATTCACAGAAAATTTAGTTGCGATACAATTTGAAAAATTTCTGTACAACAAACCGATTTACATTGGACTCACCGTTTTGGATCTCTCAAAGATATTATTGTACGAATTCTTCTACGATTTTCTAAAAACAAAATACGGTGGCCAAGTCTCATTGTGCTACTGTAACACAGACAGCTTTGTATTATCAATTAAAACCGACGATATCTACCGAGATCTTGCAGATAATATTGAAAAGTTTGATACTAGTAATTTCAGCCCTGAAAATAGATTTAGAATACCTTTGAAGAATAAAGCAGTGTTGGGTTTGATGAAAGATGTATTAGGCGGGAAATTGATGTATGAATTCATCGCTTTGCGCCCAAAAATGTATGCGTATTGTACGGAGGATGGACAAGATGAATGGAAGAAAAAAAAAGGCGAAGGGTATCACAAAGAATGTTGTCAATGATATTTTAACTGGAAATCATCACAAACAATGTCTGTTTCAAAATGATATTATATATCAGAAACAGTGCACATTCCGAAGTTATGAGCATACAATATATACAGTGGAACAAAACAAAATTGCACTTACATGCAACGACGATAAAAGATTCATATGTTCAGATGGTTATAGAACATTAGCGTGGGGTCACTATCTGATAAACGATCTGAAATATTAGTACCACACGGAACAGTTACAGTATTAATTTTTATCATTATGTTCACATATTCTATCTACAATTCAGAATTTGGCTGATGAACAAGCTAGAGCAGACATCGAGCTTCAGGGTACCGGGAAAAGTACCTGCCAACTGAAATATTCAGAGAAGCTCCATGTGATGATAAATTGATCTAGAAAATGTGTTATCGTAGAGTAAAATATTATATTTAAGAATACAATGTATTACATCTAATAAAATACTATTTTTAAGAATACAATGTACTACATCCAATAAAATTGAATTTTGTCACAAGAATAGTAGTAAATTTCATTTAATATGACCTAACAATCCTAATGTCAATCGAAAAAATAGTGAACAGAAATTGATCAAATCGAGAACATATATTTATACAGCATCAGTAACAGTTGCAGTTTATAGACATTTCTACACTCAAGCCCAATATGGGGCATATGAATTTGTGTGTGAATATACATGCAACAAATCCAGTAATTTCCACATACAGCATTGAGATGTGTCAAAAAAATATTTTTGAGAATAAAACATGATATATCAATGGACAGAAACGCATTATCACACAATTACTTGATGATGTCATATATTCGTTATTCACTGATTAAATAAGCCACATAAGAGCAAGTTCATATCCACAAACTAATGAAGAGGGTAATATAAGGGTATTTGAGCTGTTCACCTATTCAACAGAATTGTTCAAACGCTGTTTATCGGTTCTACAGAGCAGTTTATCAAACCTGTTGAAAGCGGTTCATCAGAGCTGTTTATCAGTTTGTCAGAGCTGTTTATCGGTTCAACAGAGCGGTTCAAAGCGGTTCAAAAGCTGTTCATCAGTTCATCAGAGCGGTTCAAAGCGGTTCAAAAGCTGTTTATCGGTTCAACAGAGCGGTTCAAAACTGTTTATCAGTTCAACAGACCTGTTCAAAGCGGTTCAAAAGCTGTTTATCAGTTCATCAAAGCTGTTCAAAGCGGTTCAGAAGCTGTTTGAAGCGGTTCATCAGACCTGTTCGAAGTGGTTCATCAGACCGGTTTATCAGTTCAACAGAGTGATTTAAAGCGGTTCAAAAGCAGTTTATCAATTCATCAGTGCTGTTTATCAGTTCAACAGAGCGGTTCAAAGCGGTTCAGAAGCTGTTTAATCTGGTTTATCAGACTTGTTCAAAGCGGTTCAGGAGCTGTTCACCTATTCAACAGAATTATTCAAACGCTGTTCATAGGATCAACCAAACTGTTTATCAGTTCAACTGAGCGGTTCATCAGATCTGTTCAAAAGCTGTTTATCAGTTCATCAGAGCTGTTCAGAAGCTGTTCATCAGTTAATCAGAGCTGTTTGAAAGCTGTTTATCGGTTCAGATTTTTCAAACCGCTACTCTACTGAAGATTTAAATTAATTAGAATAGTTGTTTGAAATCTAGCAGCATGTTCATATGTCCCGATTGTTGTACTGCATTCAACTGGGAGAGCGGTCTCAGCAGGCATCGATCAGATGCATGAATGTGCGGCAGGGCAGCTGGAGCGAGATATGAATCAAGTTGAAGGTTTTGGCTCAATCTTTAACTATCCGATTCCGATATATCTCGCACCAACTGCCCTGCCGCACATTCATGCATCTGATCGATGCTCGAGCTTACTGAGAGAAATTACGCTCTCTTCTGCACTGCTGAAAAGAAAAGTGCGGGCAATTTTCATTCAATAAAAAAAAAGGTATTTACCCAAAATAAATGAATTTAATTGAATAAGTACTTTGAACAACGCACCTAGTAGTGCCAAATAGGAATAAATGAATATAAAGTAATTGAAATAAACTATTACAAATTACGCGCCAAAAAAACAAATAAATGAACGTAAATAGTAGGCCTCACAATGCCTTACGCCTGAGTAGCGCAAAAATTAAATGAATAAATGTAAATAAGTTAGGTCAGAGCCCTCGAAGTTGTACAAAAAGGTACCAGAAAAAAAGTAAATGGAAATGCGGAACAACTCGCGCGTACGTCTATGAGTATACCAAAAAAATAGGACCTCACAATATGTATGAATCCCTCGACAAAAACATCGTATCTTGTGTTTTCAGAGCGGTATCTGCAGTTATATGAAGTTTGAAATAAGTCAAAATCACCACATTCAGAACAGTTTCAAAGAATCGCAAATCACATGAATCTATCCAATACAACATAATACGCATGAATCCGTCCTCAAATGCAATAAGAAATTGCGTTTCCAGCGAGTTATCGGGGTTTTTCTGGGACCTGTTGGGAAATTTTTGATTCTGTAAATCTGCTAAGAAGCAATATGTTGCTTCAAAAATGCGTTATATGGCAGAATCTAGCACCAAAAACATCATATTCCGTGTTTTTAGAGTGCTATTTGCAGTTTTGCAAACTTTGGAATAAGTCGCGATAACGCTTTTCCGCGCAGATTTTCACAATCAAAAAGTTCATATACCTAATCAGGACCTCATAATATGTATGAATCTATCGAAAGGAACATCGTATCCCGTGTTTTCAGAGCGCTATCTGCAGTTATATGAAACTTGAAATAAGTCAAAATTACCACATTCATCGCAAAACACATAAATCTATCCAATACAACATTATACGCATGAATTCGTTCTCAAATGCAAGAAATTTTGCGCTAAGCCACATAAGAGCAAGTTCATATCCACAAACTAATGAAGAGGGTAATATAAGGGTACTTGAGCTGTTCACCTATTCAACAGAATTGTTCAAACGCTGTTTATCGGTTCTACAGAGCAGTTTATCAAACCTGTTAGAAGCGGTTCATCAGAGCTGTTTATCAGTTTGTCAGAGCTGTTTATCGGTTCAACAGAGCGGTTCAAAGCGTTTCAAAAGCTGTTCAGTAGTTCATCAGAGCGGTTCAAAGCGTTTCAAAAGCTGTTTATAGGTTCAACAGAGCGGTTCAAAACTGATTATCAGTTCAACAGACGTGTTCAAAGCGGTTCAAAAGCTGTTTATCAGTTCATCAGAGCTGTTCAAAGCGGTTCAGAAGCTGTTCAAAGCGGTTCATCAGACCTGCTCGAAGCGGTTCATCAGACTTGTTTATCAGTTCAACAGAGTGATTTAAAGCGGTTCAAAAGCAGTTTATCAATTCATCAGTGCTGTTTATCAGTTCAACAGAGCGGTTCAAAGCGGTTCAGAATCTGTTTAATCTGGTTTATCAGACTTGTTCAAAGCGGTTCAGGAGCTGTTCACCTATTTAACAGAATTATTCAAACGCTGTTCATAGGATCAACCAAACTGTTTATCAGTTCAACAGAGCGGTTCATCAGATCTGTTCAAAAGCTGTTTATCAGTTCATCAGAGCTGTTCAGAAGCTGTTTATCAGTTAATCAGAGCTGTTTAAAAGCTGTTTATCGGTTCAGATTTTTCAAACCGCTACTCTACTGCAGATTTAAATTAATTAGAATAGTTGTTTGAAATCTAGCAGCATGTTCACATGTCCCGATTGTTGTACTGCATTCAACTGGGAAAGCGGTCTCAGCAGGCATCGATCAGATGCATGAATGTGCGGCAGGGCAGTTGGAGCGAGATATGAATCAAGTTGAAGGTTTTGGCTCAGTCTTTAACTATCCGATTCCGATATACGATGAACTGATAAACAGCTTTTGAACCGCTTTGAAAAGGTCTGTTGAACTGATAAACAGTTTTGAACCGCTCTGTTGAACCGATAAACAGCTTTTGAACCGCTTTGAACCGCTCTGATGAACTGATGAACAGCTTTTGAACCGCTTTGAACCGCTCTGTTGAACCGATAAACAGCTCTGACAAACTGATAAACAGCTCTGATGAACCGCTTTCAACAGGTTTGATAAACTGCTCTATAGAACCGATAAACAGCGTTTGAACAATTCTGTTGAATAGGTGAACAGCTCAAATACCCTTATATTACCCTCTTCATTAGTTTGTGGATATGAACTTGCTCTTATGTGGCTTATTCAATCAGTGAATAACGAATATATGACATCATCAAGTAATTGTGTGATAATGCGTTTCTGTCCATTGATATATCATGTTTTATTCTCAATAATATTCTTTTGACACATCTCAATGCTGTATGTGGAAATTACTGGATTTGTTGCATGTATATTCACACACAAATTTATATGCCCCATATTGGGCTTGAATGTAGAAATGCCTATAAACTGCAACTGTTACTGATGCTATATAAATATATTTTCTCGATTTGATCAATTTCTGTTTACTATTTTTTCGATTGACATTAGGATTGTTAGGTCACATTAAATGAAATTTACTACCATTCTTGTGACAAAATTCCATTTTATTGGATGTAGTACATTGTATTCTTAAATATAGTATTTTATTAGATGTAATACATTGTATTCTTGAATATAATATTTTACTCTACAATAACACATTTTCCAGATCAATTTATCATCACATGGAGCTCCTCTGAATATTCCAGTTGGCAGGTACTTTTCCCGGTACCCTGAAGCTCGATGTCTGCTCTAGCTTGTTCATCAGCCAAATTCTGAATTGTAGATAGAATATGTGAACATAATGATAAAAATTATTACTGTAAATGTTCCGTGTGGTACTAATATTTCAGATCGTTTATCAGATAGTGACTCCACGCTAATGTTCTATAACCATCTGAACATATGAATCTTTTATCGTCGTTGCATGTAAGTGCAATTTTGTTTTGTTCCACTGTATATATTGTATGCTTATAACTTCAGAATGTGCACTGTTTCTGATATATAATATCATTTTGAAACAGACATTGTTTGTAATGATTTCCAGTTGAAATATCATTGACAACATTCTTTGTGATACCCTTCGCCTTTTTCTTCCATTCATCTTGTCCATCCTCCGTACAATACGCATACATTTTTGGGCGCAAAGCGATGAATTCATACATCAATTTCCCGCCTAATACATCTTTCATCAAACCCAACACTGCTTTATTCTTCAATGGTATTCTAAATCTATTTTCAGGACTGAAATTACTAGTATCAAACTTTTCAATATTATCTGCAAGATCTCGGTAGATACCGTCGGTTTTAATTGATAATACAAAGCTGTCTGTGTCACAGTAGCACAATAAGACTTGGCCACCGTATTTTGTTCTTAGAAAATCGTAGAAGAATTCGTACAATAATATCTTCGAGAGATCCAAAACGGTGAGTCCAATGTAAATCGGGTTGTTGTACAGAACCTTCAATTTTTCAAATTGTATCGCAACTAAATTTTCTGTGAATATCGTGATATTTTTCATATTTGGTTTAGCTAACAGAGATTGAGCTCCCAATTTACGACCAATGTCATCCCAATGATTCACTTATTTGATATCAACCCGATTATCAACATTCTCTAAAGTTTTACCAAAAACCGCATTATTCATAAGTTTGGAAAAGTCTTTTTCGAAATCATTTTCAGCCAGCTGTCTCATAGATGTATTCAAATCAATATATTGCTATAACCAGGCTGACTGTTGGAACTTTATAACTCCATGGATTTTTTCAATCCTCAAACCGTGTTTAATTGCCTGTTTCAAATTACGGTAGTGAATAATATACTTTGACTTATCGTATAAATTTGGAATGAGTTTCTTATTTATATATTTAGATTTTGGAGGAATCATGTTTTCAGCTAAAAATGGTAGATCATTGTGTAGATCATGTAGGGAGTCAGGGTATTCAATATCAACTTCGAGAAAATAACCGGTAGATGAATCATCATCGATTTGTAAAAAGTCTATTCTTGAAATTTGTTCATCATTTAACCATTCAAATTTTCCGTGTGGTATGAATTGTGAGAGAGCCCAACCGTAAAGATTATTCGCGTCTAAATACAGCAAGTAACTGCTTGAATGATTTTTATTGTAGTTATACATGTCAATATCTGTGAGAAGCTCCAGTTCAATTCCAGTAATTTTCAACATGGCATCCCAGCTGAGGCCTGCAATCGTGAAATAATTTGCTGGATCAAGTTTATAAGCTGTTATGCAAATATTACGAAATTGTTCAAAAACGTCGGTCAGAAGTAGAGCGTCAGTTTTCAAATATAAATCTGAATATTCCTTCAGAGTCGGACAACGAAATGTTTTCCATACAGTTTTCGCATGTCTGTACTCTTTATTAGAGATATTGTTATTACTGAAGCTATCTTTGAACTGTTTCTTATGTGGCAGTGAAACATCTTTTAGTCTATCAAATGAATCCATATGCTTATATGGAAAGACACTCTTTCTCCTTAATAATTTGAAGTGTTTATCGTTAGGGAAAATCTTCTTCACCCCAACACATTGATCATCTTTCAAATTTTCGGCGAGTTTTGCTAGAGAACTTGCCATAAATCTGAATGAGTCCAGAAACCTCAACTCAAAGTAAATTTGGTTTGAAACACCTTTCATACTCATATATTCTGCGACAGGTATATATTTCGTGAAAGCAATGTATTTTTCCTTATTTTCAGGTATAATATCAATTTTTCCTCCATCACAACCAAACTCTTTGATAAAAAGATGACAATCGTAATTTGACAGGTTGTGGAAAAAGACTGGAATCATTTTTGGAATTTTATAATTCAGATTACACGACTGATATGCCGCGCCTACAAATTTTGATGTGAGGTGGTCATGATCAGCTACCCTATCTTCAGCAATCAAAGATTTCTTACAAATATGACATGTAGTAGCCTTGTCAAATATTTCTTGCTCTTCTGCAGTTAATTTTGACATTTGGCGCACAATTTTCAAATAGTTATCATAAATTCTTCTAGCATCCTTGCAAAGCTGCTCCATGAATACCTTAGCACAATCTTCCCCTGTGTAAGTATAAAATTTACTCAGAGAATCATCAAATGAACATTTCATGTTATAAGCGAAGCTGTATGGAACGTGTATATGAGATTTATTTGTATAGCTAATATTTGAGTTGGGTGGACATGAATAAATAGGTTTTTGGTAACACTCGAAATCTGAGTAAATTACAAATGGGACTCTCATTTTTCTTTCATAATTTTGGAATCTCAAAATGTTACCAGGAATCATATTCCCATTTCTATCTGTAACCAATTCTTCTGTTGGCATGATAGTACATATTTTATTGCAATCATTTGATTTATGTTGTTTGAATGATGCTTCGGTTGAAAAGAATACTAAGCATCCATCACATAAGTATTTTTTACCGCAGTGAGTTGATACCTGACTGCGACCTAATCGAGATAAATCTTTAATCCATACGTAGTGACCAATAGGGCCCTCCTCAATATATAATAAATTTATATGCGTTTCTAGAACTTTTTTTGTGTGATGAATCGGTCCAACTGTAGAGAATTTTTTGGGTTTAGCCTTATATTCCAGTCCGAATACGTTAACAGATATATTATTCATATCTTCAAATCTAGGTATTTCATTTACTTTCAGCGGGAAATTCAGGGAATCATATTTTAAAACTTTGGAGAAATGCGGATATGATGACATACGCTTAGAATTTTCATTCACAGGATGTAAAGCTGAAACTACCGCCCACAGAAAGCAGTATTCGTCATTATTTTCAACATTGATACAAGCACGTTTGTCCTTTATTTGTTTCGGAAGATCTATAAATGATGACCCGCGTATAGGTTTATATTGATTAATATTGAGTTCCAAATGGGCGATTTGTTTCAGTGCCCAGCCTGAATCACGTTCTTGGAACTCTTCACACTTAGTTCCGATTGTTGCACACAGTTTGTCGTAAATATCCGAGAACCCATTTTTTGATTGTGTTATAACTTCAAATTTAGTGTTGAATGATTTTAATTCCCCCGGATTGTTTTCATTCATATAATAACAGAATAACTCAATATTAAATTTAACTCCAGAACTGTGAGATGTTATAATGTCCGCAATTAAATCATGAACAGTGTCCTTCAAGTTACTCAAGAATCCTTTGATATCAATTCCCGAACCGTTGATGCGATAACTTGCGATTCGACTTTTGAAGCTTGTAGAAATTTCAACAATATTTTGTTTGAATGGCTTTACCGATGAATTGATATGTTTTTGAGATCTCAAATGACCACCATATTTTCTCAGGGACGAAAAATTTATGTTACATCTCTCACACGTCGACAATAAATTTGATTTTGAATCATTCTTAATTGTAAACTCACTTTTTCATCGTTTCCTCTTCTTTATCAACGGTTCTTCATCGTCATGGTTATGCTCTATGAATTGTTTACCATTATTGAACTGTAGACCGCAAATATCGCAAAAATGGACATATCGATAGTTTTTGTTGATATGTCTTGAAAAATTATCGCTACGGCTGAATTTCGAGCTACAAATTCTGCACTTGTATTGTTCATTGGATGCACCGCAAAACATCATGTGTCGTTTCAAATTATCTTTATTCGCGAATTTTTTCCCACACTTCATACAAACAAACATTTTTTCTTTCATCTGCACTCAACGAACGCTCGCAGTATAATGACCGAATGATGTAAGCAAAATCTATTTATGTGTGGAAAACCATCAATCCTGCTGCTTAATATAACGAACTTTTCTGCTAATGGGGTGCATAATTAATTACAAACATATGGTCATATGCGGGTGCGATCAATATTTTGCTGATCTTGGAGTTGAATTTAACTCTTGATAACTTTGATCCATCCTCCTGATGTCATTCAATCTATACCTGTGAATTTGGGAGAATGTAGGCTGAGTTAGAACATACCTTACCTCCCCCACCATTCTCACAACCAAAAAGTTCATATTCCTACCCAGGACCTCATAATATGTATGAATCCATTGACAAAAACATCGTATCTTGTGTTTTCAGAGCGCTATCTGCAGTTATATGAAGTTTGAAATAAGTCAAAATTACCACATTCTGAGCAGTTTGAAAGTATCGCAAATCACATAAATCTATCCAATACAACATAATACGCATGAATACGTCCTCAGATGCAAAAAATTTCGCGTTTCCAGCGAGAGATCAACGTTTTTTCTGAGTCTCGTTGAGAAATTTTTGATTTTGTAAATCTGCTCAGAAGCAAGATTTTGCTTCAAAAATGCGTTATATGGCAGAATCTAGCACCAAATACATCATATTTCGTGCTTTCAGAGTGCTATTTGCAGTTTCACAAAGTTTGAAGTAAATCGAGATCACGCTTTTCCGCGCAGATTCTCACAATCAAAAAGTTCATATTCCTATCCAGGACCTCATAATATGTATGAATAAATCGACAAAAACATTGTATCTCCTGTTTTCAGAGCGCTTTCTGCAGTTATATGAAATTTGAAATGAGTCAAAATTACCACACTCTGAGCAGTTTGAAAGTATCGCAAATCACATAAATCTATCCAATACAACATAATACGCATTAATCCATTCTTAAATGCAAGAAATTTTGCGTTTGCAGCGAGTTATCAGCGTTCTTTCTGAGTCTCGTGGAGAAATTTTTGATTCTGTAAATCTGCTCAGAAGCAAGATTTTGCTCCAAAAATGCGTTATATGGCAGAATCTAGCACCAAATACATCATATTTCGTGTTTTCAGAGTGCTATTTGCAGTATTACAAACTTTGGAATAAGTCGAGATCACACTTTTCCGCGCAGATTTTCTCAATCAAAAAGTTCATATTCCTATCCAGGACCTCATAATATGTATGAATCCATCGACAAAAACATCGTATCTTGTATTTTTAGAGCGCTATCTGCAGTTATATGAAGTTTAAAATAGGTCGAAATTACCACATTCTAAGCTGTTTCAAAGTATCGCAAATCACATAAATCTATCCAATACAACATAATACGCATGAATCCGTCCTCAGATGCAGAAAATTTCGCGTTTCCAGCGAGTTATCAGCGTCTCGTTGAGAAATTTTTGATTCTGTAAATCTGCCCAGAAGCAAGATTTTGCTCCAAAAATGCGTTATATGGCAGAATCTAGAACTAAATACATCATATTTCGTGTTTTTAGAGTGCTATTTGCAGTTTCAAACTTTGGAATAAGTCGAAATCACGCTTTTCCGCGCAGATCTTCACAATCCAAAAGTTCATATTCCCATCTAGGACCTTATAATATGTATGAATCCATCTACAAAAACATCGTATCTCGTGTTTTCAGAGCGCTATCTGCAGTTATATGAAATTCAAAATAAGTCAAAATTACCACATTCTGAGCTGTTCTAAAGTATCGCAAATCACATAAATCTATCCAATACAACATGATACGCATGAATCCGTTCTGAAATGCAAGAAATTTTGCGTTTGCAGCGAGTATCAGCGTTTTTTCTGAGTGTCGTTGAGAAATTTTGGATTCTGTAAATCTGCTCAGAAGCAAGATTTTGCTTCAAAAATGCGTTATATGGCAGAATCTAGCACCAAATACATCATATTTTGTGTTTTTAGAGTGCTTTTTGCAGTTATACAAACTTTGGAATAAGTCGAGATCACGCTTTTCCGCGCAGATTTTTACAATCAAAAAGTTCATATTCCTATCCAGGACCTCATAATATGTATGAATCCATCAACAAAAACATCGTATCTTGTGTTTTCAGAGCGCTATCTGCAGTTATATGGAGTTTGAAATAAGTCAAATTTACCACATTCTGAGCAGTTTCAAAGTATCGCAAATCACATAAATATATCCAATACAACATTACACGCATGAATCCGTCCTCAATTGCAGAAAATTTTGCGCTTCCAGCGAGTTATAAGCGTTTCTTCTGAGTCTCGTTGAGAAATTTTTGATTCTGTAAATCTGCTCAGTAGCAAGATTTTGCTCCAAAAATGCGGTATGTGGCAGATTCTAGCACCAAATACATCATATTTCGTGTTTTTAGAGTGCTATTTGCAGTTTTACGAACTTCGGGATAAGTCGAGATCACGCTTTTCCGCGCAGATTTTTACAATCAAAAAGTTCATATTCCTATCCAGGACCTCATAATATGTATGAATCCATCAACAAAAACATCGTATCTTGTGTTTTCAGAGCGCTATCTGCAGTTATATGGAGTTTGAAATAAGTCAAATTTACCACATTCTGAGCAGTTTCAAAGTATCGCAAATCACATAAATATATCCAATACAACATAACACGCATGAATCCGTCCTCAATTGCAGAGAATTTTGCGCTTCCAGCGAGTTATAAGCGTTTCTTCTGAGTCTCGTTGAGAAATTTCTGATCCTGTAAATCTGCTTAGAAGCATGATTTAGCTCTAAAAATGCGTTATATGGCAGAATCTAGCACCAAATACATCATATTTCGTGATTTTAGAGTGCTATTCGCAGTTATACAAACTTTGGAATAGGTCGAAATCACGCTTTTTCGCGCAGATTTTCACAATCAAAAAGTTCATATTCCTATCCAGGACCTCATAATATGTATGAATCCATCGACAAAAACATCGTATCTTGTGTTTTCAGAGCGCTATCTGCAGTTATATGAAGTTTGAAATAAGTCAAATTTACCACATTCTGAGCAGTTTTAAAGTATCGCAAATCACATAAATATATCCAATACAATATAACACGCATGAATCCGTCCTCAATTGCAGAAAATTTTGCGCTTCCAGCGAGTTATTAGCGTTTTTTCTGAGTCTCGTTAAGAAATTTTTGATTCTGTGAATCTGCTCAGAAGCAAGATTTATCTCCAAAAATGCGTTATATGGCAGAATCTAGCACCAAATACATCATATTTCGTGAATTCAGAGTACTATTTGCAGTTTAACAAACTTTGAAATAAGTCGAAATCACGCTTTTCCGCGCAGATCTCTACAATCAAAAAGTTCATATTCCTATCCAGGAACTCATAATATGTATGAATCCATCGACAAAAACATCGTATCCCGTGTTTTCAGAGCGCTATCTGCAGTTATATGAAGTTTGAAATTAGTCAAAATTATCACATTCTGAGCAGTATCAAAGTATCTTAAATCACATAAATCTATCCAATACAACATGATACGCATGAATCCGTTCTCAAATGCAAAAAATTTTGCGTTTGCAGCGAGTATCAGCGTTTTTTCTGAGTGTCGTTGAGAAATTTTTGATTTTGTAAATCTGCTCAGAAGCAAGATTTTGCTTCAAAAATGCGTTATATGGCAGAATCTAGCACCAAGTACATCATATTTCGTGTTTTTAGAGTGCTTCTTGCAGTTTTGCAAACTTTGGAATAAGTCGAGATCACGCTTTTCCGCGCAGATTTTCACAATCAAAAAGTTCATATTCCTATCCAGGACCTCATAATATGTATGAATCCATCAACAAAAACATCGTATCTTGTGTTTTCAGAGCGCTATCTGCAGTTATATGGAGTTTGCAATAAGTCAAATCTACCACATTCTGAGCAGTTTCAAAGTATCGCAAATCACATAAATCCATCCAATACAACATAAAAAGCATGAATCCGTCCTCAAATGCAAGAAATTATGCGTTTGCAGCGAGTTATCAGCGTTTCTTCTGGGTCTCGTTGAGACATTTTTGATTCTGTAAATCTGCTCAGTAGCAAGATTTTGCTCCAAAAATGCGGTATGTGGCAGAATCTAGCACCAAATACATCATATTTCGTGTTTTTAGAGTGCTATTTGCAGTTTTACAAACTTTGGGATAAGTCGAGATCACGCTTTTCCGCGCAGATTTTCACAATCAAAAAGTTCATATTCCTATCCAGGACCTCATAATATGTATGAATCCATCAACAAAAACATCGTATCTTGTGTTTTCAGAGCGCTATCTGCAGTTATATGGAGTTTGAAATAAGTCAAATTTACCACATTCCTAGCAGTTTCAAAGTATCGCAAATCACATAAATCTATCCAATACACATATAACGCATGAATCCGTTCTCAAATGCAAGAAATTTTGCGTTTGCAGCGAGTTATCAGCGTTTTTCTGAGTCTCGTTGAGAAATTTTTGATTCTGTAAATCTGCTCAGAAGTAAGATTTTGCTTCAATAATGCGCCATATGGCAGAATCTAGCACCAAAAACATCATATTTCATGTTTTCAGAGTGCTATTTGCAGTTTCACAAACTTTGGAATAAGTCGAGATCACGCTTTGCCGCGCAAATTTTCAGAATAAAAAAGTTCATATTCCTATCCAGGACCTCATGATATGTATGAATCCATCGACAGAAACATCGTATCTCGTGTTTTCAGAGCGCTATCTGCAGTTATATGAAGTTGGAAATAAGTCAAATTTACCACATTCTGAGCAGTTTCAAAGTATCGCAAATCACATAAATCCATCCAATACAAGATAATACGCATGAATCCGTTCTCAAATGCAATAAATTTTGCGTTTGCAGCGAGTTATCAGCGTTTTTTCTGAGTCTCGTTGAGAAATTTTTGATTCAGTAAATCTGCTCAGAAGCAAGATTTTGCTTCAAAAATGCGTTATATGGCAGAATCTAGCACCAAATACATCAAATTTAGTGTTCTAAGAGTGCTATTTGCAGATTAACAAACTTTGGAATAAGTCGAGATCACGCTTTTCCGCGCAGATTTTCACAATCAAAAAGTTCATATTCCTATCCAGGACCTCATAATATGTATGAATCCATCGACAAAAACATCGTATCTTGTGTTTTCAGAGCGCTATCTGCAGTTATATGAAGTTTGAAATAAGTCAAAACCACATTCAGAGCAGTTTCAAAGAATCGCAAATAACATAAATCTATCCAATACAACATAATACGCATGAGTCCGTCCTCAAATGCAAAAAAAATTGCGTTTCCAGCGAGTTATCAGCGATTTTTCTGAGTCCCGTTGAGAAATTTTTGATTCTGTAAATCTGCTCAGAAGCAAGATTTTGCTTCCAAAATGTGTTATATGGCAGAATATAGCACCAAATACATCATATTTCGTGTTTTTAGAGTACTATTTGCAGTTTTACAAACTTTGGAATAAGTCGAGATCACGCTTTCCCGCGCAGATTTTCACAATTAAAAAGTTCATATTCCCTTCCAGGACCTCATAATATGTATGAATCCATCAACAAAAACATCGTATCTTGTGTTTTTAGAGCGCTATCTGCAGTTATATGAAGTTTGAAATGAGTCAAAATTACCACATTCTGAGCAGTTTCAAAGTATCGCAAATTGTATAAATCCATCCAATACAACATAATACGCATGGATCCGTTCTCAAATGCAAGAAATTTTGCGTTTGCAGCGAGTTATCAGCGTTTTTCTGAATCTCGTTGAGAAATTTTTGATTCTGTAAATCTGCTCAGAAGTAAGATTTTGCTTCAATAATGCGCCATATGGCAGAATCTAGCACCAAAAACATCATATTTCGTGTTTTCAGAGTGCTATTTGCAGTTTCACAAACTTTGGAATAAGTCGAGATCACGCTTTGCCGCGCAGATTTTCAGAATAAAAAAGTTCATATTCCTATCCAGGACCTCATGATATGTATGAATCCATCGACAGAAACATCGTATCTCGTGTTTTCAGAGCGCTATCTGCAGTTATATGAAGTTGGAAATAAGTCAAATTTACCACATTCTGAGCAGTTTCAAAGTATCGCAAATCACATAAATCTATCCAATACAACATAATAAGCATGAATCCGTCCTTAAATGCAAAAAATTTTGCGTTTTCAGCAAGTTATCAGCGTTTTTTCTGAGTCTCGTTGAGAAATTTTTGATTCTGTAAAACTGCTCAGAAGCAAGATTTTGCTTCAAAAATGCGTTATATGGCAGAATCTAGCACCAAATACATCATATTTCGTGTTTTTAGAGTGCTATTTGCAGTTTTACAAATTTTGGAATAAGTCGAGATCACGCTTTTCGCGCAGATTTTCACGATCAAAAAGTTCATATTCCTGTCCAGGACCTCATAATATGTATGAATCCATAGACAAAAACATCGTATCTCGTGTTTTCAGAGCGCTATCTGCAGTTATATGAAGTTTGAAATAAGTCAAAATTACTACATTTTTGGCAGTTTCAAAGTATCGCAAATCACATAAATCTATCCAATACAATATAAAACGCATGAATCCATCCTCAAATGCAAGGAATTTTGCGTTTCCAGCGAGTCATCAGCGTTTTTTCTGAGTCTCGTTGAGAAATTCTTGATTCTGGATATCTGCTCAGAATCAAGATTTTGCTTCAAAAATGCGTTGTATGGCAGAATCTAGCACCAAATATATCATATTTCGTGTTTTTAGAGTGCTATTTGCAGTTTTACAAATTTTGGAATAAGTCGAGATCACGCTTTTCCGCGCAGATTTTCACAAGCAAAAAGTTCATATTCCCGATCCAGGACCTCATAATATGTATGAATCCATCGACCAGAACATCGTATCTCGTGTTTTCAGAGCGCTATCTGCAGTTATATGAAGTTTGAAATAAGTCATATTCCTATTCAGGACCTCATAATATGTATGAATCCATCGACAAAAACATCGTATCTTGTGTCCTCAGAGCGCTATCTGCTGTTATATGAAGTTTGGAATAAGTCAAAATTACCACATTCTGAGCAGTTCTAAAGTATCGCAAATCACATAAATCTATCCAATACAACATAATACGCATGAATCCTTCCTCAAATGCTAAGAAATATGCGTTTCCAGCGAGTTATCAGCGTTTTTTCTGAGTCTCGTTGAGAAATTTTTGATTCTGTAAATCTACTCAGAAGCTAGATTTTGCTTCAAAGATGCCATATATGGCAGAATCTAGCACCAAATACATCATATTTCGTGATTTTAAAGTGCAATTTGCAGTTTTACAAACATTGGAATGAGTCGAGATCACGCTTTTCCGCGCCGATTTTTTCAATCAAAAAGTCCATATTCCTATCCAGGACCTCATAATATGTATGAATCCATCGACAAAAACATCGTATCTCGTGTTTTCAGAGCGCTATCTGCAGTTATATGAATTTTGAAATAAGTCAAAATTACCACATTCTGAGCAGTTTCAAAGTATCGCAAATCACATAAATATATCCAATACAACATAATACGCATGAATTTGTCCATGATTACAGAGAATTTTTGCGCTTCCAGCGAGTTATCAGCGTTTTTTCTGAGTCTCGTTGAGAAATTTTTGATTCTGTAAATCTGCTCAGAAGCAAGATTTTGCTTCAAAAATACGTTATATGGCAGAATCTAGCACCAAGTTAATCATATTTCATGTTTTTAGAGTGCCATTTGCCGTTTTACAAACTTTGGAATAAGTCAAAATGATGCTTTTCCGCGCAGATTTTCAGAATCAAAAAGTTCATATTCCTATCCAGGACCTCATAATATGTATGAATCCATCGACAAAAACATCGTATCTTGTGTTTTCAGAGCGCTATCTGCAGTTATATGAAGTTTGAAATGAGTCAAAATTACCACATTCTGAGCAGTTCCAAAGTATCGCAAATCACATAAATCTATCCAACACAACATAACACGCATGAATCCGTCCTCAAATGCTGAAAATTTTGCGTTTGCAGCGAGTTATCAGCGTTCTTTCTGAGTCTCGTTGAGAAATTTTTGATTCTGTAAATCTGCTCAGAAGCAAGATCTTGCTTCAAAAATGCGTTATATGGCAGAATCTAGCACCAAATACACCATACTTTGTGTTTTTTGGATGCTATTTGCAATCTTACAAACTTTGGGATAAGTCGAAATCACGCTTTTTCGCGCGGATTTTCACGATCAAAAAGTTCATATTTCTATCCAGGACCTCATAATATGTATGAATCTATCGACAAAAACATCGTATTTCGTGTTTTCAGAGCGCCATCTGCAGTTATATGAGATTTGAAATAAGTCAAAATTACCACATCCTGAGCTGTTTCAAAGTATCGCAAGTCACATAAATCTATTCAATAAAACATAACACGCATGAATCTGTCCTCAAATGCACAAAATTTTGCGTTTCCAGCGAGTTATCAGCGTTTTTTCTGAGTCTCGTTGAGAAATTTTTGATTCTGTAAATCTGCTCAGAAGCAAGATTTTGCTTCAAAAATGCGATATATGGCAGAATCCAGCACCAAATACATCATATTTCGTCTTTTTAGAGTGCTATTTGCAGTTTTACAAACTCTGGAATAGGTCGAGATCACGCTTTCCGCGCAGATTTTCACAATCAAAAAAGTCATATTCCTATCCAGGACCTCATAATATGTATGAATCCATCGACAAAAACATCGTATCTCGTGCTTTCAGAGCGCTATCTGCAGTAATATGAATTTTGAAATAAGTCAAAACTACCACATTCTGAGCAGTTCCAAAGTAACGCAAATCACACAAATATATCCAAAACAACATAAGACGCATGAATCCGTCCTCAATCGCAAGAATTTATGCGCTTCCAGCGAGTTATCAGCGTTTTTTTTGAGTCTTGTTGAGAACTTTTTGATTCTGTGAATCTGCTCAGAAGCAAGATTTTGCTTTAAAAATGCGTTATATGGCAGAATCTAGCACCAAGTACATCATATTCCGTGTTTTTAGAGTGCCATTTGCAGTTTTACAAACTTTGGAATAAGTCAAAATCACGCTTTTCCGCGCAGATTTTCACAATCAAGAAGTTCATATTCCTATCCAGGACCTCATAATATGTATGAATCCATCGACAAAAGCATCGTATCTCGTGTTTTCAGAGCGCTATCTGCAGTTATATGAAGTTTGAAATAAGTCAAAACTACCACATTCTGAGCAGTTTCATAGTATCGCAAATCACATAAATCTATCCAATACAACATAATACGCATGATTCCGTCCTTAAATGCAAAAAATTTTGCGTCTGCATCGAGTTATCAGCGTTTTTTCTGGGTCTCGTTGAGAGATTTTTGATTTTGTCAATCTGCTCAGAAGCAAGATTTTGCTTCAAAAATGCGTTATATGGCAGAATCTAGCACCAAATACATCATATTTCGTGTTTTTAGAGTGCTATTTGCAATTTTACAAACTTTGGAATAAGTCGAAATCACGCTTTTCCGCACGGATTTTCATAATCAAAAAGTTCATATTCCCATCCAGGACCTCATAATATGTATGAATCTATCGACAAAAACATCGTATCTCGTGTTTTCAGAGCGCTATCTGCTGTTATATGAGATTTGAAATAAGTCAAAATTACCACATTCTGAGCAGTTTCAAAGTATCGCAAATCACATCAATCTTTCCAATACAAAATAATACGCATGAATCCGTCCTCAAATGCAAAAAATTTTACGTTTCCAGCGAGTTATCAGCGTTTTTCCTGAGTCTCGTTGAGAAATTCTTGATTCTGTAAGTCTGCTCAGAAGCAAGATTTTGCTTCAAAAATGCGATATGTGGCAGAATCTAGCACCAAAAACATCATATTTCGTGTTTTTAGAGTGCTATTCGCAGTTTTACAAACTTTGGAATAAATCGAAATCACGCTTTTTCGCGCAGATTTTCACAATCAAAAAGTTCATATCTATCCAGGACCTCATGATATGTATGAATCCATCGACAAAAACATCGTATCTCGTGTTTTCAGAGCGCTATCTGCAGTTATATGAATCTTGAAATAAGTCCAAATTACTATATTCTGAGCAGTTTCAAAGTATCGCAAATCACATCAATATATCCAATACAACATGATACGCATGAATCCGTCCTCAATTGCAGGAAATTCTGCGCTTCCAGCAAGTTATCAGCCTTTTTTCTGAGTCACGTTGAGAAATTTTTGATTCTGTGAATCTGCTCAGAAGCAATAATTTTCTTAAAAAATGCGTTATATGGCAGAATCTAGCACCAAGTACATCATATTTCGTGTTTTTAGAGTGCTATTTGCAGTTTTACAAACTTTGGAATAGGTCGAGATCACGCTTTTCCGCGCAGATTTTATTTATTTATTTATTTATTTATTTATTCATTTCAAAATACACTGTCCAAACAGATACCCAAAACTGGACAGGATCAAAAGTACAAAGTGACAATAAATATACAGATGAAAACAAAATACGAATTATGTATTGTATAGAAATATTTGTGAAAAAAAGAAACAATGAGATTCCAAAATATCTGTAAGTTTTACATTTTTTTTTTTTTTCAATTTTAATTTTTATTTTGCTGGAACAATTTGAGACGTGTCAAGGCTTGAGACGTTTAAAAGTATTGATAGTATCATAGAATATATCAGCTTGATTTTGAACACTGTTGTAAGTTTCATACATTTGATTCAGGGGAGAGTGGAGAAGGATATTTGTACGGCATTTAGGTGTTTGGAATGTCCGCTGACTACGTGAATTGAAGGAAGGAACTCGGAAGTCCACTAAACTTAGTGTTGTTGGATCGTCTAGAGAGTTATTTATGAGTTTATGTAAATATAAAAGCTGTGTTCTATTGCGTCTGTCGGTTAACTTAGTGAAGTTGATATAATCTAGGAGATATTCGTAAGACACGTTGAAATCGGGGTAAATATTATGAACTTTGAAATACAGATACCGTAAAAATTTTTTTTGTACTGATTCAAGTAAAGAAATATATGCCTCATACGAAGGACTCCAGATTATTGAACAGTAGTCAAGCTTACTTCTAACAAAAGCATAGTAGAGAAGAAGAATTGGTTGTATTGAGGTAAAATTACGAGATTGTCTGATTATGAATCCCAACATTTTGTTTGCAGAAGCAGTTATTCTTACTATGTGTGAGTTCAGTATAGATTTTGTATCAAAGGTAATGCCTTGATCAACTGTTTGCTCACAACGAGATAATGGAACTCCAGAAATAGTGTAAGGATAAAAAATAGGGGATTTTTTTCTTGTAAAAGACATGACTTTGCATTTATCAATGTTTAGATGAAGTTTGTTCTCATTGCACCATGAGTTTAATTTATTGATATCCTCTTGGATTGAGTCACATTGACTTGAATCTGATAATGAGCTAAATAATTTAAGGTCATCAGCATAAAGTAGATTGAAGTGGTTAAATATTGGGGGCAAATCATTAATAAATGAAAGAAATAATAATGGACCCAGGTTGGACCCTTGTGGTACACCTGAAGATGCTGGAAAAACAGAGGAGGTGGAACCCAGATAATTTACAAATAATAAACGATTGTTTAAGTAGGAAGAAATTAATTGTATCAAATCCAAAGATAAGCCATAGCCATTTAATTTACGGATAATAATATCGTGATCAATACGATCAAAGGCTTTGGAGAAATCTGTATATATAACATCAACTTGTTTCCCTGAATCAAGAGATGTCAATAGAAATTGGGTAAAAAATAACAGGTTGGTCGAAGTAGATCTACCTTCAACAAAGCCATGTTGAGAAAAAGAGATAAGATTGTGAACGTGATTATAAATTGCCCGATACAAGATATTTTCCATTATTTTACTAAAATTGGTTAAAATGGCAATTGGTCGATAATTTGTAATTTGCGCAGAGTCACCGGATTTTAAAATAGGTGTTATTCGAGCCTGCTTCCAGATATCTGGAAAAGTATTAGTTCTCAAAGATAAATTTATTATATAATGAAAAGCAATAACGAAAGAATTAGAACAATCTTTAATTAAGAATGAAGGAATTAAGTCCGGTCCTGAAGACATAGAGGCTTTGAGTCTTGTGACTGATTTAGCAATATCATCATGCGAAATATTTTTGAGGGATAATATGTTATTACAATAATTATTTTTGGGGATATCGTAATTGGTAATACCGGAGATAGAGAACACGCTTCCAAAATATGTTGCAAAACTGTTTGCTATGTCAGACGGGGTGTTCAAAGAAATTTCGTTGAATATCATTTTAGTTGGACATGGCTTAGAATTTTTTTTGGACTTTATGAAGTTCCAGAATTCGTTGGGATTTACATTAATTTTTGCTTCGGCAGACTGAATGTAACTGTTGTAAGCCGTCTGAATGTCTGCTTTAATTTTTGATCTCAGATATCTGAATTTTTCATAGTCCGAATGATTATTATATTTTTTATACATTTTGTGGTAATGTGATTTTTTTTTAAAATCGGTTTTGATCTGCTTAGTGTACCAGATAGGATAGTAGGAGGTTTGAAAAGAACGAGAAGGAACGCACTGATCAAAAAAGCTGTACAAAATTGAGTAAAAGAAATTGCAAGCATCATTGACATTAGTGAATATAGAAAGTTGATTCCAGTCAAAAGCGTTGATTAACGAATACAATTTGATCAGGTTAGCATTCTTAAAATTATAATACAAACTTGCGATACAGTGTACTCCACTTTTTGTGGACTTTATCAGGATATCAATAATATTAATAACAATTGCAGGATGATGATAATATTCAATCCCAAACAATAAATCGTCAGCATGTTCTACGGAACATTTACAATTTGTGATAACTACATCAAGAATTCTATTGTTATGATTCCTTACATGATTTATTTGTTGAAACTCGAAAAAACTGATAAAGTTATTGAAATAAGTAACAATATTTGATTCGTTTGTATTGGTTAGTTCAGTTATGTTGAAGTCACCAAGAATGATACAATTGTTATCAAATAAAAATGTTAAAGATTGTAAATATTCAAATACTGCTAAGTAAATTGGTAAATTACTGCCAGAAGGAATATAAATATCGAAAATATATAGATGAGAACTGGAGAGAGTGATTTTAGCACATACTGGATCAACACATTGTGGTAAATTATTATTAGGTTCATTGAGATCAACACTTATGGAAGCTAGGTTACGTTTTATAGCAAGCAAGGCTCCTCCACCACGGGATAGGCCTAAAGCACTAAAATTACGGTCAGTTCTGTATATATTATGAGAGTTATCACTGAATTCAGAATTAAAAACATCTCTATGTAACCAAGTCTCCGTAAGTGCAAAGATTTTCACAATCAAAAAGTTCATATTCCTATCCAGGACCTCATAGTATGTATGAATCCATCGACAAAAACATCGTATCTCGTGTTTTCAGAGCGCTATCTGCAGTAATATGAATTTTGAAATAAGTCAAAATTACCACATTCTGAGCAGTTCCAAAGTAACGCAAATCACATAAATATATCCAATACAACATAAGACGCATGAATCCGCCCTCAATCGCAAAAATTTCTGCGCTTCCAGCGAGTTATCAGCGTTTTTTCTGAGTCTCGTTGAGAAATTTTTGATTCTGTAAATCTGCTCAGAAGCAAGATTTTGTTTAAAAATGAGTTATATGGCAGAATCTAGCACCAAGTGCATCATATTCCGTTTTTTAGAGTGCCATTTGCAGTTTTACAAACTTTGGAATAAGTCAAAATCATGCTCTTCCGCGCAGATTTTTACAATCAAAAAGTTCATATTTCTATCCAGGACCTCATAATATGTATGAATCCATTGAAAAAACATCTTATCTCGTGTTTCCAGAGCGCTATCTGCAGTTATATGAAGTTTAAAATAAATCAAAATTACCACATTCTGAGCAGTTTCAGAGTATCGCAAATTACATGAATCTATCCAATACAACATAATACGCATGAATCCTTCCTCAAATGCAGGAAATTTTGCGTATCCAGGGAGTTATCAGCGTTTTTTCTAAGTCTCGTTGAGAAATTTTTGATTCTGTAAATCGGCTCAGAAGCAAGATTTTGCTTCAAAAATGCGTTATATGGCAGAATCTAGCACCAAATAAATCATATTTCATGTCTTTAGAGTGCTATTTGCAGTTTTACAAACTTTGAAATAAGTCGAAATCACGCTATTCCGCGCAGATTTTCACAATCAAAAAGTTCATATTCCTACACAGGACCTCATAATTTGTATGAATCTATCGACAAAAACATCGTATCTCGTGTTTTCAGAGCGCTATCTGCAGTTATTTAAAGTTTAAATAAGTCAAAATTACCACATTCTGAGCAGTTTCAAAGTATCGCAAATCACATCAATCTATCCAATACAAAATAATACGCATGAATCCGTCCTCAAATGCAAAAAATTTTGCGTTTCCAGCGAGTTATCGGCGTTTTTCCTGAGTCTCGTTGCAAAATTTTTGATTCTGTAAGTCTGCTCAGAAGCAAGATTTTGCTTCAAAAATGCGATATGTGGCAGAATCTAGCACCAAAAACATCATATTTCGTGTTTTTAGAGTGCTATTCGCAGTTTTACAAACTTTGGAATAAATCGAGATCACGCTTTTTCGCGCAGATCTTCACAATCAAAAAGTTCATATCTATCCAGGACCTCATGATATGTATGAGTCCATCGACAAAAACATCGTATCTCGTGTTTTCAGAGCGCTATCTGCAGTTATATGAATCTTGAAATAAGTCCAAATTACTACATTCTGAGCAGTTTCAAAGTATCGCAAATCACATCAATATATCCAATACAACATGATACGCATGAATCCGTCCTCAATTGCAGGAAATTCTGCGCTTCCAGCAAGTTATCAGCCTTTTTTCTGAGTCACGTTGAGAAATTTTTGATTCTGTGAATCTGCTCAGAAGCAATAATTTTCTTAAAAAATGCGTTATATGGCAGAATCTAGCACCAAATACATCATATTTCGTGTTTTTAGAGTGCTATTTGCAGTTTTACAAACTTTGGAATAGGTCGAGATCACGCTTTTCCGCGCAGATTTTATTTATTTATTTATTTATTTATTTATTCATTTCAAAATACACTGTCCAAACAGATACCCAAAACTGGACAGGATCAAAAGTACAAAGTGACAATAAATATACAGATGAAAACAAAATACGAATTATGTATTGTATAGAAATATTTGTGAAAAAAAGAAACAATGAGATTCCAAAATATCTGTAAGTTTTACATTTTTTTTTTTTTTTTAATTTTAATTTTTATTTTGCTGGAACAATTTGAGACGTGTCAAGGCTTGAGACGTTTGAAAGTATTGATAGTATCATAGAATATATCAGCTTGATTTTGAACACTGTTGTAAGTTTCATACATTTGATTCAGGGGAGAGTGGAGAAGGATATTTGTACGGCATTTAGGTGTTTGGAATGTCCGCTGACTACGTGAATTGAAGGAAGGAACTCGGAAGTCCACTAAACTTAGTGTTGTTGGATCGTCTAGAGAGTTATTTATGAGTTTATGTAAATATAAAAGCTGTGTTCTATTGCGTCTGTCGGTTAACTTAGTGAAGTTGATATAATCTAGGAGATATTCGTAAGACACGTTGAAATCGGGGTAAATATTATGAACTTTGAAATACAGATACCGTAGAAATTTTTTTTGTACTGATTCAAGTAAAGAAATATATGCCTCATACGAAGGACTCCAGATTATTGAACAGTAGTCAAGCTTACTTCTAACAAAAGCATAGTAGAGAAGAAGAATTGGTTGTATTGAGGTAAAATTACGAGATTGTCTGATTATGAATCCCAACATTTTGTTTGCAGAAGCAGTTATTCTTACTATGTGTGAGTTCAGTATAGATTTTGTATCAAAGGTAATGCCTAGATCAACTGTTTGCTCACAACGAGATAATGGAACTCCAGAAATAGTGTAAGGATAAAGGATAGGGGATTTTTTTCTTGTAAAAGACATGACTTTGCATTTATCAATGTTTAGATGAAGTTTGTTCTCATTGCACCATGAGTTTAATTTATTGATATCCTCTTGGATTGAGTCACATTGACTTGAATCTGATAATAAGCTAAATAATTTAAGGTCATCAGCATAAAGTAGATTGAAGTGGTTAAATATTGGGGGCAAATCATTAATAAATGAAAGAAATAATAATGGACCCAGGTTGGACCCTTGTGGTACACCTGAAGATGCTGGAAAAACAGAGGAGGTGGAACCCAGATAATTTACAAATAATAAACGATTGTTTAAGTAGGAAGAAATTAATTGTATCAAATCCAAAGATAAGCCATAGCCATTTAATTTACGGATAATAATATCGTGATCAATACGATCAAAGGCTTTGGAGAAATCTGTATATATAACATCAACTTGTTTCCCTGAATCAAGAGATGTCAATAGAAATTGGGTAAAAAATAACAGGTTGGTCGAAGTAGATCTACCTTCAACAAAGCCATGTTGAGAAAAAGAGATAGGATTGTGAACGTGATTATAAATTGCCCGATACAAGATATTTTCCATTATTTTACTAAAATTGGTTAAAATGGCAATTGGTCGATAATTTGTAATTTGCGCAGAGTCACCGGATTTTAAAATAGGTGTTATTCGAGCCTGCTTCCAGATATCTGGAAAAGTATTAGTTCTCAAAGATAAATTTATTATATAATGAAGAGCAATAACGAAAGAATTAGAACAATCTTCAATTAAGAATGAAGGAATAAAGTCCGGTCCTGAAGACATAGAGGCTTTGAGTCTTGTGACTGATTTAGCAATATCATCATGCGAAATATTTTTGAGGGATAATATGTTATTACAATAATTATTTTTGGGGATATCGTAATTGGTAATACCGGAGATAGAGAACACGCTTCCAAAATATGTTGCAAAACTGTTTGCTATGTCAGACGGGGTGTTCAAAGAAATTTCGTTGAATATCATTTTAGTTGGACATGGCTTAGAATTTTTTTTGGACTTTATGAAGTTCCAGAATTCGTTGGGATTTACATTAATTTTTGCTTCGGCAGACTGAATGTAACTGTTGTAAGCCGTCTGAATGTCTGCTTTAATTTTTGATCTCAGATATCTGAATTTTTCATAGTCCGAATGATTATTATATTTTTTATACATTTTGTGGTAATGTGATTTTTTTTTTAAATCGGTTTTGATCTGCTTAGTGTACCAGATCGGATAGTAGGAGGTTTGAAAAGAACGAGAAGGAACGCACTGATCAAAAAAGCTGTACAAAATTGAGTAAAAGAAATTGCAAGCATCATTGACATTAGTGAATATAGAAAGTTGATTCCAGTCAAAAGCGTTGATTAACGAATACAATTTGATCAGGTTAGCATTCTTAAAATTATAATACAAACTTGCGATACAGTGTACTCCACTTTTTGTGGACTTTATCAGGATATCAATAATATTAATAACAATTGCAGGATGATGATAATATTCAATCCCAAACAATAAATCGTCAGCATGTTCTACGGAACATTTACAATTTGTGATAACTACATCAAGAATTCTATTGTTATGATTCCTTACATGATTTATTTGTTGAAACTCGAAAAAACTGATAAAGTTATTGAAATAAGTAACAATATTTGATTCGTTTGTATTGGTTAGTTCAGTTATGTTGAAGTCACCAAGAATGATACAATTGTTATCAAATAAAAATGTTAAAGATTGTAAATATTCAAATACTGCTAAGTAAATTGGTAAATTACTGCCAGAAGGAATATAAATATCGAAAATATATAGATGAGAACTGGAGAGAGTGATTTTAGCACATACTGGATCAACACATTGTGGTAAATTATTATTAGGTTCATTGAGATCAACACTTATGGAAGCTAGGTTACGTTTTATAGCAAGCAAGGCTCTTCCACCACGGGATAGGCCTAAAGCACTAAAATTACGGTCAGTTCTGTATATATTATGAGAGTTATCACTGAATTCAGAATTAAAAACATCTCTATGTAACCAAGTCTCCGTAAGTGCAGAGATTTTCACAATCAAAAAGTTCATATTCCTATCCAGGACCTCATAGTATGTATGAATCCATCGACAAAAACATCGTATCTCGTGTTTTCAGAGCGCTATCTGCAGTAATATGAATTTTGAAATAAGTCAAAATTACCACATTCTGCGCAGTTCCAAAGTAACGCAAATCACATAAATATATCCAATACAACATAAGACGCATGAATCCGCCCTCAATCGCAAAAATTTCTGCGCTTCCAGCGAGTTATCAGCGTTTTTTCTGAGTCTCGTTGAGAAATTTTTGATTCTGTAAATCTGCTCAGAAGCAAGATTTTGCCTAAAAATGAGTTATATGGCAGAATCTAGCACCAAGTGCATCATATTCCGTTTTTTAGAGTGCCATTTGCAGTTTTACAAACTTTGGAATAAGTCAAAATCATGCTCTTCCGCGCAGATTTTTACAATCAAAAAGTTCATATTTCTATCCAGGACCTCATAATATGTATGAATCCATTGAAAAAACATCTTATCTCGTGTTTCCAGAGCGCTATCTGCAGTTATATGAAGTTTGAAATAAATCAAAATTACCACATTCTGAGCAGTTTCAGAGTATCGCAAATTACATGAATCTATCCAATACAACATAATACGCATGAATCCTTCCTCAAATGCAGGAAATTTTGCGTATCCAGGGAGTTATCAGCGTTTTTTCTAAGTCTCGTTGAGAAATTTTTGATTCTGTAAATCGGCTCAGAAGCAAGATTTTGCTTCAAAAATGCGTTATATGGCAGAATCTAGCACCAAATAAATCATATTTCATGTCTTTAGAGTGCTATTTGCAGTTTTACAAACTTTGAAATAAGTCGAAATCACGCTATTCCGCGCAGATTTTCACAATCAAAAAGTTCATATTCCTACACAGGACCTCATAATTTGTATGAATCTATCGACAAAAACATCGTATCTCGTGTTTTCAGAGCGCTATCTGCAGTTATTTGAAGTTTAAATAAGTCAAAATTACCACATTCTGAGCAGTTTCAAAGTATCGCAAATCACATCAATCTATCCAATACAAAATAATACGCATGAATCCGTCCTCAAATGCAAAAAATTTTGCTTTTCCAGCGAGTTATCAGCGTTTTTCCTGAGTCTCGTTGAGAAATTTTTGATTCTGTAAGTCTGCTCAGAAGCAAGATTTTGCTTCAAAAATGCGATATGTGGCAGAATCTAGCACCAAAAACATCATATTTCGTGTTTTTAGAGTGCTATTCGCAGTTTTACAAACTTTGGAATAAATCGAAATCACGCTTTTTCGCGCAGATTTTCACAATCAAAAAGTTCATATCTATCCAGGACCTCATGATATGTATGAGTCCATCGACAAAAACATCGTATCTCGTGTTTTCAGAGCGCTATCTGCAGTTATATGAATCTTGAAATAAGTCCAAATTACTACATTCTGAGCAGTTTCAAAGTATCGCAAATCACATCAATATATCCAATACAACATGATACGCATGAATCCGTCCTCAATTGCAGGAAATTCTGCGCTTCCAGCAAGTTATCAGCCTTTTTTCTGAGTCACGTTGAGAAATTTTTGATTCTGTGAATCTGCTCAGAAGCAATAATTTTCTTAAAAAATGCGTTATATGGCAGAATCTAGCACCAAATACATCATATTTCGTGTTTTTAGAGTGCTATTTGCAGTTTTACAAACTTTGGAATAGGTCGAGATCACGCTTTTCCGCGCAGATTTTCACAATCAAAAAGTTCATATTCCTATCCAGGACCTCATAATATGTATGAATCCATCGACAAAAACATCGTATCTCGTGTTTTCAGGGCGCTATCTGCAGGTATATGAAGTTTTAAATGAGTAAAAACTACCACATTCTAAGCAGTTTCAAAGTATCGCAAATCCCATAAATCTATCCAATACAACATAATACGCATGAATCCGTCCTCAAATGCACAAAATTTTGCGTTTCCAGAGAGTTATCAGCATTTTTCCTGTGTCTCGTTGGGAAATTTTTGATTCTGGTAAAATGCTCAGAAGCAAGATTTTGCTTCAAAAATGCGTTATATGGCAGAATATAGCACCAAATACATCATATTTTGTGTTCTTAGAGTGCTATTCGCAGTTTTACAAACTTTGGAATAAGTCGAGATCACGCTTTTCCGCTCAATTTTTCACAATCATAAAGTTGATATCCTCATCCAGGACCTCATGAATCTATCCAATACAACATAATACGCATGAATCCGTTCTCAAATGCAAAAAATTTTGCGTTTCCAGCGGGTTATCAGCGTTTTTTCTGAGTCTCGTTGACAAATTTTTGATTCTTCAAATCTGCTCAGAATCAAAATTTTGCTTCAAAAATGAGTTATATGGCAGAATCTAGCATCGAATACATCATATTTCGTGTTTTTGGAGTGCTATTCGCAGTCTTACAAACTTTGGAATAAGTCGAGATCACGCTTTTCCGCGCAGATTTTCACAATCAAGAAGTCCATATTTCTATCCAGGACCTCATAATATGTATGAATCCATCGACAAAAACATCGTATCTCGTGTTTCCAGAGCGCTATCTGCAGTTATATGAAGCTTGAAATAAGTCAAAATTACCACATTCTGAGCAGTTTCAAAGTATCGCAAATCACATAAATCTATCTAATACAACATAATACGCATAAATCCATCCTCAAATGCACAAAATTTTGGGTTTCCAGTGAGTTATCAGCATTCTTTTTTGAGTCTCGTTGAGAAATTTTTGATTCTGTAAATCTGCTCAGAAGCAAGATTTTGCTTGAAAAATGCGTTATATGGCAGAATCTAGCACCAAATACATCATATTTTGTGTTTTTAGAGTGCTATTTACAGTTTTACAAACTTTGGAATAAGTCGAGATCGCGCTTTTTCGCGCAGATTTTCACAATCAAAAAGTCGATATTCCTATCCAGGACCTCATAATATGTATGAATCTATCGACAAAAACATCGTATCTTGCGTTTTTAGAGCGCTATCTGCAGTTATATGAAGTTTGAAATAAGTCAAAATTACCACATTCTGAGCAGTTCCAAAGTATCGCAAATCACATGAATCTATCCAATAAAACATAACACGCATGAATCCGTCCTCAAATGCACAAAATTTTGCGTTTCCAGCGAGTTATCAGCGTTTTTTCTGAGTCTCGTTGAGAAATTTTTGATTCTGTAAATCTGCTCAGAAGCAGGATTTTGCTTCAAAAATGCGTTATATGGCAGAATCTAACATGAATACGTCATATTCCGTGTTTTTAGAGTGCTATTTGCAGTTTCAAACTTTGGAATAAGTTGAGATCACGCTTTTCCGCGCAGATTTTCACAATCAAAAAGTTCATATTTCCATCCAGGATCTCATAATATGTATGAATCTATCGACAAAAACATTGTATCTCGTGTTTTCAGAGCGCTTTCTGCAGTTATATGAAGTTTGAAATAAGTCAAAATTACCACATTCTGAGCAGTTTCAAAGTATCGCAAATCACATAAATCTATCCAATACAACATAATACGCATGAATCCGTCCTCAAATGCACAAAATTCTGCGTTCCCAGCGAGTTATCAGCGTTTTTCCTGAGTCTCGTTGAGAAATTTTTGAATCTGTAAATCTGCTCAGAAGCAAGATTCTGCTTCAAAAATGCGTTATATGGCAGAATCTAGCACCAAATACATCATATTTCGTGTTTCTAGAGTGCTATCCGCAGTTTTACAAACTCTGGAACAAGTCGAGATCACGCTTTTCCGCGCAGATTTTCACAATCAAAAAGTTCATATTCCTATCCAGGACCTCATAATATGTATGAATCCATCGACAAAAACATCGTATCTCGTGTTTTCAGAGCGCTATCTGCAGGTATATGAAGTTTTAAATGAGTAAAAACTACCACATTCTGAGCAGTTTCAAAGTATCGCAAATCCCATAAATCTATCCAATACAACATAATACGCATGAATTTGTCTTCAAATGCACAAAATTTTGCGTTTCCAGAGAGTTATCAGCATTTTTCCTGTGTCTCGTTGGGAAATTTTTGATTCTGGTAAAATGCTCAGAAGCAAGATTTTGCTTCAAAAATGCGTTATATGGCAGAATATAGCACCAAATACATCATATTTTGTGTTCTTAGAGTGCTATTCGCAGTTTTACAAACTTTGGAATAAGTCGAGATCACGCTTTTCCGCTCAATTTTTCACAATCATTAAGTTGATATCCTCATCCAGGACCTCATAATATGTATGAATCTATCGACAAAAATTTCGTATCTCGTGTTTTCAGAGCGCTATCTGCAGTAATATGAAGTTTGAAATAAGTCAAAATTACCACATTCTGAGCAGTTTAAAAGTATTGCAAATCACGTAAATCTATCCAATACAACATAATACGCATGAATCCGTCCTCAAATGCATAAAATTTTGCGTTTCCAGCGAGTTATCAGTGTTTTTTCCGAGTCTCGTTGAGAAATTTTTGATTCTGTAAATCTGCTCGGAAGCAAGATTTTGCTTAAAAAATGCGTTGTATGGCAGAATCAGGCACCAAATAAATCATATTTCGTATTTCTAGAGTGCTATTGGCAGTTTCACAATCTTTGGAATGAGTCGAGATCACGCTTTTCCGCGCAGATTTCCACAATTAAAAAGTTCATATTCCTATCCAGGACCTCACAATATGTATAAATTCATCGACAAAAACATCGTATCTCGTGTTTTCAGAGCGCTATCTGCAGTTATATGAAGTTTGGAATAAGTCAAAATTAACACATTCTGAGCAGTTTCAAAGTATCGCAAATCACATAAATCTATC
Source organism: Dromius quadrimaculatus (assembly GCA_963989225.1). Taxonomy (NCBI): domain Eukaryota; kingdom Metazoa; phylum Arthropoda; class Insecta; order Coleoptera; family Carabidae; genus Dromius; species Dromius quadrimaculatus. The sequence continues at coordinate 28,873,484 of OZ022326.1, read as the reverse complement.
CAATGAAACATAACACGCATAAATCCGTCCTCAAATGCAAGAAATTTTGCGCTTCCAGCGAGTTATCAGCGTTTTTTTTGAGTCTCGTTGAGAAATTTTTGATTCTGTAAATCAGCTCAGAAGCAAGATTTTGCTTCAAGAATGCGTTATATGGCAAAATCTAGCACCAAATACATTATATTTCGTGTTTTTAGAGTGCGACTTGCAGTTTTACAAACTTTGGAATAAGTCGAAATCACGCTTTTCCGCTTAGATTTTAACAATCAAAAAGTTCATATCCCTATCCAGGACCTCATAATATGTATAAATCCATCGACAAAAACATCGTATCTCGTGTTTTCAGAGCGCTATCTGCAGTTATATGAAGTTTGGAATAAGTCAAAATTACCACATTCTGGGCAGTCTCAAAGGATCGCAAATCAAATAAATCTATCCAATAAAACATAACAAGCATAAATCCGTCTTCAAATGCAAAAAATTTCGCGTTTCCAGCGAGTTATCAGCGTTTTTCCCGAGTCTCGTTGAGAAATTTTTGATTCTCTAAATCTGTTCAGAAGCAAGATTTTGCTTCAAAAATGCGTTACATGGCAGAATCTAGCACCAAATACATCATATTTCGTGTTTTTAGAAAGCTATTTGCAGTTTTACAAACTTTGGAATAAGTCGAGATCACGCTTTTCCGCGCAGATTTTCACAATCAAAAAGTTCATATTCCTATCCAGGATCTCATAATTTGTATGAATCCATCGACAAAAACATCGTATCTCGTGTTTTCAGAGCGCTATCTGCAGTTATATGAAGTTTGAAATGTCAAAATTACCACATTCTGAGCAGTTTCAAAGTATCGCAAATCACATAAATCTATCCAATACAACATAATACGCATCAATCCGTCCTCAAATGCAAATAATTTTGCGTTTCCAGCGGCTTATCAGCGTTTTTTCTGAGTCATGTCGAGAGATTTCTGATTCTGTAAATCTGCTCAGAAGTGCTTCAAAAATGCGATATATGGCAGAATCTAGCACCAAATACATCATATTTCGTGTTTTTAGAGTGCTATTTGCAGTTTTACAAACTTTGGAATGAGTCGGGATCACGCTTTTCCGCGCAGATTTCCACGATCAAGAAGTTCATATTCCTATCCAGGACCTTATAGTATGTATGAATACATCGACAAAACATCGTATCTCGTGTTTCCAGAGCGCTATCTGCAGTTATATGAAAGGAATAAGTCAAAATTACCACAATCTGAGCAGTTTCAAAGTATCGCAAATCACATAAATCTATGCAATACAACGTAATACTCATGAATCCGTCCTCAAATGCAAAAACTTTTGCGTTTCCAGCGAGTAATCAGCGTTTTTTCTGATTCTCGTTGAGAAATTTTTGATTCTGTAAGTCTGCTCAGAAGCATGATTTTGCTTCAAAAATGCGTTATATGGCAGAATCTAGCACCAAATACATCATATTTCGTGTTCTTAGAGTGCAATTTGCAGTTCTCAAACTTTGGAATAAGTCGAGATCACGCTTTTCCGCGCAGATTTTCTCAATCTTAAAGTTCATATTGCTATCCAGGACCTCAAAATATGTATAAATCTATCGACAAAAACATCGTATCTCGTGTTCTCAGAGCGCTATCTGCAGTTTTATGAAGTTTGAAGTAAGTCAAAATTACCACATTCTGAGCAGTTCCAAAGTATCGCAAATCACATAAATCTATCCAATACAACATAATGCGCATGAATCCGTCCTCAAATGCAGGAAATTTTGCGTTTTCAGCGAGTTATCAGCGTTCATTCTGAGTCTCGTTGAGAAACTTTTGATTCTGTAAATCTGCTCAGAACATCCTCAAATGCACAAAATTTTGGGTTTCCAGCAAGTTGTCAGCGTTTTTTCTGAGTCTCGTTGAGAAATATTTGATTCTGTAAATCTGCTCAGAAGCAAGCTTTTGCTTCGAAAATGCGTTGTATGGCAGAATCTAGCACCAAGTACATCATATTTCGTGTTTTTAGTGTGCTATTTGCAGTTCTACAAACTTTGGAATAAGTCAAAATCACGCTTTTCCGCGCAGATTTTCACAATCAAAAAGTTTATATTCCTATCCAGGACCTAATAATATGTATGAATCTATCGACAAGAATATCGTATCTCGTGTTTCCAGAGCGCTAGCTGCAGTTATATGAAGTTTGAAATAAGTCAAAATTACCACATTGTGAGCAGTTCCAAAGTATCGCAAATCACATGAATCTATCCAATACAACATAATACGCATGAATCCGTTCTCAAATGCAAAAAATTTTGCGTTTTAGCGGGTTATCAGCGTTTTTCCTGAGTCTCGTTGAGAAATTTTTGATCCTTCAAATCTGCTCAGAAGCAAGATTTTGCTTCAAAAATGCGTTATATGGCAGAATCTAGCACCGAATACATCATATTTCGTGTTTTTAAAGTGCTATTCACAGTCTTACAAACTCTGGAATATGTCGAAATCACGCTTTTCTGCGCAGATTTTCATAATCAAAAACTCCTAATTCCTATCCAGGAGCTCATAATATGTATAAATCCATCGACAAAAACATCGTATCTCGTGTTTTCAGAGCGCCATCTGCAGTTATATGAAGCTTGTAATAAGTCAAAATTACCACATTCTGAGCAGTTCCAAAGTATCGCAAATCACATAAATCTATCCAATACAACATAATACGCATGGATCCATCCTCAAATGCACAAAATTTTGGGTTTCCAGCGAGTTGTCAGCGTTTTTTCTGAGTCTCGTTGAGAAATATTTGATTCTGTAAATCTGCTCAGAAGCAAGCTTTTGCTTCAAAAATGAGTTATATGGCAGAATCTAGCACCAAATACATCATATTTCGTGTTTTTAGAGTGCTATTTGCAGTTTTACAAACTTTGTAATAAGTCGAGGTCACGCTTTTCCGCGCGGATTTTTACAATCAAAAAGTTCATATTCCTATCCAGGACCTCATAATATGTATATATTCATCGACAAAAACATAGTATCTTGTGTTTCCAGAGCGCTATCTGCAGTTATATGAAGTTTGAAATAAGTCAAAATTACCACATTCTGAGCAGTTTCAAAGTATCGCAAATCACATATATATATCCAATACAGCATAATACGCATGTATCCGTCCGTTCAAAGTATCGCAAATCACATAAATCCATCCAATACAACATAATACGCATGAATCCGTCCTCAAATGCAAAAAATTTTGCGTTTCCAGCGAGTTATCAGCGTTCTCTCTGAGTCTTGTTGAGAAATTTTTGATTCTGTAAATCTGCTCAAAAGCAAGATTTCGCTTAAAAAATGCGTTATATGGCAGAATCTAGCACCAAATACATCATATTTCGTGTTTTTAGAGTGCTATTTGCAGTTTTACAAACTTTGGAATAAGTCAAGATCACGCTTTTCCGCGCAGATTCTCACAATCGAAAAGTTCATATTCCTATCCAGGACCTCATAATATGTATGAATCTATCGACAAAAAAATCGTATCTCGTGTTTTCAGAGCGCCATCTGCAGTTATATGAAGTTTGGAATACGTCAAAATAACCACATTCTGAGCAGTTCAAAGGTATCGCAAATAACATAAATCTATCCAATACAACATAATACGCATGAATCCGTCCTCAAATGCACAAAATTTTTCGTTTCCGGCGAGTTATCAGCGTTTTTTCTGAGTCTCGTTGGGATATTTTTGATTCTGTAGATCTGCTCAGAAGCAAGATTTTTCTTCAAAAATGCGATATATGGCAGAATATTGCACCAAATACATAATTTTTTGTGTTTTTAGAGTGCTATTTGCAGTTTTACAAACTTTGGATTAAGTCGAGATCACGCTTTTTCGCATAGATTTTCACGATCAAAAAGTTTATATTCCTATCCAGGACCTCATGATATGTTTGAATCTATCGACAAAAACATCGTATCTCGTGTTTTCAGAGCGCTATCTGCAGTTATATGAAGTTTAGAATAAGTCAAAATTACCACATTCTGAGCAGTTTCAAGGTATCGCAAATCACATAAATCTATCCAATACAACATAATACGCATGAATCTGTCATCAAATGCACTAAATTTTGCGTTTCAAGCGGGATATCAGCGTTATCTCTGAGTCTCGTTGAGAAATTTTTATTCTGTAAATCTGCTCAGAAGCAAGATTTTGCTTCAAAAATGCGTTATATGGAAGAATCTAGCGCCAAATACATCATATTCCGTGTTTTTAGAGTGCTATTTGCAGTTTTACAAACTTTGGAATAAGTCGAGATCACGCTTTTCCGCGCAGATTTTCACAATCAAAAAGTTTATATTCCTATCCAGGACCTCATGATATGTTTGAATCTATCGACAAAAACATCGTATCTCGTGTTTTCAGAGCGCTATCTGCAGTTATATGAAGTTTGAAATAAGTCAAAATTACCACATTCTGAGCATTTTAAAGTATCGCAAATCACATAAATCTATCCAATACAACAAAAATGCGTTATATGGCAGGATCCAGCACCAATTACATCATATTTCGTGTTTTAAATGTGCTATTTGCAGTTTTACCAACTTTGAAATAAGTCGAGATCACGCTTTTCCGCGAAGATTTTCACGGTCAGAAAGTTCATATTCCTATCCAGGACCTCATGATATTCATGAATCCATCGACAAGAACATCGTATCTCGTGTTTTCAGAGCGCTATCTGCAGTTATATGAAGTTTGGAATAAGTCAAAATTACCACATTCTTAGCAGTTTCAAAGTATCGCAAATCACATAAATCTATCCAATACAACATAATACGCATGAATCCGTCCTCGAATGCACAAAATTCTGCGTTTCCAGCGAGTTATCAGCGTTTTTTCTGAGTCTCGTTTAGAAATTTCTGATTCTGTAAATCTGCTCAGAAGCCAGACCTTGCTTCAAAAATGTGTCATATAGCAGAATACATCATATTTCGTGTTTTTAGAGTGCTCTTTGCAGTTTTACATACTTTGGAATAAGTCGGAATCACGCTTTCCGCGCAAATTTTCACAATCAAAAAGTTCATATTCCTATCCAGGACCTCATAATATGTATGAATCTATCGACAAAAACATCGCATCTCGTGTTTTCAGAGCGCTATCTGCAGTTATATGAAGTTTGAAATAAGTCAAAATTACCACATTCTGAGCAGTTTCAAAGTAACGCAAATCACATAAATCTGTCCAATACAACATAATACGCATGAATTCGTCCTCAAATGCACAAAATTTTGCGATTCCAGCAAGTTATTAGCGTTTTTTCTGAGTCTTGTTGAGAAATTTTTGATTTTGTAAATCTGCTCAGAAGTAAGATTCTTCTCCAAAAATGCGTTATATGGCAGAATCTAGCACCAAATACATCATATTTTGTGTTTTTAGATTGCTATTTGCAGTTTTACAAACTTTGGAATAGGGCGAGATCACGCTTTCCCGCATAGATTTTCACAATCAAAAAGTTCAAATTCCTATCCAGGACCTCATATTATGTATGAATCTCTCGACAGAAACATCGTATCTCGTGTTTTCAGAGCGCTATCTGCAGTTATATGAAGTTTGAAATAAGTCAAAATTACCACATTCTGAGCAGTTTCAAAGTATCGCAAATCACATAAATCTATCCAATTCATCATAATATGCATGGATCCGTCCTTAAATGCACAAAATTTTGCGTTTCCAGCGAGTTATCAGCGTTTTTTCTGAGTCTCGTTGAGATATTTTTGAATCTGTAAATCTGCTCAGAAGTAAGATTTTGCTTCAAAAATGCGTTATATGGCAGAATCTAGCACCAAATACATCATATTTCATGTTTTTAGAGTGCTATTTGCAGTTTCGCAGACTTTGGAATAAATCGAAATCACGCTTTTCCGCGTAGATTCTCACAATCAGAAAGTCCATATTCCCATCCAGGACCTCATAATATGTATGAATCTATCGACATAAACATCGTATCTCGTGTTTTCAGAGCGCTTCCTGCAGTTATATGAAGTTTGAAATAAGTCGAAATTACCACATTCTGAGCAGTTTCAAAGTATCGCAAATCACATAAATCTATCCAATACAACATAATACGCATGAATACGTCCTCAGATGCACAAAATTCTGCGTTACCAGCGAGTTATCAGCGTTTTTTCTGAGTCTCGTTGAGGAATTTTAGATTCTGTAAATCTGCTCAGGAGGAATATTTTGCTCCAAAAATGCGTTATATGGCAGATTCTAGCACCAAATACATCATATTTCGTTTCTTCAGAGTGCTATTTGCTGTTTTAAGAACTTTGGAATAAGTCGAGATCACGCTTCTCCGCTCAGATTTTCACAATTAAAAAGTTCATATTCCTATCCAGGACCTCATAATATGTATGAATCTATCGATAAAAACATCGTATTTCATGTTTTCAGAGCGCTATCTGCAATTATATGAAGTTTGAAATAAGTCAAAATTACCTATACATCATATTTCATGTTTTTAGAGTGCTATTTGCAGTTTCGCAAACTTTGGAATAAATCGAAATCACGCTTTTCCGCGTAGATTCTCACAATCAAAAAGTCCATATTCCCATCCAGGACCTCATAATATGTATGAATCTATCGACATAAACATCGTTTCTCGTGTTTTCCGAGCGCTTCCTGCAGTTATATGAAGTTTGAAATAAGTCGAAATTACCACATTCTGAGCAGTTTCAAAGTATCGCAAATCACATAAATCTATCCAATACAACATAATACGCATGAATACGTCCTCAGATGCACAAAATTCTGCGTTACCAGCGAGTTATCAGCGTTTTTTCTGAGTCTCGTTGAGGAATTTTAGATTCTGTAAATCTGCTCAGGAGGAATATTTTGCTCCAAAAATGCGTTATATGGCAGATTCTAGCACCGAATACATCATATTTCGTTTCTTCAGAGTGCTATTTGCTGTTTTAAGAACTTTGGAATAAGTCCAGATCACGCTTCTCCGCTCAGATTTTCACAATTAAAAAGTTCATATTCCTATCCAGGACCTCATAATATGTATGAATCTATCGATAAAAACATCGTATCTCGTGTTTTTAGAGCGCTATCTGCAGTTATATGAAATTTGAAATAAGTCAAAATTACCACATTCTGAGCAGTTTCAAAGTATCGCAAATCACATAAATCTATCAAGTAGAACATAATACGCATGAATCCGTCCCTAAATGCACAAACTTCTGCGTTCTCAGCGAGTTATCAGCGTTTTTTCTGAGTCTCGTTGAGCAATTTTTGATTCTGTAAATTTGCTCAGAAGCAAGTCCTTGCTTCAAAAATGTGTTATATAGCAGAATACATCATATTCCGTGTTTTCAGAGTGCTCTTTGCAGTATTACATACTTTGGAATAAGTCGGAATCACGCTTTTCCGTGCAGATTTTCACAATCAAAAAGTTCATATTCCTATCCAGGACCTCATAATATGTATGAATCTATCGACAAAAACATCGCATCTTGTGTTTTCAGAGCGCTATCTGCGGTTATATGAAGTTTGAAATAAGTCAAAATTACCACATTCTGAGCAGTCTCGAAGTATCGCAAATCACATAAATCTATCCAATACAACATAATACGCATGAATCCGTCCTCAAATGCACAAAATTTTGCGTTTCCAGCGAGTTATCAGCATTTTTTCCTGAGTCTCGTTGAGAAATTTTTGATTCTGTAAATCTGCTCAGAAGCAAGATTTCGCTTCAAAAATGCGTTATATGGCAGAATCTAGCACCAATTACATCATATTTCGTGTTTTAAGAGTGATATTTGCAGTTTTACAAGCTTTGAAATAAGTCGAGATAACGCTTTTCCGCGAAGATTTTCACAATCAGAAAGTTCATATTTCTATCCAGGACCTCATAATATGTATGAATCCATCGACAAAAACATCGTATCTCGTGTTTTCAGAGCGCTATCTGCAGTTATATGAAGTTTGAAATAAGTCAAAATTACCACTTTCTGAGCAGTCTCAAAGTATCGCAAATCACATGAATCTATCCAATACAATATAATACGCATGAATCCGTCATCAAATGCACTGAATTTTGCGTTTCCAGCGAGATAACAGCGTTTTCTCTGAGTCTCGTTGAGAAATTTTTGATTCTGTAAATCTGCTCAGAAGTAAGATTTTGCTTCAAAAATGCGTTATATGGCAGGGTCTAGCACCAAATACATCATATTTCGTGTTTTTAGAGTGCTATTTCCAGTTTTAAGAACTTTGGAATAAATCAAAATCACGCTTTTCCGCGTAGATTCTCACAATCAAAAAGTCCATACTCCCATCCAGGACCTCATAATATGTATAAATCTATCGACAAAAACATCGTTTCTAGTGTTTTCAGAGCGCTATATGCAGTTATATGAAGTTTGAAATAAGTCAAAATTACCGCATTCTGAGCAGTTTTAAAGTATCGCAAATCACATAAATCTATCCCATTCAACATAATACGCATGAATCCGTCCTCAAATGCACAAAATTTTGCGTTTCAGGCGAGTTATCAGCGTTTTTTCTGAGTCTCGTTGAGGAATTTTTGATTCTGTGAAAAATCTGCTCAAAAGCAAGATTTTGCTCAAAAAATGCGTTATATGGCAGAATCTAGCACCAAATAAATCATATTTCGTGTTTTTAGAGTGCTATTTGCAGTTTTACAAACTTTGGAATGAGTCAAAATCACGCTTTTCCGCGCAGATTTTCACAATCAAAAAGTTCATATTCCTATCCAGGACCTCATAATATGTATGAATCTATCGGAACAACATCGTATCTCGTGTGTTGAGAGCGCTATCTGCAGTTATATGAAGTTTGGAATAAGTTGAAATTCCCACATTCTGAGCAGTTTCAAAGTATCGCAAATCACATAAATCTATCCAATACAACATAATACGCATGAATCCGTCCTCAAATGCACAAAATTTTGCGTTTCCAGCGAGTTATCAGCGTTTTTTCTGAGTCTCGTTGAGGAATTTCGGATTCTGTTAATCTGCTCAGAAGGAAGATTTTGCTTCAAAAATGCGTTATATGGCAGAATCTAGCACCAAATACATCATATTTTGTTTCTTTCAAAGTGCTATTTGCTGTTTCACAAACTTTGGAATAAGTCGAGATCACGCTGTTCCGCGCAGATTTTCACAATCAAAAAGTTCATAGTCCTATCCAGGACCTCATAATATGTATAAATCTATCGACAAAAACATCGTATCTTGTGTTTTCAGAGCGCTATTTGCAGTTATATGAAGTTTGAAATACGTCAAAATTTCCACATTCTGAGCAGTTTCAAAGTATCGCAAATCACATAAATCTATCCAATACCACATAATACGCATGAATCCGTCCTCAAATGCACAAAATTTTGCGTTTCCAGCGAGTAATCAGCGCTTTTTCTGAGTCTCGTTGAGAAATTTCTGATTCTGTAAATCTACTCAGAAGCAAGACCTTGCTCTAAAAATGTGTTATATGGCAGAATACATCATATTTCGTGTTTCCAGAGTGCTCTTTGCAGTTTCACATACTTTGGAATGAGTCGGAATCACGCTGTTCCGCGCAGATTTTTACAATCAGAAAGTTCATATTTCTATCCAGGACCTCATAATATGTATAAATCTATCGACAAATACATCGCATCCCGTGTTTTCAGAGCGCTATCTGCAGTTATATGAAGTTTGAAATAAGTCAAAATTACCACATTCTGAGCAGTTCCAAAGTATCGCAAATCACATGAATCTATCCAATACAACATAATACGCATGAATCCGTCCTCGAATGCACAAAATTTTGCGTTTCCAGCGAGTTATCAGCGCTTTTTCTGAGTCTTGTCGAGAAATTTTTGATTCTGTAAATCTGCTCAGAAGCAAGATTTTGCTTAAAAAATGCGTCACATGGCAGGATCTAGCACCAAATACATCATATTTCGTGTTTTTAGAGTGCGATTTGCAGTTTTACAAACTCTGGAATAACTCAAAATCACGCTTTTCCGCGCAGAATTTCACAATCAAAAAGTTAATATTCCTACCCAGGACCTCATAATATGTATGAATCTATCAACAAAAACATCGTATCTCGTGTTTTTAGAGCGCTATCTGCAGTTATATGAAGTTTGAAATAAGTCGAAATTACCACATTCTGAGCAGTTTCAAAGTATCGCAAATCACATAAACCCGTCCAATACAATCTAATACGCATCAATCCGTACTCAAATGCACTGAATTTTGCGTTTCCAGCGAGATATCAGCGTTTTTTCTGAGTCTCGTTGAGAAATTTTTTATTCTTTAAATCCGCTCAGAAGCAAGATTTTGCTTCAAAAATGAGTTATATGGCAGAATCTAGCACCAAATACATCATATTTCGTGTTTTCAGAGTGCTATTTGTAGTTTTACAAACTTTGAAATAAGTCAAGATCACGCTTTTCCGCGCAGCTTTTCACAATCAAAAAGTTCATATTCCTATTCAGGACCTCATAATATGTATGAATCTATCGACAAAAACATCGTATCTCGTGTTTTCAGATCGCTATCTGCAGTTATATGTAGTTTGAAATAAGTCAAAATTACCACATTCTGAGCAGTTTCAAAGTATCGCAAATCGAATGAATCTATCCAATATAACATAATACGCATGAATCCGTTCTCAAATGCACAAAATTAAGCGTTCCCAGCGAGTTATCAGCGTTTATTTTCAGTCTTGTTGAGAGATTTTTGATCCTGTAAATCTGCTCAGAAGCAAGATTTTGCTTCAAGAATGCGTTATATGGCAGAATCTAGCACCAAATACATCATATTCAGTGTTTTTATAGTGCTATTTGCAGTTTTTTCAAACTTTGGAATAAGTCAAAATCACGCATTTCCGCGCAGATTTCCACAATCACAATGTTAATATTCCTATCCAGGACCTTATAATATGTATAAATCTATCGACAAAAACAACGTATCTCGTGTTCTCAGAGCGCTATCTGCAGTTATATGAAGTTTGAAATAAGTCAAAATTACCACATTCTGAGCAGTTTCAAAGTATCGCAAATCACATAAATCTATCCAATACAACATAAATACGCATGAATCCATTCTCAAATGCAAAAATTTCGCGTTTTCAGCGAGTTATCAGCGTTTCTTCTGAGTCTCGTTGAGATATTTTTGATTCTGTAAATCTGCTCAGAAGCAAGATTTTGCTTCAAAAATGCGTTATATGGCAGAAGCTAGCACCAGATACATCATATTTCGTGTTTTCGGAGTGCCATTTGCAGTATTACAAATTTTGGAATGAGTCGAAATCACGCTTTTCCGCGCAGATTCTCACAATCAAAAAGTAATATTCCTATCCAGGACCTCATAATATGTATGAATCTATCGACAAAAACATCGTATCTCGTGTTTTCAGAGCGCTATCTGCAGTTATATGAAGTTTGAAATAAGTCAAAATTAACACATTCTGAGCAGTTTCAAAGTATCGCAAATCACATAAATCTATCCAATACAACGTAATACGCATGAATCCGTCCTCAGATGCACAAAATTTTGCGTTTCCAGCGAGTTATCAGCGTTCTTTCTGAGTCTCGTTGAGAAATTTTTGATTCTGTAAATCTGCTCAGGAGCAAGATTTTGCTTCAAAATTGCGTTATATTGCAGAATATATAGAATCAAATACATCATATTTCGTGTTTTTAAAGTGCTATTTGCAGTCTTACAAACTTTGAAATAAGTCGAGATCACGCTTTTCCACGCAGATTTTTAAAATCAGAGAGTTCATATTCTCATTCAAGACCTCATAATATGTATGAATCTATTGACAAAAACATCGTATTTCGTGTTTTCAGAGCGCTATCTGCAGTTATATGAAATTTGTAATAAGTCAAATTTACCACATTCTGAGCAGTTTCAAAGTATCGCAAATCACACAAATCTATCCAATACAACACAATACGCATGAATTCGTCCTCAAATGCACAAAATTTTGCGTTTTCAGCGAGTTTTCTGCGTTTTTTCTGAGTCTCGTTAAGAAATTTTTGATTCTGTAAATCTGCTCAGAAGCAAGATTTTGCTTCAAAAATGCGTTATATGGCAGTATCTAGCAACAAATACATCATATCTCGTGTTTTTAGGGTGCTATTTGCAGTTTCCAAACTTTGGAATAAGTCGAAATCACGCTTTTCCGTGCAAATTTACACAGTCAAAAAGTTTATATTCCCATCCAGGACCTCATTATACGTATGAATCTATCGACAAAAACATCGTATCTCGTGTTTTTAGAGCGCTATCTGCAGTTATATGAAGTTTGAAATAAGTCAAAATTACCACATTCTGAGCAGTTTCAAAGTATCGCAAATAACATAAATCTATCCAATACAACATAATATACGCATGAATCCGTCCCCCAAATGCTCAAAATTTTGCGTTTCCAGCGAGTTATCAGCGTTTTTTTCTGAGTCTCGTTGAGAAATTTTTGATTCTGTAAATCTGCTCGGAAGCAAGATTTTGCTTCATAAATGCGTTATATGGCACAATCTAGCATCAAATACATCATACTTCGTGTCTCAGAGTGCTATTTGCAGTTTTACAAACTTTGAAATAAGTCAAGATCACGCTTTTCCGCGCAGCTTTTCACAATCAAAAAGTTCATATTCCTATTCAGGACCTCATAATATGTATGAATCTATCGACAAAAACATCGTATCTCGTGTTTTCAGAGCGCTTCCTGCAGTTATATGAAGTTTGAGATGAGTCAAAAATTACCACATTCTGAGCAGTTTCGAAGTATCGCAAATCACATAAATCTATCCAATACAACATAATACGCATGAATCCGTCCTCAAATGCACAAAATTCTGCGTTTCCAGCGAGTTATCAGTGTTTTTTTCTGAGGCTCGTTGAGAAATTTTTGATTTTGTATATCTGCTCAGAAGCAAGATTTTGCTTAAAAAATGCGTTATATGGCAGAATCTAGCACCAAATACATCATATTTCGTGTTTCAGAGTGCTATTTGCAGTTTTACAAACTTTGGAATAAGTCGAAAATCTCGCTTTTTCCGCGCAGATTTTCACAATCAAAAAAGATCATATTCCCTATCCAGGACATCATGATATGTATGAATCTATCGACAAAAACATCGTATCTCGTGTTTTTAGAGCTATATCTGCAGTTATATGAAGTTTGAAATAAGTCAAAAGTTACCACATTCTGAGCAGTTTTCAAAAGTATCGCAAATCACATGAATCTATCCAATACAACATAAATACGCATGAATTCGTCCTCAAATGCACAAAATTTTGCGATTCCAGCGAGTTATAAGTGTTTTTTTCTGTCTCGTTGGGAAGTCTTGATTCTGTAAATCTGCTCAGGAGCAAGATTTTGCTTCAAAAATGCGTTATATGGCAAAATCTAGCACCAAATACATCATATTTTGTGTTTTCAGGTGCTATTTGCAGTGCTACGAACTTTGGGATAAGTCGAAATCACGTTTTTTCTGCGCAGATATTCACAATCAAAAAGTTTATATTTCCATCCAGGACCTCATAATATGTATGAATCTATCGACAGAAACATTGTATGACATGTTTTCAGAGCGCTATCTGCAGTTATATGAGGTTTGAAATAAGTCAAAATTACCACATTCTAAAGCAGTTTCAAAGTATCGCAAATCACATAAATCTATCCAATAACAACATAATACGCCATTGATCTGTCCTCAAATGCACAAAATTCTGCGTTTTAAGCGAGTTATAAGCGTTTTTTCTGATTCTCGTTGAGAGATTTTTGATTCTGTTAATCTGCTCAGAAGCAAGATTTTGCTACAAAAATGCGTAATATGGCAGAATCAAGCACCAAATACATCATATTCCGTGTTTTTTTGAGTGCTATTTGCAGTTTTTCAAACTTTGGAATAAATCAAAAGCACGCATTTCTGCGCAGATTTCCACAATCACAAAGTTCATATTCCTATCCAAGACCTTATAATATGTATGAATCTATCGACAAAAACAACGTATCTCGTGTTTTCAGAGCGCTTTCTGCAACTATATGAAGTTCTAAATAAGGCAAAATTACCCACATTCCGAGCAGTTTCAAAGTATCGCAAATCACATAAATCTATTCAATACAACATAATACGCATGGAACCGTCCCTCAAATGCACAAAATTTTTGCGTTTCCAGCAAGTTATCAGCGTATTTTCTGAGTCTCGTTTAGAAATTTTTGATTCTGTAGATCTGCTCGGAAGCAAGATTTTGCTTCAAAAATGCCTTATATGGCAGAATCTAGCACCAAATACATCATATTTCGTGTTTTTAGAGTGCTATTCGCAGTTTTACAAACTTTGGAATGAGTCGAAATCACGCTTTTCCGCGCAGATTTTCACAATCAAAAAGTTCATATTCCTATCCAGGACCTCATAATATGTATGAATCTATTGAACTAAAACATCGTATCTTGTGTTTTCTGAGCGCTATCTGTAGTTATATGAAGATTGAAATAAGTCAAAATTACCACATTCTGAGCAGTTTCAAAGTATCGCCAATCACATAAATCCATCCAATACAACATAATACGCATGAATCCATTCTCAAATGCAGAAAATTTTGCGTTTTCAGCGAGTTATCAGCGTTTCTTCTTAGTCTCGTTGAAAAATAATTTTTGATCCTGTAAATCTGCTCAGAAACAAGATTTTGCTTCAAAAATGCGATATATGGCAGAATCTAGCGCCAAATACATCATATTTCGTGTTTTTAGAGTGCTATTTGCAGTTCTACAAACTTTGGAATGAGTCGAAATCACGCTTTTCCGCGCAGATTTTCACAATCAAAAAGTTCATATTCCTATCCAGGACCTCATAATTTGTATGAGTCTATCGGCAAAAACATCGCATCCTGTGTTTTCTGAGCGCTATCTGTAGTTATATGAAGATTGAAATAAGTCAAGATTACCACCATTCTGAGCAGTTTCAAAGTATCGCAAATCACATAAATCTATCCAATACAACATAATACGCATAAAAATCGTCCTCAAATGCACAAAATTTTGCGTTTCCAGGGAGTTATCAGCGTTTTTTCTGAGTCTCGTTGAGAGATTTTTGATTCTGTAAATCTGCTCAGAAGCAAGATTTTGCTTTAAAAATGCGTTATATGGCAGAAGCTAGCACCAATTACATCATATTTTGTGTGTTTCAGAGTGCTATTCGCAGTTTTACAAACTTTGGAATAAGTCAAATTCCCGCTTTTTCCGCGCAGATTTTTCACAATAAAAAAGATCATATTCCTATCCAAGACCTCATGATATGTATGAATCTATCGACAAAAACATCGTATCTCGTGGTTTCAGAGCTATATCTGCAGTTATATGAAGTTTGAAATAAGTCAAAACTACCACATTCTGAGCAGTTTCAAAGTATCGCAAATCACATAAATCTATCCAATAGCAACATAATACGCATGAATCCGTCTTCAAATGCACAAAAGTTTTTTGTTTCCAGCAAGTTATTAACGTGTTTTCTGAGTCTCGTTGAGAAATTTTTGATTCTGTGAATCTGCTCAGAAGCAAGATTTTGCTTCAAAAATGCGTTATATGGCAAAATCTGGCATCAAATACATCATATTCCGTGCTTTTAGAGTGCAATTTGCAGATTTACAAACTTTGGAATAAGTCGAGATCACGCTTTTCCCGCGCAGATTTTCACAATTAAAAGTTCATATTCCTATCCAGAACCTCATAATATGTATAAATATATCGACAAAAACATCATATCTCGTGTTTAAGAGCGCTATCTGCAGTTATATGAAGTTTGAAATAAGTCAAAATTACCACATTCTGGGCAGTTTCAAAGTATCGCAAATCACACGAATCTATCCAATACAACATAATACGCATAAATCCGTCCTCAAATGCACAAAATTTTGTGTTTCCAGCGAGTTATCAGCGTTTCTTCTGAGTCTCGTTGAGAGATTTTTGATTCTGTAAATCTGCTCAGAGGTAAGATTTTGCTTAGAAAATGCGTTATATGGCAGAATCTAGCATTAAGTACATTCATATTTTGTGTTTTTAGAGTGCTATTTGCAGTTTTACAAACTTAAGAATAAGTCTCCATCACGCTTTTCCACGAAGATTTTCAAAATCAAAAAGGTCATATTCCCATCCAGGACCTCATAATATGTATGAATCTATTGACAAAAACATCGTATTTCGTGTTTACAGAGCGCTATCTGCAGTTATATGAAGTTTGGAATAAGTAAAAATTTACCACATTCTGAGCAGTTTCAAAGTATCGCAAAATCACACAAATCTATCCAATACAACACAATACGCATAAATCTGTCCTCAAATGCACAAAATTCTGCGTTTCCAGCGAGTTTTCAGCGTTTTTTCTGAGGTCTCGTTGAGAAATTTTTGTATTCTGTAAATCTGCTCAGAAGCAAGATTTTGCTTCAAAAATGCGTTATATGGCAGAATCTGGCACCAAATACATCATATTTCGTGTTTTTAGGGTGCTATTTGCAGTTTTACAAACTTTGGAATAAGTCGAAATCACACTTTTCCGTGCAAATTTTCACAGTCAAAAAGTTCATATTCCCATCCAGGACCCCATAATATGTATGAATTTATCGACAAGAAACATCGTATCTCGTGTTTTCAGAGCGCTATCTGCAGTTATATGAAGTTTGAGATAAGTCAAAATTACCACATTCTGAGCAGTTTCAAAGTATCGCAAATCACATAAATCTATCCAATACAACATAATACACATGAATCCGTCCTCAAATGCCACAAATTTTTGCGTTTCCAGAGAGTTATCAGCGCTATTTCTGAGTCTCGTTGAGAAATTTTTGATTCTGTAAATCTGCTCAGAAGCAAGATTTTGCTTCAAAATGCGTTATATGGCACAATCTAGCATCAAATACATCATACTTCGGTGTTTCAGAGTGCTATTTGCAGTTTTACAAACTTTGAAATAAGTCAAGATCACGCTTTTCCGCGCAGATTTTCACAATCAAAAAGTTCATATTCCTATTCAGGACCTCATAATATGTATGAATCTATTGACAGAAACATCGTATCTCGTGTTTTCAGAGCGCTATCTGCAGTTATATGAAGTTTGAGATAAGTCAAAATTACCACATACTGAGCAGTTTAGAAGTATCGCAAATCACATAAATCTATCCAATACAACATAATACACATAAATCCGTTCTCGAATGCAACAAATTTTGCGTTTCCAGCGAGTTATCAGCGCTTTTCTAAGTCTCGTTGAGAAATTTTTGATTCTGTCAATGTGCTCAGAAGGAAGATTTTGCTTCTGAAATGCGTTGATATGACATCATACTTCGTGTTTTTAGAGTGCTATTCGCAGTTTTACATACCTTGAAATAACTCGAGATTACGCTTTTCCGCGCAGATTTTCAGCAATCAAAAAGTTTATATTCCTATCCAGCACCTCATAATATGTATGAATCTATCGACAAAAACATCGTATCTCGTGTTTTCAGAGCGCTATCTGCAGTTATATTAAGTTTGAATAAGTCAAAATTACCACATTCTAGGCGGTTTCAAAGTATCGCAAATCACAAAAATCTATCCAATACAACATAATACGCATGCATCCGTTCTCAAATGCTCAAAATTTTTCGTTTCCAGCAAGTTATCAGCGTTTTTTATTGGTCTCGTTGAGAAATTTTTGATTCTGTAAATCTGCTCAGAAGCAAGATTTTGCTTAAAAAATGCGTTATATGGCAGAATCTGGCATCAAATACATCATATTCCGTGCTTTTAGAGTGCAATTTGCAGTTTTACAAACTTTGGAATAAGTCGAGACTCACGCTCTTCCGCGCAGATTTCACAAATTTAAAAGTTCATATTCCTATCCAGGACCTTATAATATGTATGTATCTATCGACAAAAACATCGTATCTTGTGTTTTCAGAGCGCTATCTGCAGTTGTATGAAGTTTGAAATAAGTCAAAATTACCCACATTCTGAGCAGTATCAAAGTATCGCAAATCACATCAATCTATCCAATACAACATAATACGCATGGATCCGTCCTCAAATGCACAAAATTTTGCGTTTCCAGCATGTTATCAGCGTTTTTTCTGAGTCTCGTTGAGAAATTTTGATTCTGTAAATCTGCTCAGAAGTAAGATTTTGCTTTAAAAATGCGTTATATGGCAGAATCTAGCACCGAATACATCATATTTTCGTGTTTTTAGGAGTGCTATTCGCAGTTTTACACAAACTTTGGAATAAGTCTTATTCACCGCTTTTCCGCGCAGATTTTCACAATTAAAAATGTTCATATTCCTATCCAAGACCTCATAATATGTATGAATCTATCGACAAAAACATCGTATCTTCTGTTTTCAGAGCGCTATCTGCAGTTATATGAAGTTTGTAATAAGTCAAATTACCACATCTGAGCAGTTTCAAAGTATCGCAAATCACACAAATCTATCCAATACAACACCATACGCAAGAATTCGTCCTCAAATGCACAAAATTCTGCGTTTCCAGCGAGTTTTCAGCGTGTTTTTTCTGAGTCTCGTTGAGAAATTTTTGATTCTGTAAATCTGCTCAGAAGCAAGATTT
>OZ022326.1:28796397-28854703 GCA_963989225.1 Dromius quadrimaculatus | reverse complement strand
GCGTTTCCAGCGAGTTATCAGCGTTTTTTCTGAGTCTCGTTGAGAAATTCTTGATTCTGTAAATCTGCTCAGAAGTTAGATTTTGCTTCAAAAATGCGTTATATGGCAGAATCTAGCACCAAATACATCATATTTCGTGTTTTTAGAGTGCTATTTGCAGTTTTACAAACTTTGGAATGAGTCGAGATCACGCTTTTCCGCGCAGATTTTCACAATCAATAAGTTCATATTCCTATCCAGGACCTCATAATATGTATGAATCCATCGTCAAAAACATCGTAGCTCGTGTTTCCAGAGCGCTATCTGCAGTTATATGAAGTTTGAATTAAGTCAAAATTACCACATTCAGAGCAGTTTCGAAGAATCGCAAATCACATAAATCTATCCAATACAACATAATTAGCAAGAATCCGTCCTCAAATGCAAAGAATTCTGCGTTTCCAGCGAGCCATCAGCGATTTTTCTGAATCTCGTTGAGAAATTTTTGATTCTGTAAATTTGCTCAGAATCAAGATGTTGCTTCAAAAATGCCTTATATGGCAGAATCTAGCACCAAATACATCATATTTCGTGTTTTTAGAGTGCTATTTGCAGTTTTACAAACTCCGGAAGAAGTCGAGATCACGCTTTTTTGCGCAGATTTTCACAATCAAAAAGTTCATATACCTAATCAGGATCTCATAATATGTATGAATCTATCGAAAGAAACATCGTATATCGTGTTTTCAGAGCGCTATCTGCAGTTATATGAAATTTGAAATAAGTCAAAATTACCACATTCTGAGCCGTTTCAAAGTATCGCAAAACACATAAATCTATCCAATACAACATTATACGCATGAATCCGTTCTCAAATGCAAGAAATTTTGCGTTTGCAGCGAGTTATCAGCGTTTTTTCTGAGTCTCGTTGAGAAATTTTTGATTCTGTAAATCTGCTCAGAAGCAAGATTTTGCTCTAAAAATGCGTTATATGGCAGAATCTAGCACCAAATATATCATATTTCGTGTTCTTAGAGTGATTTACAAACTTTGGTATAAGTCCGAGATCACGCTTTTCCGCGCAGATTTTCACAATCAAAGAGTTCATATTCCTATCCAGGACCTCATAATATGTATGAATCCATCGACAAAAACATCGTATCTTGTGTTTTCACAGCGGTATCTGCAGTTATATGAAGTTTGAAATAAGTCAAAATCACCACATTCAGAGCAGTTTCAAAGAATCACAAATCACATGAATCTATCCAATACAACCTAATACGCATGAATCCGTCCTCAAATGCAATAAAAAATTGCGTTTCTAGCGAGTTATCGGGGTTTTTCTGGGGACCCGTTGAGAAATTTTTGATTCTGTAAATCTGCTCAGAAGCAATATGTTGCTTCAAAAATGCTTTATATGGCAGAATCTAGCACCAAATACATCATATTCCGTGTTTTTAGAGTGCTATTTGCAGTTTTACAAACTTTGGAATAAGTCGAGATCACGCTTTTCCGCGCAGATTTTCACAATCAAAAAGTTCATATTCCTATCCAGGATCTCATAATATGTATGAATCCATCGACAAAAACATCGTATCTCGTGTTTTCAGAGCGCTATCTGCAGTTATATGAAGTTTGAAATAAGTCAAAATTACCACATTCTGAGCAGTTTCAAAGTATCTTAAATCACATAAATCTATCCAATACAACATAATACGCATAAATCCGTCCTCAAATGTAAAAATTTTTTGCGTTTTCAGCGAGTTATTAGCGTTTTTTCTGAGTCTCGTTGAGAAATTTTTGATTCTGTAAATTTGCCCAGAAGCAAGATGTTGCTTCAAAAATGCGTTATATGGCAGAATCTAGCACCAAATACATCATATTCCGTGTTTTTAGAGTGCTATTTGCAGTTCTACAAACTTTGGAATAAGTCGGATTCACGCTTTTCCGCGCAGATTTTCACAATCAAAAAGTTCATATACCTAATCAGGACCTCATAATATGTATGAAATCTATCTAAAGGAACATCGTATCTCATGTCTTAAGAGCGCTATCTGCAGTTATATGAAATTTGAAATAAGTCAAAATTACCACATTCTGAGCAGTTCCAAAGTAACCCAAAACACATAAATCTATCCAATACAACATTATACGCATGAATCCGTTCTCAAATGCAAGAAATTTTGCGTTTGCAGCGAATCATCAGCGTTTTTTCTGAGTCTCGTTGAGGAATTTTTGATTCTGTGAATCTGCTCAGAAGCAAGATTTTGTTCTAAAAATGCGTTATATGGCAGAATCTAGCACCAAATACATCATATTTCGTGTTCTTAGAGTGCTATTTGCAGATTTACAAACTTTGGTATAAGTCAAGATCACGCTTTTCCACGCAGATTTTCACAATCAAAAAGTTCATATTCCTATCCAGGACCTCATAATATGTATGATCCATCGACAAAAACATCGTATCTTGTGTTTTCAGAGCGGTATCTGCAGTTATAGGAAGTTTGAAATATGTCAAAATCACCACATTCAGAGCAATTTCAAAGAATCGCAGATCACATATATCTATCCAATACAACATAATACGCATGAATCCGTCCTCAAATGCAAAAAAAATTGCGTTTCCAGCGAATAATCAGCGTTTTTTCTGAGACCCGTTGAGAAATTTTGATTCTGTAAATCTGCTCAGAAGCAAGATTTTGCTTCAAAAATGCGTTAAGTGGTAGAATCTAGGACCAAATACATCATATTTCGTGTTTCTAGAGTGCTATTTGCAGTCTTACAAACTCTGGAATAAGTCGAGATCACGCTTTTCCGCGCAGATTTTCACAATCAAAAAGTTCATATTCCTATCCAGGACCTTATAATATGTATGAATCCATCGACAAAAACATCGTATATCGTGTTTTCAGAGCGCTATCTGCAGTTATATGAAGTTTGAAATAAGTCAAAATTACCACATTCTGAGCAGTTTCATATTATTTAAATCACATAAATCTATCCAATACAACATAATACCCATAAATCCGTCCTCGAATGTAAAAATTTTTGCGTTTTCAGCGAGTTATAAGCGTTTTCTCTGAGTCTCGTTGAGAAATTTTTGATTCTGTAAATTTGCTCAGAAGCAAGATGTTGCTTCCAAAATGCGTTATATGGCAGAATCTAGCACCAAATACATCATATTCCGTGTTTTTAGAGTGCTATTTGCAGTTTTACAAACTTTGGAATGAGTCGAAATCACGCTTTGCCGCGCAGATTTTCACAATCAAAAAGTTCATATTCCTATCCACGACCTCATAATATGTATGAATCCATCGACAAAAACATCGTATCTTGTGTTTTTAGAGCGCTATCTGCAGTTATATGAAGTTTGGAATAAGTCAAATTTACCACATTCAGAGCAGTTTCAAAGAATCGCAAATCACATAAATCTATCCAATACAACATAATACGCATGAATCCGTCCTCAAATGCAAAAAATTCTGCGTTTCCAGCGAGTTATCAGCGTTTTTTCTGAGTCCCGTTGAGAAATTTTTGATTCTGTGAATCTGCTCAGAAGCAAGATTTATCTCCAAAAATGCATTATATGGCAGAATCTAGCACCAAATACATCATATTTCGTGATTTAAGAGTGCTATTTGCAGTTTTACAAACTTTGGAATAGGTCGAAATCACGCTTTTCCGCGCAGATTTTCACAATCAAAAAGTTCATATTCCTATCCAAGACCTCATAATATGTATGAATCCCATCGACAAAAATATCGTATCTCGTGTTTACAGAGCGCTATCTGCAGTTATATGAAGTTTGAAATAAGACAAAATTACCACATTCAGAGCAGTTTCAAAGAATCGCAAATCACATAAATCTGTCCAATACAACATAATTAGCATAAATCCGTCCTCAAATGCAGAAAATTCTGCGTTTCCAGCGAGTTATCAGCGTTTCTTCTGAGTCCCGTTGAGAAATTTTTGATTCTGTAAATCTGCTCAGAAGTTAGATTTTGCTTCAAAAATGCGTTATATGGCAGAATCTAGCACCAAATACATCATATTTCGTGTTTTTAGAGTGCTATTTGCAGTTTTACAAACTTTGGAATAAGTCGAGATCACGGTTTTCCGCGCAGATTTTCACAATCAGAAAGTTCATATTCCTATCCAGGACCATATAATATGTATGAATCCATCAACAAAAACATCGTATCTCGTGTTTCCAGAGCGCTATCTGCAGTTATATGAAGTTTGAAATAAGTCAAAATTACCACATTCTGAGCAGTTTCAAAGTATCGCATATCACATAAATCTATCCAATACAACATAATACGCATGAATCCATCCTTGAATGCTGCAAAATATGCGTTTCCAGCGAGTTATCAGCGTTTTTTCTGAGTCTCGTTGGGAAATTTTTGATTCTGTAAATCTGCTCAGAAGCAAGATTTTGCTTCAAAAATGCGCTATATGGCAGAATCTAGCGCCAAATTCATCATATTTCGTGTTTTTAGAGTGCTATTTGCAGTTTCACAAACCTCGGAATAAGTCAAGATCACGCTTTTCTGCGCAGATTTTCACAATCAAAAAGTTCATATACCTATCCAGGACCTCATAATATGTATGAATCCATCGACAAAAAACATCGTATCTTGTGTTTTCAGAGCGTTATCTGCAGTTATATGAAGTTTGGAATAAGTCAAATTTACCACATTCTGAGCAGTTTCAAAGTATCGCAAATCACATAAATGTATCCAATACAACATAACACGCATGAATTAGTCCTCAATTGCAGAAAATTTTGCGCTTCCAGCGAGTTATCAGCGTTTTTTTTGAGTCTCGTTGAGAAATTTTTGATTCTGTAAATCTGCTCAGAAGCAAGATTTTGCTTCAAAAATGCGATATATGGCAGAATCTAGCACCAAATACATCTTATTTCGTGTTCTTAGAGTGCTATTTGCAGTTTTACAAATTTTGGAATGAGTTGAGATCACGCTTTTCCGCGCAGATTTTCACAATCAAAAAGTTCATATTCCTACCCAGGACCTCATAATATGTTTGAATCCATCGACAAAAACATCGTATCCCGTGTTGTCAGACCGCTATCTGCAGTTATATGAATTTTGAAATAAGTCAAAATTACCACATTCTGAGCAGTTTCAAAGTTATCGCAAATCACATAATATATCCAATACTACATAATACGCATGATTCCGTTCTCAAATGCAAAAAAATTTTGCGTTTGCAGCGAGTTACCAGCGTTTTTTCTGAGTCTCGTTGAGAAATTTTTGATTCTATAAATCTGCTCAGAAGCAAGATTTTGCTCCAAAAATGCGTTATATGGAGGAATCTACCACCAAATACATCATATTTTGTGTTTTTAGAGTGATATTTGCAGTTTTACAAACTTTGGAATAAATCGAGATCACGCTTTCCGCGCAGATTCTCACAATCAAAAAGTTCATATTCCTGTCCAGGACCTCATGATATGTATGAATCCATCGACAAGAACATCGTATCTCGTGTTTCCAGAGCGCTATCTGCAGTTAAATGAAGTTTGAAATAAGTCAAAATTACCACATTCTGAGTAGTTTCAAAGTATCGCAAATCACATAGATCTATCCCAATACAACATAATACGCATGAATCCGTCCTCAAATGCTAAAAATTTTGCGTTTTCAGCGAGTTATCAGCGTTTTTTCTGAGTCTCGTTGAGAAATTTTTTGATTCTGTAAATCTGCTCAGAAGCAAGATTTTGCTTCAAAAATGCGTTATATGGCAAAATCTAGCACCAAATACATCATATTACGTGTTTTTAGAGTGCTATTTGCAGTTTCACAAACTTTGGAATAAGTCGAAATCACGCTTTTCCGCGCAGATTTTCACAATCAAAAAATTCATATTCCTATCCAGGAGCTCATGATATGTATGAATCCATCGACAAAAACATCGTATCTCGTGCTTTCAGAGCGCTATCTGCGGTTATATGAATTTTGAAATAAGTCAAAATTACCACATTCTGAACAATTTCAAAGTATCGCAAATCACATAAATATATCTGATACAACATAATAGGCATAAATCCGTCCTCAATTGCAAAAAATCTTGCGCTTCCAGCAAGTCATCAGCGTTTTTTCTGAATCTCGTTGAGAAATTTTTGATTCTGTGAATCTGCTCAAAAGTAAGATTTTGCAGCAAAAATCCGTTATATGGCAGAATCTAGCACCAAATACATCATATTTCGTGTTTTTAGAGTGCTATTTGCAGTTTTACAAACTTTGGAATAAGTCAAAACCACGCTTTTCCGCGCAGATTTTCACAATCAAAAAGTTCATATTCCTATCCAGGACCTCATAATATGTATGAGGCCATGGACAAAAACATCGTATCTCGTGTTTTCAGAGCGCTATCTGCAGTTATATGAAGTTTGAAATAAGTCAAAATTACCACATTCTGAGCAGTTTCAAAGTATCCCAAATCACATAAATCTATCCAATACAACATAATACGCATGAATCCGTCCTCAAATGCAAAAAAATTTTGCGTTTACAGCGAGTTATCAGCGTTTTTCCTGTTTCTCGTTGAGAAATTTCTGATTCCGTAAATCTGCTCAGAAGCAAGATTTCGCTTCAAAAATGCGTTATATGGCAGAATCTAGCACCAAATACATCATATTTCGTGTTTTTAGAGTGCTATTTGCTGTTTCACAAACTTTGGAATAAGTCGAAATCACGCTTTTCCGCGCAGATTTTCACAATCAAGAAGTTCATATTCCTATCCAGGACGTCATAATATGTATGAGTCCATGGACAAAAACATCGTATCCCGTGTTTTCAGAGCGCTATCTGAAGTTATATGAAGTTTGAGATAAGTCAAAATTACCACATTCTGCTCAGTTTCAAAGTATCGCAAATCACATAAATCTATCCTATACAACATAATACGCATGAATCCGTCCTCAAATGCACAAAATTTTGCGTTTCCAGCGAGTTATCAGCGTTTTTTCTGAGTCTCGTTGAGAAATTTTTGATTCCGTAAATCTGCTCAGAAGCAAGATTTTGCTTCAAAAATGCGATATATGGCAGAATCTAGCTCCAAATACATCATATTTCGTGTTTTTAGAGTGCTATTTGCAGTTTTACAAATTCTGGAAGAAGTTGAGATCACGCTTTTCCGCGCATATTTTCACAATCAAAAAGTTCATATTCCTATCCAGGACCTCATAATATGTATGAATCCATCGACGAAAACATCGTATCTCGTGTTTTCAGAGCGCTATCTGCAGTTATATGAAGTTTGAAATAAGTCAAATTTACCACATTCTGAGCAGTTTCAAAGTATCGCAAATCACATAAATATATCCAATACTACATAATACGCATGATTCCGTCCTCAATTGCAAGAAATTTCGCGTTTCCAGCGAGTTATTAGCGTTTTTTCTGAGTCTCGTTGAGAAATTTTTGATTCTGTAAATCTGCTCAGAAGCAAGATTTTGCTTCAAAAATGCGTTACATGGCAAAATCTAGCACCAAATACATCATATTTCGTGTTTTTAGAAAGCTATTTGCAGTTTCACAAACTTTGGAATAAGTCGAAATCACCCTTTTCCGCGCAAATTTTCACAATCAAAAAGTTCATATTCCTATCCAGGACCTCATAATATGTATGAATCCATCGACGAAAACATCGTATCTCGTGTTTTCAGAGCGCTATCTGCAGTTATATGAAGTTTGAAATAAGTCAAAATTACCACTTTCTGAGCAAAGTATGGCAAATCACATAAATCTATCCAATACAACATAATACGCATGAATCCGTCTTTAAATGCAAGAAATTCTGCGTTTCCTGCGAGTTATTAGCGTTTTTTCTGAGTCTCGATGAGAAATTTTTGATTCTGTAAATCTGCTCAGGAGCAAGATTTTGCTTCAAAAATGCGTTATATGGCAGAATCTAGCACCAAATACATCATATTTCGTATTTTTAGAGTGCTTTTTGCAGTTTTACGAACTTTGGAATAAGTCGAAATCACGCTTTTCCGCGCAGATTTTCACAATCAAAAAGTTCATATTCCTACCCAGGACCTCATAATATGTATGAGGCCATGGACAAAAACATCGTATCTCGTGTTTTCAGAGCGCTATCTGCAGTTATATGAAGTTTGAAATAAGTCAAAATTACCACATTCTGAGCAGTTTTCAAAGTATCGCAAATCACATAAATCTATCCAATACAACATAATACGCATGAATCCGTCCTCAAATGCAAAAAATTTTGCGTTTACAGCGAGTTATCAGCGTTTTTCCTGTTTCTCGTTGAGAAATTTCTGATTCCGTAAATCTGCTCAGAAGCAAGATTTTGCTTCAAAAATGCGTTATATGCAGAATCTAGCACCAAATACATCATATTTCGTGTTTTTAGAGTGCTATTTGCAGTTTCACAAACTTTGGAATAAGTCGAAATCACGCTTTTCCGCGCAGATTTTCACAATCAAGAAGTTCATATTCCTATCCAGGACGTCATAATATGTATGAGTCCATGGACAAAAACATCGTATCCCGTGTTTTCAGAGCGCTATCTGAAGTTATATGAAGTTTGAGATAAGTCAAAATTACCACATTCTGCTCAGTTTCAAAGTATCGCAAATCACATAAATCTATCCTATACAACATAATACGCATGAATCCGTCCTCAAATGCACGAAAATTTTGCGTTTCCAGCGAGTTATCAGCGTTTTTTCTGAGTCTCGTTGAGAAATTTTTGATTCCGTAAATCTGCTCAGAAGCAAAGATTTTGCTTCAAAAATGCGATATATGGCAGAATCTAGCTCCAAATACATCATATTTCGTGTTTTTAGAGTGCTATTTGCAGTTTTACAAATTCTGGAAGAAGTTGAGATCACGCTTTTCCGCGCATATTTTCACAATCAAAAAGTTCATATTCCTATCCAGGACCTCATAATATGTATGAATCCATCGACGAAAACATCGTATCTCGTGTTTTCAGAGCGCTATCTGCAGTTATATGAAGTTTGAAATAAGTCAAATTTACCACATTCTGAGCAGTTTCAAAGTATCGCAAATCACATAAATATATCCAATACTACATAATACGCATGATTCCGTCCTCAATTGCAAGAAATTTCGCGTTTCCAGCGAGTTATTAGCGTTTTTTCTGAGTCTCGTTGAGAAATTTTTGATTCTGTAAATCTGCTCAGAAGCAAGATTTTGCTTCAAAAATGCGTTACATGGCAAAATCTAGCACCGAATACATCATATTTCGTGTTTTTAGAAAGCTATTTGCAGTTTCACAAACTTTGGAATAAGTCGAAATCACCCTTTTCCGCGCAAATTTTCACAATCAAAAAGTTCATATTCCTATCCAGGACCTCATAATATGTATGAATCCATCGACGAAAACATCGTATCTCGTGTTTTCAGAGCGCTATCTGCAGTTATATGAAGTTTGAAATAAGTCAAAATTACCACCTTCTGAGCAAAGTATGGCAAATCACATAAATCTATCCAATACAACATAATACGCATGAATCCGTCCTCAAATGCACAAAATTTTGCGTTTCCAGCAAGTGATCAGCGTTTTTTTTTGAGTTTCGTTGAGAGATTTTTGATTCTGTAAATCTGCTCCGAAGCTTGATTTTGCTTCAAAAATGCGATATATGGCTTAATCTAGCATCAAATACATCATATTCCGTGTCTTTAGTGTGTTATTTGCAGTTTTTCAAACTTTGGAATAAGTCGAGATCACGCTTTTCCGCGCAGATTCACACAAACAAAAAGTTCATATTCCTATCCAGGACCTCATGATATGTATGAATCCATCGACAAGAACATCGTATCTCGTGTTTTCAGAGCGCTATCTGCAGTTATATGAATTTTGAAATAAGTCAAAATTACCACATTCTGAGCAGTTTCAAAGTATCGCAAATCACATAAATATATCCGATACAACATAATACGCATAAATCCGTCCTCAATTGCAAAAAATTTTGCGCTTCCAGCGAGTCATCAGCGTTTTTTCTGAGTCTCGTTTAGAAATTTTTGATTCTGTGAATCTGCTCAAAAGCAAGATTTTGCATCAAAAATGCGTTATATGGCAGAATCTAGCACCAAATACATCATATTTCGTGTTTTTAGAGTGCTATTTGCAGTTTTACAAACATTGGGATAAGTCGAAACCACGCTTTTCCGCGCAGATTTTCACAATCAAAAAGTTCATATTCCTATCCAGGACCTCATAATATGTATAAGTCCATGGACAAAAACATCGTATCTTGTGTTTTCAGAGCGCTATCTGCAGTTATATGAAGTTTGAAATAAGTCAAAATTACCACATTCTGAGCAGTTTCTAAGTATCGCAAATCACATAAATCTATACAATACAACATAATACGCATGAACCCGTCCTCAAAGGCACAAAATTTTGCGTTTCCAGCGGGTTATCAGCGTTTTTTCTGAGTCTCGTTGAGAAATTTTTGATTCTGTAAATCTGCTCAGAAGAAAGATTTTGCTTCAAAAATGCGATATATGGTAAAATCTAGCACCAAATACATCATATTTCGTGTTTTTAGAGTGCTATTCGCAGTTTTACAAACTTTGGAATAAGTTGAGATCACGCTTTTCCGCGCAGATTTTCACAATCAAAAAGTTCATATTCTCATCTAGGACCTCATAATATGTATGAATCCATCGACAAAAACTCGTATCTCGTGTTTTCAGAGCGCTATCTGCAGTTATATGAATTTTGAAATAAGTCAAAATTACCACATTCTGAGCAGTTTCAAAGTATCGCAAATCACATAAATATATCCAATACTACATAATACGCATGATTCCGTTCTCAAATGCAAAAAAATTTTGCGTTTGCAGCGAGTTACCAGCGTTTTTTCTGAGTCTCGTTGAGAAATTTTTGATTCTATAAATCTGCTCAGAAGCAAGATTTTGCTTCAAAAATGCGTTATATGGCAGAATCTAGCACCAAATACATCATATTTTGTGTTTTTAGAGTGATATTTGCAGTTTTACAAACTTTGGAATAAATCGAGATCACGCTTTCCGCGCAGATTCTCACAATCAAAGAGTTCATATTCCTATCCAGGACCTCATGATATGTATGAATCCAACGTCAAGAACATCGTATCTCGTGTTTTCAGAGCGCTATCTGCAGTTATATGAAGTTTGAAATAAGTCAAAATTACCACATTCTGAGCAGTTTCAAAGTATCGCAAATCACATGAATCTATCCAATACAACATAATATGCATGAATCCGTCCTCAAATGCAAAAAATTTTGCGTTACCAGCGAGTTATCAGCGTTCTTTCTGATTCTCGTTGAGAAATTTTTGATTCTGTAAATCTGCTCAGAAGTAAGATTCTGCTTCAAAAATGCGTTATATGGCAAAATCTAGCATTAAATACATCATATTTCGTGTTTTTAGAGTGCTATTTGCAGTTTCACAAACTTTGGAATAAGTCGAAATCACGCTCTTCCGCGCAGATTCTCACAATCCAAAAGTTCATATTCCTATCCAGGACCTCATAATATGTATGAGTCCATTGACAAAAACATCGTATCCCGTGTTTTCAGAGCGCTATCTGCAGTTTTATGAAGTTTGAGATAAGTCCAAATTACCACATTCTGCTCAGTTTCAAAGTATCGCAAATCACATAAATATATCCGATACAACATAATACGCATGAATCCGTCCTCAAATGCACAAAATTTTGCGTTCCCAGCGAGTTATCAGCGTTTTTTCTGAGTCGCGTTGAGAAATTTTTGATTCTGTAAATCTGCTCAGAAGCAAGATTTTGCTTCAAAAATGCGATATATGGCAAAATCTAGCACCAAATACATCATATTTTGTGATTTTAGAGTGATATTTGCAGTTTTACAAACTTTGGAATAAATCGAGATCACGCTTTCCGCGCAGATTTTCACAATCAAAAAGTTCATATTCCTATTTAGGACCTCATGATATATATAAATCCATCGACAAGAACATCGTATCTCGTGTTTTCAGAGCGCTATCTGCAGTTATATGAAGTTTGAAATAAGTCAAAATTACCACATTCTGAGCAGTTTCAAAGTATCGCAAATCACATGAATCTATCCAATACAACATAATATGCATGAATCCGTCCTCAAATGCAAAAAATTTTGCGTTTCCAGCGAGTTATCAGCGTTTTTTCTGATTCTCGTTGAGAAATTTCTGATTCTATAAATCTGCTCAGAAGTAAGATTCTGCTTCAAAAATGCGTTATATGGCAAAATCTAGCACCAAATACATCATATTACGTGTTTCTAGAGTGCTACTTGCAGTTTCATAAACTTTGGAATAAGTCGAAATCTCGCTTTTCCGCGCAGATTTTCACAATCAAAAAGTTCATATTCCTATCCAGGATCTCATAATATGTATGAATCTATCGCCAGAAACATCGTATCTCGTGTTTTCAAAACGCTATCTGCAGTTATATGAAGTTTGAAATAAGTCAGAATTACCACATTCTGAGCAGTTTCAAAGTATCGCAAATCACATAAATATATCCAATACAACATAATACGCATGAATCCGTCCTTAATTGCAAGAAATTCCGCGTTTCCAGCGAGTTATTAGCGTTTTTTCTGAGTCTCGTTGAGAAATTTTTGATTCTGTAAATCTGCTCAGAAGGAAGATTTTGCTTCAAAAATGCGTTATATGGCAAAATTAAGCACCAAATACATCATATTTCGTGTTTTTAGAGTGCTATTTGCAGTTTCACAAACTTTGGAATAAGTCGAAATCACGCTTTTCCGCGCAGATTTTCACAATCAAAAAGTTCATATTCCTATCCAGGACCTCATAATATGTATGAGTCCATGGACAAAAACATCGTATTCCGTGTTTTCAGAGCGCTATCTGCAGTTATATGAAGTTTGAGATAAGTCAAAATTACCACATTCTGCTTAATTTCAAAGTATCGCGAATCACATAAATCTATCCAATACAACATAATACGCATGAATCCGTCCTCAAATGCACAAAATTTTGCGTTTCCAGCGAGTTACCAGCGTTTTTTCTGAGACTCGTTGAGAAATTTTTGATTCTGTAAATCTGCTCAGAAGCAAGATTTTGCTTAAAAAATGCGATATATGGCAGAATCTAGCTCCAAATACATCATATTTCATGTTTTTAGAGTGCTATTTGCAGTTTTACAAATTTTGGAATAAGTTGAGATCACGCTTTTCCGCGCAGATTTTCACAATCAAAAAGTTCATATTCCTATCCAGGACCTCATAATATGTAAGAATTCATCGACAAGAACATCGTATCTCGTGTTTTCAGAGCGCTATCTGCAGTTATATGAATTTTGAAATAAGTCAAAATTACCACATTCTGAGCAGTTTCAAAGTATCGCAAATCACATAAATATATCCAATACTACATAATACGCATGATTCCGTCCTCAATTGCAAGAAATTTCGCGTTTCCAGCGAGTCATTAGCGTTTTTTCTGAGTCTCGTTGAGGAATTTTTGATTCTGTAAATCTGCTCAGAAGCAAGATTTTGCTTCAAAAATGCGTTATATGGCAAAATTTAGCACCAAATACATCATATTTCGTGTTTTTAGAGTACTATTTGCAGTTTCACAAACTCTGGGATAAGTCGAAATCACGCTTTTCCGCGAAGATTTTCACAATCAAAAAGTTCATATTCCTATCCAGGACCTCATAATATGTTTGAGCTTATCGGGTAAAACATCGTATCTCGTGTTTTAAGAGCGCTATCTGCAGTTATATGAAGTTTGAAATAAGTCAAAATTACCACATTCTGAGCAGTTTCAAAGTATCGCAAATCACATAAATCTACCCAATACAACATAATACGCATGAATCCGTCCTTAAATGCACAAAATTTTGCGTTTCCAGCAAGTTATCAGCGTTTTTCTTGAGTCTCGTTGAGAGATTTTTGATTCTGTAAATCTGCTCCGAAGCAAGATTTTGCTTCAAAAATGCGATATATGGCTGAATCTAGCATCAAGTACATAATATTTCGTGTTTTTAGAGTGCTATTTGCAGTTTTACAAACTTTGGAATATGTCGAGATCACGCTTTTCCGCGCAGATTTTCACAATCAAAAAGTTCATATTCCTATCCAGGACCTCATAATATGTATGAATCCATCGACAATAACATCGTATCTCGTGTTTTCAGAACGCTATCTCCAGTTATATGAAGTTTGAAATAAGTCAGAATTACCAACTTCTGAGCAATTTCAAAGAATCACAAATCACATAAATCTATACAATACAACATAATACGCATGAATCCATCCTCGAATGCACAAAATTTTGCGTTTCCAGCGAGTTATCAGCGTTTCTTCTGAGTCTTGTTGAGAAATTTTTGATTCTGTAAATCTGCTCAGAAGCAAGATTTTGCTTCAAAAATGCGTTATGTAGCAGAATCTAGCAACAAATACATCATATTTCGTGTTTTCAGAGTGCTATTTGCAGTTTTACAAACTTTGGGATAAGTCGAGATCACGCTTTTCCGCGCAGATTTTTCACAGTCAAAAAGTTCGTATTCCTATCCAGGACCTCATAATATGTATGAATCTATCGCCAAAAGCATCGTATCTCGTGTTTTCAGAACGCTATCTGCAGTTATATGAAGTTTGAAATAAGTCAAAATTACCACATTCTGAGCAGTTTCAAAGTATGGCAAATCACCTAAATCTATCAAATACAACATTATATGCATGAATCCGTCCTCAAATGCGAAAAATTCTGCGTCTCCAGCGAGTTATTAGCGTTTTTCCTGAGTCTCGTTGAGAAATTTTTGATTCTGTAAATCTGTTCAGAAGCAAGATTTGGTTTCAAAAATGCGATATATGGCAGAATCTAGCACCAAATACATCATATTTCGTGTTTATGATGTGCTATTTGCAGTTCTACAAACTTTGGAATAAGTCGAGATCACGCTTTTCCGCGCAGATTTTCACAGTCAAAAAGTTCATATTCCTATCCAGGACCTCATAATATGTATGAATCCATCGACAAAAACATCGTATCTCGTGTTTTGAGAGCTCTATCTGCAGTTATATGAAGTTTGAAATAAGTCAAAATTACCACATTCTGAGCAAATTCAAAGTATCCCAAATCACATAAATCTATCCAATACAACATAATACGCATGAATCCGTCCTTAAATGCAAAAAATTTTGCGTTTCCAGCGAGTTATCAGCGTTTTTTCTGAGTCGCGTTGAGAAATTTTTAATTCTGTAAATCTGCTCAGGAGCAAGATTTTGCTTCAAAAATGCGTTACATTGCAGAATCTAGCCCCAAATACATCATATTTCGTGTTCTTAGAGAGCTATTTGCAGTTTTACAAACTTTGGAATAAGTCGAGATCACGCTTTTCCGCGCAGATCTTCACAATCAAAAAGTTCATATTCCTATCCAGGACCTCATAATATGTATGAATCCATCGACAAAAACATCGTATCTCGTGTTTTCAGAGCGCTATCTCCAGTTATATGAAGTTTGAAATAAGTCAAAACTACCAACTTCTGAGCAATTTCAAAGAATCGCAAATCACATAAATCTATCCAATACAACATAATACGCATGAATCCCTCCTCAAATGTGAAAAATTTTGCGTTTCCAGCGAGTTATCAGCGTTTTTTCTGAGTCTAGTTGAGAAATTTTTGATTCTGTAAATCTGCTCAAAAGCAAGATTTTGCTTCAAAAATGCGATATATGGCAGAATCTACACCAAATACATCATATTTCGTGTTTTTAGAGTGCTATTTGCAGTTTTACAAACTTTGGAATAAGTCGAGATCACGCTTTTCCGCGCAGATTTTCACAATCAAGAAGTTCATATTCCTATCCAGAACCTCATAATATGTATGAATCCATCGACAAATACATCGTATCTCGTGTTTCCAGAGCGCTATCTGCAGTTATATGAAATTTGAAATAAGTCAAAATTACCACAATCAGAGCAGTTTTGAAGTATCGCAAATCACATAAATTCATCCAATACAACATAATACGCATGAATCCATCCTCAAATGCACAGATTTTTGCGTTTTCCAGCGAGTTATCAGCGTTTTTTTCTGAGTCTTGTTGAGAAATATATGATTTTGTAAATCAGCTCAGAAGCAAGATTTTGCTTCAAAAATGCGTTATATGGCAAAACCTAGCACCAAATACATCATAATTCGTGTTTTTATAGTGCTATTTGCAGTTTTACAAACTTTGGAATAAGGCGTGATACCGCTTTTCCGCGCAGATTTTCACAATCAAAAAATTCATAGTCCTATCCAGGACCTCATAATATGTATGAATCTATCGACAAAAACATCGTTATCTCGTGTTTTTAGAGCGCTATCTGCAGTTATATGAAGTTTGAAATAAATCAGAATTACCACATTCTGAGCAGTTTCAAAGTATCGCAAAATCACATAGATCTATCCAATACAACATGATACGCATGAAATCCGTCCTCAGATGCAAAAAATTTTCTGTTTTCAGCGAGTTATCAGCGTTTTTTCTGAGTCTCGGTGAGAAATTTTTGATTCTGTAAATCTGCTCAGAAGCAAGATTTTGCTTCAAAAATGCGTTACATGGCAGAATATAGCACCAAATACATCATATTTCGTGCTTTTAGAGTGCTATTTGCAGTTTTACAAACTTTGGAATAAGTCGGATTCACGCTTTTCCGCGCAGATCTTCACAATCAAAAAGTTCATATTCCTTTCCAGGACCTCATAATATGTATGAAGCCTTCGACAAAAACATCGTATCTCGTGTTTTCAGAGCGCTATCTGCAGTTATATGAAGTTTGAAATAAGTCAAAATTACCACATTCTGAGCAATTTCAAAGTATCGCAAATCACATAAATATTTCCAATACAACATAATACGCTTGAATCCATCCTCAAATGGAAGAAATTCTGCGTTTCCAGCGAATTATCAGCGTTTTTTCTGAGTCTCGTGTAGAAATTTTTGATTCTGTAAATCTGCCTCAGAAGCAAGATCTTGCTTCAAAAATGCGTTATATGGCAGAATCTAGCACCAAATACATCATATTCCGTGTTTTTAGAGTGCTATTTGCAGTTTTACAAACTTTGGAATAAGTCGAGATCACGCTTTTCCGCGCAGATTTTCACAATCAAAAAGTTCATATTCCTATCCAGGACCACATAATATGTATGAATCCATCGACAAAAACATCGTATCTCGTGTTTTCAGAGCGCTATCTGCAGTTATATGAAATTTGAAATAAGTCAAAATTACCACATTCTGAGCAGTTTCAAAGTATCGCAAATCACATAAATCTATCCAATACAACATAATACGCATGAATCCATCCTCAAATGCACAAAATTTTGCGTTTCCAGCGAGTTATCAGCGTTTCTTTTGAGTCTTGTTTAAAAATTTTTGATTCTGTGATTCTGCTCAGAAGCAAGATTTTGCTTAAAAAATGCGTTATGTAGCAGAATCTAGCAACAAATACATCACATTTCGTGTTTTTAGAGTGCTATTTGCAGTTTTACAAATTTTGGAATAAGTTGAGATCACGCTCTTCCGCGCAGATTTTTACAATGAAAAAGTTCGTATTCCTATCCAGGACCTCATAATATGTATGAATCTATCGACAAAAACATCGTATCTCGTGTTTTCAGAGCGCTATCTGCAGTTGAAATGAGTCAAAATTACCACATTCTGAGCAGTTTCAAAGTATCGCAAATCGCATAAATCTATCCAATACAACATTATACGCATGAATCCGTCCTCAAATGTGAAAAATTTCGCGTCTCCAGCGAGTTATCAGCGTTTTTTCTGAGTCTCGTTGAGAAATTTTTGATTCTGTAAATCTGCTCAGAAGCAAGATTTTGCTTCAAAAATGCGATATATGGCAGAATCTAGCACCAAATACATCATATTTTGTGTTTTTAGAGTGCTTTTTGCAGTTTTACAAACTTTGGAATAAGTCGAGTTCACGCTTTTCCGCGCAGATTTTCACAATCAAAAAGTTCATATTCCTATCCAGGACCTCATAATATGTATGAATATATCGACAAAAACATCGTATCTCGTGTTTTCAGAGCGCTATCTGCAGTTATATGAAGTTTGAAATAAGTCAAAATTACCACATTCTGAGCAGATTCAAAGAATCGCAAATCACATAAATCTATCCAATACAACATTATACGCATGAATCCGTCCTCAAATGCAACAAATTTTGCGTTTTCAGCAAGATATCAGCGTTTCTTCTAAGTCTCGTTGAGAAATTTTTGATTCTGTAAATCTGCTTAGGAGCAAGATTTTGCTTCAAAAATGCGATATATGGCAGAATCTAGCACCAAATACATCATATTTCGTGTTTTTAGAGTGCTATTTGCAGTTTTACAAACTCTAGAATAAGTCAAGGTCACGCTTTTCCGCGCAGATTTTCACAATCAAAAAGTTCATATTCCTATCCAGGACCTCATGATATGTAGGAATCCATCGACAAAAACATCGTATCTCGTGTTTTAAGAGCGCTATCTGCAGTTATATGAAGTTTGAGATAAGTCAGAATTACCACATTCTGAGCAGCTTCAAAGTATCGCAAATCACATAAATACGCATGAATCCATCCTCAAATGTGGAAAATTTTGCGTTGCCCAGCGAGTAATCAGCGTTTTTTCTGAATCTCGTTGAGAGATTTTTGATTCTGTAAATCTGCCCAGAAGCTAGATTTTGCTTCAAAAATGCGTTATATGGCAGAATCCAGCACCAAATACATCATATTTCGTGTTTGTAGAGTGCTATTTGCAGTTTTACATACTTAGGTATAAGTCGTAATCACGAATTTCCGCGCAAGTTTTCACAATCAAAAAGTTCATATTCCTATTCAGGACCAGATAATATGTGGGAATCCATCGACAAAAACTCCGTATCTCTTGTTTTAGAGCGTTATCAGCAGGTATATGAAATTTGAAATAAGTCAAAATTACCACATTCTGAGCATCTACATAGTATCGCAAATCACATAAATCTATCCAATACAACATAATACGCATGAATCCGTTCTCAAATGCAAAAAATTTTGCGTTTGCAGCGAGTTATTAGCGTTTTTTCTGAGCCTCGTTGAGAAATTTTTGATTCTGTAAATCTGCTCAGAAGTAATATTTTGCTTCAAAGATGCGTTATATGGCAGAATCTAGCACCAAATACATCATATTTCGTGTTTTTAGAGTGCTATTTGCAGTTTTACAAACTTTGTAATAAGTCGAGATCACGCTTTTCCGCGCAGATTCTCACAATCAAAAAGCTCATATTCCTATCCAGGACCTCATAATATGTATGATTCCATCGACAGAAACATCGTATCTCGTGTTTTAAGAGCGTTATCTGCAATTATATGAAGTTTGAAATAAGTCAAAACAACCACATTCTGAGCAGTTCCAAAGTATCGCAAATCACATAAATCTATCCAATACAACATAAAAAGCATGAATCCGTTCTCAAATGCAAAAAATTTTGCGTTTGCAGCGATTTTAAGCGTTTTTTCTAAGTCTCGTTGAGAAATTTTTGATTCTGTATATCAGCTCAGAAGCAAGATTTTGCTTCAGAAATGCGTTATATGGCAGAATCTGGCACCAAATACATCATATTTCGTGTTTTTAGAGTGCTATTTGCAGTTTTACAAACTTTGGGATAAATAGAAATCACGCTTTTCCGCGCAAATTTTCACAATCAAAAAGTTCATATTCCTATCCAGGATCTCATAATATGAATGAATCTATTGCCAAAAACATCGTATCTTGTGTTTTCAGAGCGCTATATGCAGTTATATGAAGTTTGAAATAAGTAAAAATTACCACATTCTGAGCAGTTTGAAAGTATCGCAAATCACATAAATCTATCCAATACAACATAATACGCATGAATCCGTCCCCAAATGCACAAAATTTGGCGTTTCCAGCGAGTTATCAGCGTTTTTTCTGAGTCTCGTTAAGAAATTTTTGATTCTGCTAATCTGCTCAGGAGCAAGATTTTGCTACAAAAATGCGTTATATGGCAGAATCTAGCACCAAAAACATCATATTTCGTGTTTTTAGAGTGCTATTTGCAGTTTTAAAAACTTTGGAATAAGTCGAAATCACGCTCTTCCGCGCAGATTTTCACAATCAAAAAGTTCATATTCCTATCCAGGACCTCATAATATGTATGAATCCATCGACAAAAACATCGTATCTCGTGTTTTCAGAGCGCTATCTGCAGTTATATGATGTTTGAAATAAGTCAACATTACCACATTCTGAGCAGTTCCAAAGTATCGCAAATCACATAAATATATCCAATACAACATAATACGCATGAATCCGTCTTTAAATGCAAGAAATTCTGCGTTTCCTGCGAGTTATTAGCGTTTTTTCTGAGCCTCGTTGAGAAATTTTTGATCCTCTAAATCTGCTTAGAAGCAAGATTTTGCTTCAAAAATGCGATATATGGCAGAATCTAGCACCAAATACATCATATTTCGTGTTTTTAGGGTTCTATTTGCAGTTTTACAAACTTTGGAATAAGTCAAAATCACGCTTTCCCGCGCAAATTTTCACAATCAAAAAGTTCATATTCCTATCCAGGACCTCATAATATGTATGAATCCATCGACAAAAACATCGTATCTCGTGTTTTCAGAGCGCTATCTGCAGTTATATGAAGTTTGAAATAAGTCAAAATTACCACATTCTGAGCAGTTTCAAAGTATCGCAAATCACATAAATCTATCCAATACAACATAATAAGCATGAATCCGTCCTCAAATGCAAAAAAATTTGCGTTCCCAGCAAGTTATAAGCGTTTTTTCTGAGTCTTGTTGAGAATTTTTTGATTCTGTAAATCTGCTCAGAACCAAAATTTTGCTTCAAAAATGCGTTATATGGCAGAATCCAGCACCGAATCCATCATATTTTGTGTTTTTAGAGTGCTATTTGCAGTTTCACAAACTTCGGAATAAGTCGAGATCACGCTTTTCTTCGCAGATTTTCACAATCAAATAGTTCATATTCCTATCCAGGACCTTATAATATATATGAATCCATCGACAAAAACATCGTATCTTGTGTTCTCAGAGCGCTATCTGTAGTTATACGAGGTTTGAAATAAGTCAAAATCACCACATTTTGAGCAGTTTCAAAGTATCGCAAATCACATAAATCTATCCAATACAACATAAAAAGCATGAATCCGTTCTCAAATGCAATAAATTTTGCGTTTCCAGCGAGTTATCAGCGTTTTTTCTGAGTCTTGTTGAGAGATATTTGATTCTGTAAATCTGCTTAGAAGGAAGATTTTGCTCCAAAAATGCGTTATATGGCAGAATCTAGATCCAAATACATCATATTCCGTGTTTTTAGAGTGCTATTTGCAGTTTTACAAACTTTGGAATATGTCGAGATCACGCTTTTCCGCGCAGATTCTCACAATCAAAGAGATCATATTCCTATCCAGGACCTCATAATATGTATGAATCCATCGACAAAAACATCGTATCTTGTGTTTTCAGAGCGCTATCTGCAGTTATATTAAATTTGAGATAAGTCAAAATTACCACATTCTGAGCAGTTTTAAAGTATCGCAAATCACATAAATCTATCCAATACAACATAATACGCATGAATCCGTTCTCAAATGCAAGAAATTTTGCGTTTGCAGCGAGTTATCAGCGTTTCTTCTGAGTCTTGTTGAGAAATTTTTGATTCTGTTAATCTGCTCAGAAGCAAGATTTTGCTTCAAAGCGATATATGGCAGAATCTAGCACCAAATACATCATATTTCGTGTTTTTAGAGTGCTCTTTGCAGTTTTACTTACATTGAAATAAGTCGAGATCACGCTATTCCGCGCAGATTTTAACAATCAAGAAGTACATATTCCTATCCAGGACCTCATAATATGTATGAATCCATCGACAAAAACATCGTATCTCGTGTTTTCAGAGCGCTATCTGCAGTTATATGAATTTTGAGATAAGTCAAAATTACCACATCCTGAGCAGTTTGAAAGTATCGCAAATCAAATGAATATATCCAATAAAACATAATACGCATGAATTCGTCTTCAAATGCAATAAATTTTGCGTTTCCAGCGAGTTATCAGCGTTTTTTCTGAGTCTCGTTGAGAGATATTTGATTCTGTAAATCTGCTCAGAAGGAAGATTTTGCTCCAAAAATGCGTTATATGGCAGAATCTAGATCCAAATACATCATATTCCGTGTTTTTAGAGTGCTATTTGCAGTTTTACAAACTTTGGAATATGTCGAGATCACGCTTTTCCGCGCAGATTCTCACAATCAAAGAGATCATATTCCTATCCAGGACCTCATAATATGTATGAATCCATCGACAAAAACATCGTATCTTGTGTTTTCAGAGCGCTATCTGCGGTTATATTAAATTTGAGATAAGTCAAAATTACCACATTCTGAGCAGTTTTAAAGTATCGCAAATCACATAAATCTATCCAATACAACATAATACGCATGAATCCGTTCTCAAATGCAAGAAATTTTGCGTTTGCAGCGAGTTATCAGCGTTTCTTCTGAGTCTTGTTGAGAAATTTTTGATTCTGTTAATCTGCTCAGAAGCAAGATTTTGCTTCAAAGCGATATATGGCAGAATCTAGCACCAAATACATCATATTTCGTGTTTTTAGAGTGCTCTTTGCAGTTTTACTTACATTGAAATAAGTCGAGATCACGCTATTCCGCGCAGATTTTGACAATCAAGAAGTACATATTCCTATCCAGGACCTCATAATATGTATGAATCCATCGACAAAAACATCGTATCTCGTGTTTTCAGAGCGCTATCTGCAGTTATATGAATTTTGAGATAAGTCAAAATTACCACATCCTGAGCAGTTTAAAAGTATCGCAAATCAAATGAATATATCCAATAAAACATAATACGCATGAATTCGTCTTCAATTACAAAAAATTTTGCGCCTCCAGCGGGCTATCGGCGTTTTTTCTGAGTCTCGTTGAGAAACTCTTGATTCTGTAAATCTGCTCAGAAGTGAGATTTTGCATTAATAATGCGCCATATGGCAGAATCTAGCCCCAAAAACATCATATTTTGTGTTTTTAGAGTGCTATTCGCAGTTTTACAAACTTTGGAATAAGTCGAGATCACGCTCTTCCGCGCAGATTCTCACAATCAAAAAGTTCATATTCCTATCCAGGACCTCATGATATGTATGAATCCATCGACAAAAACATCGTATCTCGTGTTTTCAGAGCGCTATCTGCAGTTATATGAAGTTTGAAATAAGTCAAAATTACCACATTCTGAGCAGTTCCAAAGTATCGCAAATCACATAAATCTATCCAATCCAACATAATACGCATGAATCCATCCACAAATGCTAAAAAATATGCGATTCCAGCGAGTTATCAGCGTTTCTTCTGAGTCTCGTTGAGAAATTTTTGATTCTGTAAATCTGCTCAGAAGCAAGATTTTGCTTCAAAAATGCGTTATGTGGCAGAATCTAGCACCAAATACATCATATTTTGTGTTTTTTGAGTGCTATTTGCAGTTTTACAAACTTTGGAATAAATCGAGATCACGCTTTTCCGCGCATATTCTCACAATCAAAAAGTTCATATTCCTATCCAGGACCTCATAATATGTATGAATCCATCGACAATAACATCGTATCTTGTGTTTTCAGAGCGCTATCTGCAGTTATATGAAGTTTGAAATAAGTCAAAATTACCACATTCTGAGCAGTTTGAAAGTATCGCAAATCGCATGAATCTATCCAATACAACATAATACGCATTAATCCGTCCTCAAATGCAAAAAATTTTGCGTTTCCAGCGAGATATCAACGTTTTTTCTGAGTCTCGTTGAGAAATTTTTGATTCTGTAAATCTGCTCAGAAGCAAGATTTTGCTTCAAAAATGCGTTATATGGCAGAATCTAGCACCAAATACATAATATTTCGTGCTTTTAGAGTGCTATTTGCAGTTTTACAAAGTTTGGAGTAAATCGAGATCACGCTTTTCCGCGCAGATTTTCACAATCAAAAAGTTCATATACCTATCCAGGACCTCATAATATATATGAATTCATCGACAAGAACATTGTATCTCGTGTTTTCAGAGCGCTATCTGCAATTATATGAAATTTGAAATGAGTCAAAATTACCACACTCTGAGCAGTTTGAAAGTATCGCAAATCACATACATCTATCCAATACAACATAATACGCATGAATCCGTTCTTAAATGCAAGAAATTTTGCGTTTGCAGCGAGTTATCAGCGTTCTTTCTAAGTCTCGTGGAGAAGTTTTTGATACTGTAAATCTGCTCAGAAGCAAGATTTTGCTCCAAAAATGCGTTATATGGCAGAATCTA
This sequence comes from Dromius quadrimaculatus, assembly GCA_963989225.1. NCBI lineage: Eukaryota > Metazoa > Arthropoda > Insecta > Coleoptera > Carabidae > Dromius > Dromius quadrimaculatus. The sequence continues at coordinate 28,830,330 of OZ022326.1, read as the reverse complement.
GCACCATATACATCATATTTTGTGTTTTCAGAGTGCTATTTGCAGTTTTACAAACTTTGGAATAAGTCGAGATCACACTTTTCCGCGCAGATTTTCTTAATCAAAAAGTTCATATTCCTATCCAGGACCTCATAATATGTATGAATCCATCGACAAAAACATCGTATCTTGTATTTTCAGAGCGCTATCTGCAGTTATATGAAGTTTAAAATAAGTCGAAATTACCACATTCTAAGCAGTTTCAAAGTATCGCAAATCACATAAATCTATCCAATACAACATAATACGCATGAATCCGTCCTCAGATGCAAATAATTTCGCGTTTCCAGCGAGTTATCAGCGTTTTCTCTGAGTCTCGTTGAGAAATTTTTGATTCTGTAAATTTGCTCAGAAGCAAGATGTTGCTTCCAAAATGCGTTATATGGCAGAATCTAGCACCAAATACATCATACATATTCCGTGTTTTTAGAGTGCTATTTGCAGTTTTACAAACTTTGGAATGAGTCGAAATCACGCTTTGCCGCGCAGATTTTCACAATCAAAAAGTTCATATTCCTATCCAGGACCTCATAATATGTATGAATCCATCTACAAAAACATCGTATCTCGTGTTTTCAGAGCGCTATCTGCAGTTATATAAAGTTTGAAATAAGTCAAAATTACCACATTCTGAGCTGTTACAAAGAGTAGTATAACAGGAATCGTTCTGGACTACTTTCAAGGTCATCCGGCCTATTGCGTTGATAAACACCGGAAGTCTCATCACTTGTGACTAGCTTCAAGGTTATCTCAACCGCATTTCACCGGACGACTAATCTAGACGGATGTGTGTGGTTTCCGGCCGTCCGGTCTACTTGCAGGAAATGCTTATCACTTGTGGCTAGCTTCAAGGTAACCGCGTCTAATCTAGACCTTTGGAAGCGGGGCCGGGGGCGGTATCGTTATCGTTGTTCGGTTGGAAGTATAGTTTGTATAAATTGCGCGGTTTCACTTTGAATTTTTTATTGTTAATTAAGATTTTTCACTGGGTGTTTCAATCGTTGTTTGCATATGGCGTCTAATGTAGAAACTTTGTCAGAGCTGAGTGATAGAGTGGTTGAAAACATAAGAGGAGCTTTTTCTTTGTTGAAAACAATAGAGGAAGTTGAATCATGGCGTAAGCATGTAAATAAAATAATATTAATCCTATATAAGGGTATTCGTAAGGAGAAAACATCTGGTAGGAACAAAAAAGAGAATTTGTTCAAATTAGAAGCTAATTTGACTATTTTGAAAGTATATCGAGAGAAATTGAAGAATTTCAAAGTGAAAATAGGTGCAGGTTCGGGTAGTGCTAAAAAATCGAGTGCACTTCTATGGCAAAGTGTGAATTCTATCTTTAACCGACGTGTTAGAACAGGAGCTATCATCAATAAAGCAGGATTCAGGGATCCTAAGATATTCTTGAGCAAAGCGAGAACAATATTCAGAAATCAGATTGAAAGTTGTCTGAAAGAGTCGCTGTTGAAGGTGAACGTGATATTCAGTGGAGAATTTATTCTTCCCAGTACAGGAAAACTGGAAATTAAAACTTTCAATACCAGCAATAGTATTATCGATCATTCAACAAATATTGATCAGTGGTATAGTTCTAATGTTATCGAGAGGATTTTACCGGATCTGGAAGAGTTTCAGGAGAGAGATAGTGGTTGGGCGCTGAGAGAGATTTTACATTTGAAAGTGAACATAAATAACTTCACACCAATTAACATTGAAAGCTATATTGAGTTACCGAAATATATAGCACGGAAGCATGTTATTATAAATGTTAAAAATATGTATGATAATAATTGTTTCTTATGGGCTGTTACATCAGCATTATATCCTGCATCGCAACATGTAGATAGAACATCATCTTATCCACACTATTCTGATGTATTGAATTTTTCTGACCTGGCACTTCCGGTAAAACTCAAAGATATTCCCAAATTTGAAGATTTGAATAGTTTAAATATTAACGTTTATACTTTGGAGAGAATTGGCAAAAGTAAAAATGAAGTCGTGCCAGTAAGACTTACAACAAAATCGTTTGAGAAAACAATTCATCCACTTATGATGTATTCGGGCGAAAAGTTTGGAAATGAAAGAACTGAAAATAGTAATGAAGATGACGATGGCATGTTGATGGAAATTGATTCTGGCGAATCTAATATGGTGGAAAGAGGCCATATAGATGCAATAAAGTCTGCTAAAAATTATCATTTCATGTGGATTAAAAATTTGTCAGGATTACTAAGATCACAATTAAGTGAAACAAACAAAAGTTACATGTGTGAAAGATGTTTGAACCATTTTAAAAGTGAGAATACACTTCAAAAACATGTACTCAATTGTAGTAGAGTGAACAATTGTAGAATAGAAGTTCCGAGTGAAGATAATAAAATTTCAAACTTCAGAAACTACAAATATCAGGAAAAAGTTCCATTTGTTATCTATGCAGACATTGAATCTATCCTGGAGAAAGTAAATGACGAACAAGGAAAAAATACACAGCTTTGTGAAAAACATATACCGTTCAGTATAGCTTACTATATTAAATGTTCGTATGACAATTCATTATCTGAATACAGGCAGTATCGTGGTGAAAACTGTATTGAATGGTTCATAGAACAACTGAAAGATAGAGCTCTTGAAGTGAATGAAATCATGAGCAATATGAAACCAATGTCTCTCACTTTAGAAGAAACAAATGGATTCAATCATGCTACAGTGTGCCATATATGCCAGAACAAATTTTGTTTGAATGACAGGAAGGTACGTGATCATTGCCATTTGACAGGCAATTGTCGTGGAGCTTCTCATAATTCATGCAATCTGAAGTACCAAAATTCTCGAATGATTCCAGTGGTCTTCCATAATTTAAGCAACTATGATGCCCACTTTATAATTAAAAGAATAGCAAGAGACATTCCAGGCTCAACCTCACTCCTGCCAATAAATAAAGAAAGATATATATCCTTCACTAAGTATGTACAAAATACTAAAATATCTTTCAGATTTATCGATTCATTCAGATTTATGGCTAGTAGTTTGGACAAATTATCATCATATTTGGATAGCTCTGAAAAAGTCATCACAAAGTCTTCGTGCAATTCAGAAATGGAATTCGATCTACTAACAAAGAAAGGAATCTTCCCGTACGAATATATAGATTCATAGGCAAAATTGGATGAGTTGAAATTGCCGGCAAGAGATGATTTCTATAGTTCACTGAGAGGCGATAGCGTCTTAGAGGAAGAGTATAAATTTGCTCAAAAAGTATGGGATACTTTTGGGATAAAATCTTTGGGGGAATATGCAGATTTATACTTGAAGACTGATGTATTATTATTAGCAGATGTTTTTGAGAACTTTCGAAAGAATTGTTTGAACACATATGAACTAGATGCTTTACGTTATTTTACAGCGCCTGGACTAGCATTTGATGCAATGTTGAAAAGTACAAAAGTCAATCTTGAGTTACTAACAGATGTGGATAAAATCATGTTCATTGAACGTGGCATACGTGGAGGCGTATCACAATGTTCAAATAGATATGGAAAAGCAAATAATGAATTTATGGACACGTATGATTCAACGCACTCTGTATCATATTTGATGTATTTTGACATAAATAACTTGTACGGAGCTGCTATGAGAGAATATCTACCGTATGCAAATTTCGAATGGATTGATGATTGTAGCAAGATTGATTTGATGAATGTGAGTGATGAATCTGACGTGGGATACATTTTTGATGTTGATTTGAAATATTCAGTAGATTTGCATGATATTCATAAGGACTTACTATTATGTCCAGAACATTTTATTCCACCAATTTCAAAAACATCCAAATTGATCACAAATCTATATGACAAAAAGAAGTATATCATTCATTATAAGAATTTAAAACAATGCATTTCACTGGGCTTGAAAATTGAAAAAATTCATCGGGTACTAGAATTCAAACAAAGTCCATGGCTGAAGAAGTATATAGATTTGAATACTAAAATGCGAAAAAAGTCAAGTAATGAATTTGAAAAAAATTTCTATAAATTAATGAATAATGCAGTTTTTGGTAAGACTTCGGAAAATGCTCGAAAATATAAGGATATAAAGCTGGTTACACAATGGGAAGGCAGATATGGTGCTAAAGCGTACATTTCACAACCAAATTTCCATAGCTGTGTTATACTGGATGATGAAATTTTATTAATTGAAATGAATAAAAAAGTTGTTTGGTTTAATAAGCCAATTTACGTATGATTTTCAATATTAGACCTTTCAAAGACATATATATATGATTTTCACTATAAATACATGAAATTGAAATTTGGAAATCAAGCTAAATTATTGTACACAGATACAGACAGTTTAATCTATCACTTTTTCAATATCAATCCATATGAAATGTTAAGAAATGATATTCATAAATTTGACACATCAGACTACCCTATCGATAATATTTTTAACATACCTCGCGTCAACAAGAAAGTAATTGCACTTATGAAAGATGAGAATAATGGCAACATTATGACTGAATTCATTGGTTTACGATCCAAGATGTATTGCTATAAAGTGCAACATGTAGATAAAAACGAGAAAACTAGTAAGAAAGCAAAAGGTATCACTTCAACCACGTTGAAATCAATTAAGTTTGAAGATTATTATAATTGTTTGTTTGATAATACAAACCTTATTAGACAGCAGTCTATGATACAGTCTAAAAATCATGAGGTTCATACTATAAAACAAAAAAAACTAGTTTTAAGTCCTCACGACGATAAAAGAATAATTAATAATTCAAATACTGATACTGTACCATGGGGATATAATTTATTAACTGTGATTTAATGTCACAATATATTGAATTCGTCGCTGATAGACTTTTATCAGAATTAAATTGTAATAAAATTTATAATACCAAAAATCCATTCTCCTTCATGGAAATGATTTCTCTTGAAGGGAAAACAAACTTCTTTGAAAGAAGAGTTGGAGAATATCAAAAGTGCGGAGTAATGGTGGATATGGAAGACAGGACATTCAGGACAGATGTTGACTTCTAAACCTCAAATTAAACAAAAAATAAATCATTTATATATGTTATTATTGAAAAATAAATTGTATTACAAGTTGTAAGATAATAAAGTATTACATTATGTTATAATATGATGAAATTTTACTTACAATATTCCTTAACTCTTTGAATATACTTATATTAGAACAATCTATATTAAATATAGATAAATCAAATTTTGCCGCTTTTTCTAATTTATTTGTAAATTCATTGTAAGCATAGTAATTATTATTTTTGAAATAATATATCAGGCCATGAGTGAACCTGAATGCACTAGTGACACCTAGTGGTAGTTCTGGAAACTTTTTATAAATATATGAATGTTCTTTTACAGAAAAGTTACATTCATCTATCTCTACACAGTAAGTATCACTATAAAATATATAAGTTTGACCTGTATGAGAGGAAAATGCAGCTGACACGTTATTATACTTGAAATTGATATAGATTTCCAATTCCAATGTGGGAAATTGACCATTGTAAACATGATCAGCAAGTATGACAAGATTTCCATTTGGTCGCTGGTAAACAGCAGATATACTTCCAATATTTTTTATGAATGGCAGCCATGTTGATAGTGGTTTAGCTTTATGATCAAAACTGTCATGTGCTAAATGTTTCACCTACAGCCATTCCTTATGTATGATATACAAATGTTCATTTTTTTACTAAAAACTTGTTCAAATCATCATTTATGTCACAAATATTGGGTGGCTGTGGATTTTCAATAGTTGTAGTTCCAGTAGCAGCAGAAGGAGTACCCAAAGGTTTTCTTGTTGTTGTTGTACTGTTCAAAGCTACACCATATAAATTTTGGATAGCATGTATATCGTCCTCATACAAATCAATTGGATTATTATCGTTCTTTGAGAAATAATATGAATACATAATTGACTTTCCTACATTTGAATGGTAAATTTCCAATGCGTGACCTATTTCGTGTATGGCAACTTCTAGAAAACTTATTTGACCGACATGAGCATTATAATTTTTACTGTAAGCCCAATTTTCATCTAAATCAAAATGTATTTCTACAGGTGTTTGCAGAATATCTGGTACATTTGCATGTGCTAATGTACCTCCCTTTCCATCAAACATCTCTGAGCAAAATTTTGTATATTCTGCATTTATATGCCTCAATTTTCCAGCAGCTATTAATATATTAACATTCACTGAGCTTTGTATGAAATTTATATTTGCATATTTTGACCATGGTTAAAAGCTTTTTCAATCAAATTTTTAATTGTTGTATTAGTGATTCTATATAAATTATATATAATTGTTTTATTGAACCACTTATTATTAGGATTTGTTACGTAGCTATAATTGTCAATAACACCACATCTAGGTCGCTTAATTAAGTCCAAAGTTTCATTATTCAATGTACCATCAGCGCTTAAATTGTAATGAAGTTGAAATGCTTTCAAAGCATTCATAAAACTGTCACTTGTTTCATTTATTGTTCCAAAATTGTTACTCTCACTCAAATTCAGATACCCATATGTGTTTAAGTGTGTGAGCACATTTTCAAAATTAGTAGCGCCACTTTGGACTAAAGTATTGCAGAGAAAAGAGAGCAATAATAAATAATACATGTTGATAAGTCAATGGCTTCTATGAAACTGAACAAAATATAATATTTACAAAATATTTACCATACCTGTCAAAGGTATATATTCAGTAATACGGTCATGTAATATAAGGCAATAAGCTGTGGTTGAGTTTGGGAAATTCTCCGAAGCTTCGAATGTCTACGGGGGCATTTTTTATTCTTTCAGACTGTTTGCTACAATCTAACAAAATACAGGGTAATGTATTTTTGAAGGTTGACCAGTTTAATATAGGACTATTGCTTTTATTATAATAAGAGTTTTGAAATTTACTATACATTTCATACAATAAAGCATACTGAATTCTAGTGGAGTTTATATTCAAATTTTCATAAGGGAAACATCCAGAGTTGAGGTAAAGTTTGACATTTGCGATATTACAGTGATGAAATTTACTAGCATCTTTCTCAGTTTGATTTCTAACATTTGTTTGAAAAGTGAGAACTACAAACCTAGGTGTTTCCAGTTGACTGGATGATTTTGAAGACCACACTTGCTTAGTTGTTATAGGTAATACGGGGTATTCATACAAATCCCAACTTCTAAATGGTACAGATAGAGGTTGAGTACTATTTATTATTTTTAAATAGTTCAATTTTTCTTCATCGTTGGTATAAATATGTTTCACGCGCCATTGTACTTTGAACAGTTGAATTTTCAATTCATCCTTATTATTATATACATTATTATCACTTCTGGCTCGTACTAAAACAAGTTCTTGTTTAGCATTCATTATGATACGTTTAAAATCTTCTGCAAATCCTAGTAATAGTTTAAGCGGAAGAAAAACAGTGAATTCTCCTGTTGAATGTATAATATTAGCATTATTCCATCCAGCAGTTTCATATAAATGTTGTTCATTTGATGGAATAGAAATATATCCTTTTATAGTACTTGTTATACCAACATTTTTCAATTTATCCAGTTCAATACCAAAAAGTTCGTAGCGTATTTCATCGAAAAGAAATGCAATTCCATTATTTGCTATTGTTATTTTAGTTTGAGGAGCTAAATCAGTACCATCTTTTTTATTAAATTTACCCTCCAATATAATGTAACTGTCATGTGGTGTTGTAAATATATCCTGGTGATGAATAGGTATCCTTATTTCATCGCTGTTCTCAAATCTGGTTGAAGCATAAGGATCATATGTATGCCACTCTTCACGTCTAATATCATTATTGAAGACTTTATTCTCATTTACTCTTAGAACCTCTGTATTGGTCATTTTGTTTAATTTTATAACCTTGAGCAATAAGAAATTGAATATTCTCAGGTCTTAACTCACGAACAGTTGAATGTGAATTGAGATGTTTTAAGAAATTCTGTGTATTTATAAAATTTGTAGTATTATTGAAGTTGATTCCCATTATTTATCTGGTTTCAAGTGAAGTCTGATAACTATATGCTCGTCTCTGAAATTAATCAAATTTCCGTTCTGATCATTAATTCTTATTGTTATGTTGTTTATCTTCCGAACGTTCACAGGCAAATAAATTACATTCTTAGGTGTCTCTATTATTTTATACCCAGGTGGTACTGAAGGAAAACACTCGTGTATAATATGAACTAGCTCATTGTTTCTATACGCACCTGTTGTAATATTACTTTCTATTTGAATTGAATTTACGTTTATAATATTAACAGGGCAATCAGAAATATGTTTCATATTTGGCTCTAATTTTCTCCTATTGAATCCTAATAGTGATCCAATGGAATCTTCTTTTTCAAAATTAATTTCATATTTGCATTCTAGCTCGCATTTTAATGTAACATTATTGGCATATAAAGTTATAATATCCTCATTATTTTTATTATTAATATTGTTATTTTTTATATTTGTTTTGTTATCAAACCCATCGTGAGCTCTATAATCATTCAGTGCTAAACGTAAATAATTGTTTATATCTTCTATTTCGTAGCACCCTATAGGTAGCTCTAATACCTTATTATCATAATAAAATTTATTATTTTTTTCATCTACGTTTGGTATTGAATAATATGTGTAAAAATTCACTAAGCCCATAACATATTCATCGTTATTTTTTAATTCAATTGCAGGAAAAAAATCTGCACTCAGCTCATTATATTTACCGCTCAATGTTACTGTTCTAGACATTTTGTATAGACTGACTATTTAAAGCTAAGCTTGTGTATTATATAAAAATTTTAAGCATAAATGTCCACATTTAATGGAATTATAACTTTGATCTTTATTATAATTATATTTTATACTTGTGTTTGAACTTAAATAATTGATAAGCTCAATGGGAGGAGGTAATTCTCCAAAGCTGTCATAGTAAATTTTCTATAGGCCACCCAATGAGTTCCTGGACCATTTTGATCGTCTAAATTTATTATAGCACATTCATTTTTGAAGGGTTTGTATGGTAAATTATCGCGCATATATACACCTCGAAAATATGATATATCCTTAGCATATTTGAGTAAATCAAAATTACTCAACGGCCTATTCGGTAATTTCCTAAAATCTATGATTTTTTTTTTTTACGACCAGCTCCTTTTTTGTATGGGCGTAAATATAAGCCTTTGCCTGATGATGATAAAGCTTTATTAACACCATAAGACGCAGTTCCACTTACAGCTCCTGCTAATAATGCTTTAGCAATAATTGGGGCAACAATAGGTATGAGGGCAGGTAAAAAACCGCCTTTCTTCACTGGACTATTGCCTCTTGAAAGCGCTTTAGTTATAAGAGGTGTAACAAAAGGTGAAATTGCAGATGGAAGAAAACCACCTTTCTTTGTTTTGCGCTTCGTGCATTTATTTTTATTTGTTTTTTTCCCCATTCCGAATTTGGTCTTTGTTTTCATAGCAGTCGAAACAAATAAGGCTGCAGATTTCTCAGCTAGTGACGAGTCTGACGCTTCTACTCTAGACCACGCTTTCTCTTGTAAAATTTTATCTGCTTTATGGCGATCTTCTAAATTATTACTCTTGGAATATGCAATATCGTGTTGTTTACAAGCCGCATCCAAAGGATTTATTCCAGGATCACCTCGTGCTAATCGCTGTTGTAATTTTGTACCAGGCCCATAGTACTGGTAGCCAGGAATATGAAGCTCAAATGGTAAAGAGTTTATAGCAGAATTGAGTAGACCTGTTCCCTCAGCTTGATGCTCAATCATTAAAGGTTGGCCAACAACTGAATATATATTGATGCAATTATTCATATTTATGCCATTTTTTAAGATGAATTCGAAGAGCATGTATTTGAAATGCCAGCAAAAAAGTTTGGAAGTGGAAAATTTTGACACAACACCGGAGAAACTAAATAAAAAACATAGTGAATTACTACCAGATACAATACAATGTATTATTTGTGGTCCTCCAAATTGCGGTAAAACAAATGTTCTATTGAGCTTACTCACACATATAAATGGTTTAAAATATGAAAATATATATTTATACTCTAAATCTCTAAGTCAACCAAAATACAAATTCTTGGAAAAATGTATATCACATGTCAAAGGAATGGGGTATTTCCCATATACTGATAACACAATAATAGTAAAGCCGCAAAATGCAAAACCAAACTCGGTTTTCATATTTGATGATATTGCTTGTGATAAACAAGACTGTATTAGAGAATATTTCAGTATGGGGCGACATAACTATATAGATTGTTTCTATTTATGCCAGACATATGCTCGAATACCAAAACATTTAATCAGAGACAATGCAAATTTTCTTATACTTTTCAAACAAGATGATATGAATTTACGCCACATAAATAATGATCATGTTAATACAGATATGAGTTTCACAGATTTCAAAAATTTCTGCTCAAATTGTTGGAAATGTAAGTATGGCTTTACCGTTATAGATAAAGATAGTGATATGCATAATGGAAGATATCGTAAAGAATTCGATAAGTTTCTGAACAAAAATGGTCTCAATACTCTGTAATATTTTCCTAGTAATGTATTATAAAATATTGAAAGTTCAATGAGCTACCTTTAGTCTTTCATGAAGTATAGAAGCAGACAGACAGACAGACAGGTAGACAGACAGACAGACAGACAGACAGACAGACTGACAGACAGACTGACAGACAGACAGACAGACAGACAGGTAGACAGACAGACAGACAGACAGACAGACAGACAGACAGACAGACAGACAGACAGACAGACAGACAGACAGACAGACAGACAGACAGACAGACAGACAGACAGACAGACAGACAGACAGACAGACAGACAAATCATACCAGATTTGTACGATGGCTGCCAATGAAAATAGCCCAAAAACCCTCAAACGTATTGTAGAAATCAGCAAAATTATACGGCAGAAGTATAAAAGCTTTAAACGTGGTCAAACTGAGTCTACACAACATACAGAGCAAATATTGAAACCCATTACAAAACCATTGAAACAACTAATCGAATCCCAGACCTTAAATACCGTAAAATCTGAACCAAGAGCATTAAAAGATGAATTGTTGGACACATTTCAAGAAACACAATCTCTTTTGGATACACTCCAAGTAACACCATCTATATTCAAAACGAGGAAAAGAAAAAGGTTTGAAACGCCTACACCTTCTTTCGCTGTATCAAAAAAGAAAAAAAATCCTCGTAATATGCCAGTAACTGATGATAATGTTGATTATGATCATAATCAAAATGATGCTAATGACAGCTTGCCAATCGGAACAATGAATAACCCACTTGAAATATCTATAGAGAATCAATCTAATTCTGATAATTCAGTAGGAGATATTGCTTTGGAATATTTGAATTTTTATGCAACAGGTGATAAAGCAGATAAGGATATGATATACGGAGTTCATAGAAACTCGAAGGGTGAATGGCTAATTGGAGATACCGTGATACAAATTAAAAATAATAATATTTACGTGAAAGATAAATGGTATAAAGGAACACAAGGCATATATGAACTATTATTTAAGAAAATACCTAAAAATTTCACAAAATGTGAACAAAAAACTTATATTGAAATTGTACTTGAGACAAATACCCATAAAAGATACTACAAAGCTGATCAACAAATAAATGGATCAAAAAATTCAAAATATAGAAACATCATCAGAGATGGAATTCATTCATTTGATGGACTTGGAGTTTCATTAGGGCAAATCAGGCTCAATAATATCAAAGATAAACCTTCTAAAAACTCAACTATATTTAAAACAAAATTTTTAGATCTTACTGATAAAAATAAAGAATTGGTATACTGGAATGATGTAAATGAGCTGGTGGATAGATTACAATTATTGATTGCTTCTAAGAGTGTTGGCCACACTGGTCACGATAATGAAATTTTAAAAATAGAAGAAGAACTACGTGAAGCTAATATTATAGAATAAGTTTGAAAATTCGACTCAGTTTTTGTTTAAACTCCATGCAGTGTACTTTGAATTATTACTTAAAATGAAATATATAGTAGACTTACAAGGATTCCACGCTCAGAAATTTGTATTGAAAGAAATTGCAATTTTGACACTAAACAGTAATCAAATTGGGCATTTTATTTTGAAACCGCCATTTTCATGGTCTATGTTAGATAATAAGTCAAGACAGAACGCAATGTGGCTATATAAAAATCATCATGGCCTAAAATGGTCTGATGGAACAGTGAACTATAGAAAATTTCTTGAAATTGATCTACCAAATATATTAAAATGTGCAACAGTTATTTATGTTAAAGGTAAACAGAAAGAGCAATTCATTCTATCATTGAACTTGAATACTACTATCATCGATATATGTGAGCAACCAGCATTACAAAACTGTGAGGAAGTTCCTCACAGATGTATGTTTCATTCTAAAAATAAAGTTTGTTCTCTCAATAATGTATATAAAATTGAGAATATAATAAAAGAGAATGAGGTCGAGTAGAATAAATATTTAAATTTTCATTACTTAAACGTGAAATTGTCCTACGCGTATTCAGTTTTGTTCAAACTTTGTACAGTAATGGATAAATTACATGTTGTTAATAAATTACATAAGAATGCACGTAAAAATTTTCCACGTAGGAAAGTAATAACAAAGGGAATTGATGATTTATGGCAATGTGATCTTGTTGAAATGATACCATACGCCCAAGAAAATAAAGGATTCAAATATATATTGACTGTTATAGATGTTTTTTCCAAATACGCGTGGGCCGAACCAGTTAAAGTAAAGTCTGCTAAAAATGTTTCAGTAGCTATGGAGAATATATTCAATAAGGGCCTTACTCCTAAAAACTTGCAATCAGACAATGGTAAAGAGTTCTATAATAATAGTTTCGAGCAATTAATGAAAACATATAGCATTAATCATTATTCAACATTCAGTCATCTCAAAGCATCTGTTTGTGAGAGGTTCAATAGGACATTAAAAACAAATATGTGGCGTCAATTCAACTATCAAGGCTCACATAAATGGTTGCACATGCTGCCAGAATTAATAACAAACTACAACAAAACCAAACATAGAACTATAAAAATGAGACCCATAGATGTTTCTCGCAAAAATGAAAACAAATTATTGAAAACTGTATACAATAATGTTAAAATAACTCATAAAGCTAAATTCAGAGTGGGAGACTTTGTGAGAATAAGTAAATTCAGAAGTATATTCCAAAAAGGTTATGAACCTAATTGGTCAACCGAAATATTTCAAATTGAGAGAATTCAGTACACAAATCCTGTTACATATAGGATAAAAGACTTACAAAATAATGCTATAAGTGGAGGGTTTTATGAATTTGAACTACAAAAAACTAAATATCCCAATATTTATCTTGTACAAAAAATATTACGTACAAAAGGCTCAAAAGCATATGTGAAATGGTTAGGTTTCGATAGTTCACATAATTCTTGGATAAGCAGAACTGATTTGATTAGAAAATAATTTTTTTAATTTTTGAGTTGGCATTTATTATTCTCAGTAAAGCCCATTTTGAAAGTAGAAAAAAAATCATGGACTCTCCCAGTATGTAAGTCAAAACATAATAAGTAATAAATTTGATAACATATATTTTTTATAACTTTACTTGTTCAAGTACTAGTTACAAAATATAATCATATAGAAAGGAAATGTATCCTGTGTCGGTTTCAACTGATAATAAAATGATTAAAAGTGAGAGGAAACATATCCTGTCTTTGTTCTTGGTGGCTAAGAGATATCAAACAATGGAAGGAAGTGAGCTTCTTATCATACTGATAAGCCAAGTGATATATAAACTTGAGATTTTTCATATTTTAATCATAATATATTTGTTTATTTGATTAATTTTCAAATTTATTTCGTCACAGTTTTTCATTAGACTATTTTTATTAGCACTTATTAGATTGGCGATGTTGAAGAGCTCAACATTCAAACCTTTCGACAATGCCCTGAGCTTTTTATCCATATTTTCAACCAAAACATCCACATACTTTTTGATACAAGCATCATTCAAGTCTACAGGATCGTTTATATTTACTAAGCGTTTTGAATGAAAATCGTAATCATTTTCATTAGTACGACTAAACCCTACATTGGTGAATACATGTGAAGCTGCTGCTGCAAATGCCTCGGTAGTATTCACTTTGGAAGAGTAATGTCCGAACTTATTGACACTCATGATTCAATTGAAACATTCAACTCTATTGCACACAATTATAAGTATTCTAATGGGTTTTAGGTTCCTTAAAAAAAATATTCACAGTTTTTAGGAATAAATTTATTTCAAACTAAAGAATATGTACAGATTTGTTCATATCACTTATTTTATGCTTCAACATAGGTGTTAAAAATATTGCATATTGTTCAATTCTGCATTGGAATCGATCGCGATCTCTTGCATATTGCTCCCAGATTCCTTTACGACTTGATTCATATGCAAATTTCCACGCTATCATTTAATGTACAAGTACTTTATCATCAAACGTTACAGATTTCATATTAGTAAAATTATACAATAAAAATTATAACTACTGAAAATATTATATATATAACTTCAACAGCTATTACTATGCAATTTATTATATTTCTCAGCATATTCTTCCAATATTTTCTTACACACGTCACATCTCCCCATGCACGGTGCAGGTCCATCCATATGAAGCGTTTGTGTGGGTAAATTCCAGTGTTCTACACAGGGTAAACGTCTCAAAACCTGAGGTTGCAATTTATATTTGAGTGGAAGCTTTGGCCAAATTTGCGCTAAAGTCCATCCATCAAATAATTCTTAACACAATAGAAATTTTGTCTCTCCTAACGCTTCACAAATGAATGCTTCTGGTAGTAGTTTAGAAATTACCGCATGACAATTTTTCTTTAAATTTTTCCTATGCTCATTGAATTCTTCATATTTTATTAAGCCAGCCTTATAAACATTATCCAATAGATCGTTAGCTAATATATCGCTTGAGGCCATTTTTTGTTTCTGAAACGTTTTCACCTGTTACTCAACTGCAACAAATGAATTGTGTGTGTGTGTGTGTGTGTGTGTGTGTGTGTGTGTGTGTGTGTGTGTGTGTGTGTGTGTGTGTGTGTGTGTGTGTGTGTGTGTGTGTGTGTGTGTGTGTGTGTGTGTGTGTGTGTGTGTGTGTGTGTGTGTGTGTGTGTGTGTGTGTGTGTGTGTGTGTGTGTGTGTGTGTGTGTGTGTGTGTGTGTGTGTGTGTGTGTGTGTGTGTGTGTGTGTGTGTGTGTGTGTGTGTGTGTGTGTGTGTGTGTGTGTGTGTGTGTGTGTGTGTGTGTGTGTGTGTGTGTGTGTGTGTGTGTGTGTGTGTGTGTGTGTGTGTGTGTGTGTGTGTGTGTGTGTGTGTGTGTGTGTGTGTGTGTGTGTGTGTGTGTGTGTGTGTGTGTGTGTGTGTGTGTGTGTGTGTGTGTGTGTGTGTGTGTGTGTGTGTGTGTGTGTGTGTGTGTGTGTGTGTGTGTGTGTGTGTGTAAATACTTTTTACAAAATAATAGTTTTTACTTGTGTGAATTGATGAAGAACCCCAGTGAGTGGTACTAAATTTCTCCAATCCTCATAATATATTCTTGAACCATGAACTATAATACTACTTATAGTCTTATCATCAATATCATATACTTTAATTATATTATGATCAAAAAAATCTTCAATGTCTATATGATGACACAACTCATCATTAATCAAAATATCAATATTTTTCCCACTCACTCTAGGCTCAACTCCATAATCTGAATCAAACAGTTCATCATCAGATTTATTCAATTTTAAACCATGATGTACGGCTAACGAAAAGCAATTCTCTGATACTGACTGTGACATACTTACCAATCTAAATTGAAGCAGCTACTAAACAAAAACATATATGTACACGAACAATTTATATTAACAATTAACACCAACTGCGCAAACGCACAACGGCGCAGCTCTCCCCACCACAGTTAGTAGGTGTCCCCTGATCAATTATAAGCAAAGCCTAATACTTTCATAAATAGGAAAAACAGTATGATAAAAAGAAATATGTAATTGAAGCGTATTACCTTCATCAAAAGGGTAAACAGTAACATGAAAAGGAATATGTAATCTAAGGGTATTGTCATATCGACAATTAATTCATCCAATGACGATGATGAAGACATAATCAAGACAAACTATTTCTATACACACACACTGTGAAAAATTTCATTTAACAATGAAAAATTCAAAATAAAACCACTGATTTATACAAAACTATAGTTCCTGGCACCGCCCCCCAACCGAACAACGATAACGATACCGCCCCCGGCCCCGCTTCCAAAGGTCTAGGTTAGACGCGGTTACCTTGAAGCTAGCCACAAGTGATAAGCATTTCCTGCAAGTAGACCGGACGGCCGGAAACCACACACATCCGTCTAGATTAGACGTCCGGTGAAATGCGGTTGAGATAACCTTGAAGCTAGTCACAAGTGATAAGACTTCCGCTCAGAAGCATGATTTATCTCCAAAAATGCGTTATATGGCAGAATCTAGCACCAAATACATCATATTTCGTGATTTGAGAGTGCTATTTGCAGTTTTACAAACTTTGGAATAAGTCTAAATCACGCTTTTCCGCGCAGATTTTCACAATCAAAAAGTTCATATTCCTATCCAGGACCTCATAATATGTATGAATCCATCGACAAAAATATCGTATCTTGTGTTTTCAGAGCGCTATCTGCAGTTATATGAAGTTTGAAATGAGACAAAATTACCACATTCAGAGCAGTTTCAAAGAATCGCAAATCACATGAATCTAACCAATACAACATAATTAGCATGAATCCGTCCTCAAATGCAAAAAATTCTGCGTTTCCAGCGAGTTATAAGCGTTTTTTCTGAGTCCCGTTGAGAAATTTTTGATTCTGTAAATCTGCTCAGAAGCAAGATTTTGCTTAAAAAATGCGTTATATGGCAGAATCTAGCACCAAATACATCATATTTTGTGTTTTTAGAGTGCTATTTGCAGTTTTACAAACTTTGGAATAAGTCGAGATCACGCTTTTCCGCGCAGATTTTCACAATCAGAAAGTTCATATTCCTATCCAGGACCTCATAATATGTATGAATCCATCAACAAAAACATCGTATCTCGTGTTTTCAGAGCGCTATCTGCAGTTATATGAAGTTTGAAATAAGTCAAAATTACCACATTCTGAGCAGTTTCAAAGTATCGCATATTACATAAATCTATCCAATACAACATAATACGCATGAATCCATCCTTGAATGCTGCAAAATATGCGTTTCCAGCGAGTTATCAGCGTTTTTTCTGAGTCTCGTGGGGAGATGTTTGATTCTGTAAATCTGCTCAGAAGCAAGATTTTGTTTAAAAAATGCGTTATATGGCAGAATCTAGCACCAAATACATCATATTTCGTGTTTTTAGAGCGCTATTTGCAGTTTTACAAACTTCGGAATAAGTCGAGATCACGCTTTTCTGCGCAGATTTTCACAATCAAAAAGTTCATATACCTATCCAGGACCTCATAATATGTATGAATCCGTCGACAAAAACATCGTATCTTGTGTTTTCAGAGCGCTATCTGCAGTTATATGAAGTTTGAAATAAGTCAAATTTACCACATTCTGAGCAGTTTCAAAGTATCGCAAATCACATAAATATATCCAATGCAACATAACACGCATAAAGCCGTCCTCAATTGCAGAAAATTTTGCGCTTCCAGCGAGTTATCAGCGTTTTTTCTGAGTCTCGTTGAGAAATTTTTGATTCTGTGAGTCTGCTCAGAAGCAAGATTTATCTCCAAAAATGCGTTATATGGCAGAATCTAGCACCAAATACATCATATTTCGTGATTTAAGAGTGCTATTTGCAGTTTTACAAACTTTGGAATAAGTCGGAATCACGCTTTTCCGCGCGGATTTTCACAATCAAAAAGTTCATATTCCTATCCAGGACCTCATAATATGTATGAATCCATCAACAAAAACATCGTATCTTGTGTTTTCAGAGCGCTATCTGCAGTTATATGAAGTTTGAAATAAGTCAAAATTACCACATTCTGAGCAGTTTCAAAGCATCGCAAATTGTATAAATCCATTCAATACAACAAAATACGCATGAATCCGTTCTCAAATGCAAGAAATTTTGCGTTTGCGGCGAGTTATCAGCGTTTTTCTGAGTCTCGTTGAGAAATTTTTGATTCTGTAAATCTGCTCAGAAGTAAGATTTTGCTTCGATAATGCGCCATATGGCAGAATCTAGCACCAGAAACTTCATATTTCGTGTTTTCAGAGTGCTATTTGCAGTTTCACAAACTTTGGAATAAGTCGAGATCACGCTTTGCTGCGCAGATTTTCAGAATAAAAAAGTTCATATTCCTATCCAGGACCTCATGATATGTATGAATCCATCGACAGAAACATCGTATCTCGTGTTTTCAGAGCGCTATCTGCAGTTATATGGAGTTGGAAATAAGTCAAATTTACCACATTCTGAGCAGTTTCAAATAATCGCAAATCACATAAATCCATCCAATACAACATAATACGCATGAATCCGTCCTTAAATGCAATAAATTTTGCGTTTCCAGCAAGTTATCAGCGATTTTTCTGAGTCCCGTTTAGAAATTTTTGATTCTGTAAAACTGCTCAGAAGCAAGATTTTGCTTCAAAAATGCGTTATATGGCAGAATCTAGCACCAAATACATCATATTTCGTGTTTTTAGAGTGCTATTTGCAGTTTCACAAATTTTGGAATGTGTCGAGATCACGCGTTTCCGCGCAGATTTTCACAATCAAAAAGTTCATATTCCTGTCCAGGACCTCATAATATGAATGAATCCATCGACAAAAACATCGTATCTCGTGTTTTCAGAGCGCTATCTGCAGTTATATGAAGTTTGAAATAAGTCAAAATTATCACATTCTTGGCAGTTTCAAAGTATCGCCAATCACATAAATCTATCCAATACAATATAATACGCATGAATCCATCCTCAAATACAGGAAACTTTGCGTTTCCAGCGAGTTATCAGCGTTTTTTCTAAGTCTCGTTGAGAAATTTTTGATTCTGTAAATTTGCTCAGAAGCAAGATGTTGCTTCCAAAATGCGTTATATGGCAGAATCTAGCACCAAATACATCATATTTCGTGATTTAAGAGTGCTATTTGCAGTTTTACAAATTTTGAAATAGGTCAAGATCACGCTTTTCCGCGCAGATTTTCACAATCAATAAGTTCATATTCCTATCCAGGATCTCATATTATGTATGAATCCATCGACAAAAACATCGTATCTCGTGTTTTCAGAGCGCTATCTGCAGTTATATGAAATTTGAAATAAGTCAAAATTACCACATTCTGAGCAGTTTCAAAGTATCGCAAAACACATGAATCTATCCAATACAACATTATACGCATGAATCCGTTCCCCAATGCAAGAAATTTTGCGTTTGCAGCGAGTTATCAGCGTTTTTTCTGAGTCTCGTTGAGAAATTTTTGATTCTGTAAATCTGCTCAGAAGCAAGATTTTGCTCTAGAAATGCGTTATATGGCAGAACCTAGCACCAAATACATCATATTTCGTGTTCTTAGGTGCTATTTGCAGATTTACAAACTTTGGTTTAAGTCGAGATCACGCTTTTCCGCGCAGATTTTCACAATCAAAAAAATCATATTCCTATCCAGGACCTCATAATATGTATGAATCCATCGACAAAAACATCGTATCTTGTGTTTCCAGAGCGGTATCTGCAGTAATATGAAGTTTGAAATAAGTCAAAATCACCACATTCAGAGCAGTTTCAAAGAATCGCAAATCACATGAATCTATCCAATACAACATAATACGCATGAATCCGTCCTCAATTGCAATAAAAAACTGCGTTTCCAGCGAGTTATCGGGGTTTTTCTGGGACCCATTGAGAAATTTTTGATTCTGTAAATTTGCTCAGAAGCAATATGTTGCTTCAAAAATACGTTATATGGCAGAATCTAGCACCAAATACATCATATTCCGTGTTTTTAGAGTGCTATTTGCAGTTTTACATAAGTCGAGATCACGCTTTTCCGCGCAGATTTTCACAATCAAAAAGTTCATATTCCTATCCAGGACCTCATAATATGTATGAATCTATCGACAAGAACATCGTATCTCGTGTTTTCAGAGCGCTATCTGCAGTTATATGAAATTTGAAATAAGTCAAAATTACCACATTCTGAGCAGTTTCAAAGTATCGCAAAACACATAAATCTATCCAATACAACATAATACGCATGAATCCGTTCTCAAATGCAAGAGATTTTGCGTTTGCAGCGAGTTATCAGCGATTTTTCTGAGTCTCGTTGAGAAATTTTTGATTCTGTAAATCTGCTCAGAAGCGAGATTTTGCTTTAAAAATGCGTTATATAGCAGAATCTAGCATCAAATACATCATATTTCGTGTTTTTAGAGTGCTATTTTCAGTTTTACAAACTTTGGAATGAGTCGAAATCACGCTTTTCCGCGCAGATTCTCACAATCAATGAGTTCATATTCCTATCCTGACCTTATAATATTTTTGAATCCATCGACAAAAACATCGTATCTCGTGTTTCCAGAGCGCTATCTGCAGTTATATGAAGTTTGAAATAAGTCAGAATTATCACATTCTGAGCAGTTTCAAAGTATCGCAAAACACATAAATATATCCAATACAACATAATACGCATGGATCCGTCCTCAAATGCAGAAAATTTTGCGTTTCCAGCGAGTTATCAGCGTTTTTCCTGAGTCTCGTTGAGAAATTTTTGATCCAGTAAATCTGCTCAGAAGCGAGATTTTGCCTCAAAAATGCGTTATACGGCAGAATCTAGCACCAAATACATCATATTTCGTGTTTTTAGAGTGCTATTTGCAGTTTTACAAACTTTTTAATAAGTCGATATCACGCTTTTCCGCGCAGATTCTCACAATCAAGAAGTTCATATTCCTATCCAGGACCTCATAATATGTATGAATCCATCGACAAAAACATCGTATCTTGTGTTTTCAGAGCGCTATGTGCAGTTATATGGAGTTTGAAATAAGTCAAATTCACCACATTCTGGGCAGTTTCAAAGTATCGCAAATCACATAAATATATCCAATACAATATAACACGCATGAATCCGTCCTCAATTGCAGAAAGTTTTGCGCTTCCAGCAAGTTATCAGTGTTCTTTCTGAGTCTCGTTGAGAGATTTTTGATTCTGTAAATCTGCTCAGAAGCAAGATTTAGCTCCAAAAATGCGTTATATGGCAGAATCTAGCACAAAATACATCATATTTCGTGATTTTAGAGTGCTATTTGCAGTTTTACAAAATTTAAAATAAGTCGAGATCACGCTTTTCCGTGTAGATTCTCACAATCAAAAAGTTCATATTCCTATCCAGGACCTCATGATATGTATGAATCCATCGACAAAAACATCGTATCTCGTCTTTTCAGAGCGCTATCTGCAGTTATATGAAGTTTGAAATAAGTCAAAATCACCACATTCTGAGCTGTTTCAAAGTATCGCAAATTACATAAATCTATCCAATACAAAATAATACGCATGAATTCGTCCTCAAATGCGAAAAATTTTGCGTTCCCAGCGAGTTATCAGCGTTTTTTCTGAGTCTCGTTGAGAAATTTTTGATTCTGTAAATCTGCTCAGAAGGAAGATTTTCTTCAAAAATGCGTTATATGGCAGAATCTAGCACCGAATACATCATATTTCGTGTTGTTAGAGTGCTATTTGCAGTTTTACAAACTTTGGAAAAAGTCGTGATCACGCTTTTCCGCGCAGATTCTCACAATCAAAAAGTTCATATTCCTATCCAGGATCTCATGATATGTATGAATCCATCGACAAAAACATCGTATCTCGTGTTATCAGAGCGCTATCTGCAGTTATATGAAGTTTGTAATAAGTCAAAATTACCACATTCTGAGCAGTTTCAAAGTATCGCAAATCACATAAATCTATCCAATACAACAAAACAAGCTTGAATCCGTCGTCAAATGCAAAAAATTTTGCGTTTCCAGCGAGTTATCAGCGTTTTTTTTGAGTCTCGTTGAGAAATTTTTAATTCTGTTAATCTACTCAGAAGCAAGATTTTGCTTCAAACATGCGTTATATAGCAGAATCTAGCACCAAATACATCATATTTCGTGCTTTTAGAGTGCTATTTGCAGTTTTACAAACTTTGGAGTAAGTCGAGATCACGCTTCTCCGCGCAGATTTTCACAATCAAAAAATTCATATTCCTATCCAGGACCTCATAATATGTATGAATCCATCGACAAAAACATCGTATCTCGTGTTTTCAGAGCGCTATCTGCAGTTATATGAAGTTTGAAATAAGTCAAAATTACCACATTCTGAGCAGTTTCAAAATATCGCAAATCACATAATTCTATACAATACCACATAATACGCATGGATCCGTCCTCAAATGCAAAAAATTTCGCGTCTGCAGCGAGTTATCAGCGTTTTTTTTTGAGTCTAGTTGAGAAATTTTTGATTCTGTCAATCTGCTCAGAAGCAATATTCTGCTTCAAAAATGCGTTATATGGCAGAATCTAGCACCAAATACATCATATTTCGTGTTTTTAGAGTGCTATTTGCAATTTTACAAACTTTGGAATAAGTTGAAATCACGCTTTTCCGCGCGGATTTTCACAATCAAAAAGTTCATATTCCTGTCCAGGACCTCATAATATGTATGAATCTATCGACAAAAACATCGTATCCCGTGTTTTCAGAGCGCTATCTGCTGTTATATGAGATTTGAAATAAGTCAAAATACCACATTCTGAGCAGTTTCAAAGTATCGCAAATCACATAAATCTATCCAATACAAAATAATACGCATGAATCCGTCCTCAAATGCAAAAAAGTTTGCGTTTCCAGTTAGTTATCAGCGTTTTTTCTGAGTCTCGTTGAGAAATTTTTGATTCTGTAAATCTGCTCAGAAGCAAGATTTTGCTTCAAAAATGCGATATGTGGCAGAATCTAGCACCAAATACATCATATTTCGTGTTATTAGAGTGCTATTTGAAGTTTTACAAACTCTGGAATAAGTCAAGATCACGCTTTTCCGCGCAGATTCTCACAATCAAAAAGTTCATATCCATCCAGGACCTCATGATATGTATGAATCCATCGACAAAAACATCGTATCTCGTGTTTGCAGAGCGCTATCTGCAGTTATATGAATCTTGAAATAAGTCAAAATTACTACATTCTGAGCAGTTTCAAAGTATCGCAAATCACATAAATATATCCAAAACAACATGATACGCATGAATCCGTCCTCAATTGCAGAAAATTCTGCGCTTCCAGCGAGTTATCAGCCTCTTTTCTGAGTCACGTTGAGAAATTTTTGATTCTGTGAATCTGCTCAGAAGCAATATTTCACTTCAAAAATGCGTTATATGGCAGAATCTAGCACCAAATAGATCATATTTCGTGTCTTTAGAGTGCTATTTGCAGTTTTACAAACTTTGAAATGAGTCGAAATCACGCTATTCCGCGCAGATTTTCACAATCAAAAAGTTCATATTCCTATCCAGGACCTCATAATTTGAATGAATCTATCGACAAAAACATCGTATCTCGTGTTTTCAGAGCGCTATCTGCAGTTATATGAAGTTTGGAATAAGTCAAAATTACCAAATTTTGAGCAGTTTCAAAGTATCGCAAATCACATAAATCTATCCAATACAACATAATACGCATGAATCCATCCTCAAATGCACAAAATTTTGCGTTTCCAGGGAGTTATCAGCGTTTTTTCTGAGTCTCGTGGAGAATTTTTTGATCCTGTTAATCTGCTCAGAAGTAAGATTTTGCTTCAAAAATGTGATATATGTCAGAATCTAGCAACGAATACATCATATTCCGTGTTTTTAGAGTGCTATTTGCAGTTTTACAAACTTTGGAATAGGTCGAGATCACGCTTTTCCCCGAAGATTTTCGCAATCAAAAAGTTCATATTCCTATCCAGGACCTCATAATATGTATGAATCCATCGACAAAAACATCGTAACTCGTGTTTTCAGAGCGCTATCTGCAGTTATATGAATTTTGAAATAAGTCAAAATTACCACATTCTGAGCAGTTTTAAAGTATCGCAAATCACATAAATATATCCAATACAACATAATACGCGTGAATTCGTCCTCAATTGCGAATACTTCTGCGCTTCCAGCGAGTTATCAGCGTTTTTTCTGAGTCTCGTTGAGAAATTTTTGATTCTGTAAATCTGCTCAGAAGTAAGATTTTGCTTCAAAAATGCGTTATATGGCAGAATCTAGCACCAAATACATCATATTTCGTGTCTTTAGAGTGCTATTTGCAGTTTTACAAACTTTGAAATGAGTCGAAATCACAATATTCCGCGCAGATTTTCACAATCAAAAAGTTCATATTCCTATCTAGGACCTCATAATTTGTATGAATCTATCGACAAGAACATCGTATCTCGTGTTTTCAGAGCGCTATCTGCAGTTATATGAAGTTTGGAATAAGTCAAAATTACCAAATTCTGAGCAGTTTCAAAGTATCGCAAATCACATGAATCTATCCAGTACAACATAATACGCATGAATCCATCCCCAAATGCACAAAATTTTGCGTTTCCAGGGAGTTATCAGCGTTTTTTCTGAGTCTCGTGGAGAATTTTTTGATCCTGTTTATCTGCTCAGAAGCAAGATTTTGCTTCAAAAATGTGATATATGTCAGAATCTAGCAACAAATACATCATATTTCGTGTTTTTAGAGTGCTATTAGCAGTTTTACAAACTTTGGAAAAGGTCTAGATCACGCTTTTCCGGTCAGATTTTCACAATCAAAAAGTCCATATACCTATCCAGGACGTCATGATATGTATGAATACATCGACAAAAACATCTTATCTCGTGTTTCCAGAGCGCTATCTTCAGTTATATGAAGTTTGAAATAAGTCAAAATTACCACATTCTGAGCAGTTTCAAAGTATCGCAAATCACATAAATCTATCCAATACAACATAATACGCATGAACCCGTCCTTAAATGCACAAAATTTTGCGTTTCCAGCGAGTAATCATCGTTTTTTCTGGGACTCGTTGAGAAATTTTTGATTCTGTAAATCTGCTCAGAAGCAAGATTTTGCTTCAAAAATGTGTTATATGGCAGAATCTAGCACCAAATACATCATATTATGTGTTTCTAGAGTGCTATTTGCAGTTTTACAAACTTTGAAATGAGTCGAAATCACGCTATTCCGCGCAGATTTTCACAATCAAAAAGTTCATATTCCTATACAGGATCTCATAATATGTATGAATCTATCGACAAAAACATCGTATCTCGTGTTTTCAGAGCGCTATCTGCAGTTATATGAAGTTCGAAATAAGTCAAAATTACCACATTCTGAGCAGTTTCAAAGTATCGCAAATCACATAAAACTATCCAATACAACATAATACGCATGAATCCGTCCTCAAATGCAGGAAATTTTGCGTTTACAGGGAGTTATCAGCGTTTTTTCTGAGACTCGTTGAGAAATTTCTGATTCTGTAAATCTGCTCAGGAGCAATATTTTGCTTCAAAAATGCGTTATATGGCAGAATCAAGCACCAAATACATCATATTATGTGTTTTTAGAGTGCTATTTGCAGTTTTACAAGCTTTGAAATGAGTCGAAATCACGCTATTCCGCGCAGATTTTCACAATCAGAAAGTTCATATTTCTATTCTGGACCTCATAATATGTATGAATCCATCGACAAAAACATCGTATCTCGTGTTTTCAGAGCGCTATCTGCAGTTATATAAAGTTTGAAATAAGTTGAAATTACCACATTCTGAGCAGTTTCAAAGTATCGCAAATCACATAAATCTATCCAATACAACGTAATACGCATGAATCCGTCCTCAAATGCACAAAATTTTGCGTTTCCAGCGAGTTATCAGCGTTTTTTCTGAGTCTCGTTGAGAAATTTTTGATTCTGTAAATCTGCTCATAAGCAAGATTTTGCTTCAAAAATGCGATATATGGCAGAATCTAGCACCAAATACATCATATTTCGTGTTTTTAGAGTGCTATTTGCAGTCTTACAAACTTTGTAATAAGTTGAGATCACGCTTTTCCGCGCAGATTTTCACAATCAAAAAGTTCATATTCCTATCCAAGACCTCATAATATGTTTAAGCTCATCAACAAAAACACCATATCTCGTGTTTTAAGAGCGCTATCTGCAGTTATATGAAGTTTGAAATAAGTCAAAATTACCACATTCTGAGCAGTTTCAAAGTATCGCAAATCACATAAATCTATCCAATATAACATAATACGCATGAATCCGTCCTCAAATGCACAAAATTTCGCGTTTCCAGCAAGTTACCAGCGTTTTTTCCGAGTCTCGTTGAGAAATTTTTGATTCTGTAAATCTGCTCCGAAGCAAGATTATGCTTCAAAAATGCGATATATGCTGAATCTAGCATCAAATACATCATATTTCGTGTTTTTAGAATGCTATTTGCAGTTTAGCAAACTTTGGAATATGTCGAGATCACGCTTCTCCGCGCAGATTTCCACAATCAAATAGTTCATATTCCTATCCAGGACCTCATAATATGTATGAATCTATCGACAAAAACATCGTATCTCGTGTTTTCAGAGCGCTATCTGCAGTTATATGAAGTTTGAAATAAGTCAAAATTACCACATTCAGAGCAGTTTCAAAGTATCGCAAATCACATAAATCTATCCAGTACAACATAATACGCATGAATCCGTCCTCGAATGCAAAAAATTTAGCGTTTTCCAGCGAGTTATCAGCGTTTTTTCTGAGTCTCGTTGAGAAATTTTTGATTCTGTAAATCTGCTCAGAAGCAAGATTTGGCTTCAAATTGCGTTATATGGCAGAATCTAGCACCAAATACATCATATTTCGTGTCTTTAATGTGTTATTTGCAGTTTCTCAAACTTTGGAATAAGTCGAGATCACGCTTTTCCGCGCAGATTCTCACAAACAAAAAGTTCATATTCCTATCCAAGACCTCATGATATGTGTGAATCCATCGACAAAAACATCGTATCTCGTGCTTTCAGAGCGCTATCTGCAGTTATATGAATTTTGAAATGAGTCAAAATTACCACATTCTGAGCAGTTTCAAAGTATCGCAAATCACATAAATATATCCGATACAACATAATACGCATAAATCCGTCCTCAATTGCAAAAAATTTTGCGCTCCCAGCGAGTCATCAGCGTTTTTTCTGAGTCTCGTTGAGAAATTTTTGATTCTGTGAATCTGCTCAAAAGCAAGATTTTGCATCAAAAATGCGTTATATGCAGAATCTAGCACCAAATACATCATATTCCGTGTTTTTAGAGTGATATTCGCAGTTTTACAAACTTTGGAATAAATCAAGATCACGCTTTCCGCGCAGATTCTCACAATCAAAAAGTTCATATTTCTATCCAGGACCTCATGATATGTATAGATCCATCGACAAGAACATCGTATTTCGTGTTTTCAGAGCGCTATCTGCAGTTATATGAAGTTTGAAATAAGTCAAAATTACCACATTCTGAGCAGTTATATGGCAAAATCTAGCACCAAATACATCATATTACGTGTTTCTAGAGTGCTATTTGCAGTTTCACAAACTTTGGAATAAGTCGAAATCACGCTTCTCCGCGCAGATTTTCACAATCAAAAAGTTCATATTCCTATCCAGGACCTCATAATATGTATGAGTCCATGGACAAAAACATCGTATCTCGTTGTTTTCAGAGCGCTATCTGCAGTTATATGAAGTTCGAAATAAGTCAAAATTACCACATTCTGAGCAGTTTCAAAGTATCGCAAATCACATAAATCTATCCAATACAACATAATACGCATGAATCCGTCCTCAAATGCAGGAAATTTTGCGTTTACAGGGAGTTATCAGCGTTTTTTCTGAGACTCGTTGAGAAATTTCTGATTCTGTAAATCTGCTCAGAAGCAAGATTTTGCTTCAAAAATGCGTTATATGGCAGAATCAAGCACCAAATACATCATATTATGTGTTTTTAGAGTGCTATTTGCAGTTTTACAAACTTTGAAATGAGTCGAAATCACGCTATTCCGCGCAGATTTTCACAATCAAAAAGTTCATATATCTATTCTGGACCTCATAATATGTATGAATCCATCGACAAAAACATCGTATCTCGTGTTTCCAGAGCGCTATCTGCAGTTATATCAAGTTTGAAATAAGTTAAAATTACCACATTCTGAGCAGTTTCAAAGTATCGCAAATCACATAAATCTATCCAATACAACGTAATACGCATGGATCCGTCCTCAAATGCACAAAATTTTGCGTTTCCAGCGAGTTATCAGCGTTTTTTCTGAGTCTCGTTGAGAAATTTTTGATTCTGTAAATCTGCTCATAAGCAAGATTTTGCTTCAAAAATGCGATATATGGCAGAATCTAGCACCAAATACATCATATTTCGTGTTTTTAGAGTGCTATTTGCAGTCTTACAAACTTTGGAATAAGTTGAGATCACGCTTTTCCGCGCAGATTTTCACAATCAAAAAGTTCATATTCCTATCCAAGACCTCATAATATGTTTAAGCTCATCAACGAAAACATCGTATCTCGTGTTTTAAGAGCGCTATCTGCAGTTATATGAAGTTTGAAATAAGTCAAAATTACCACATTCTGAGCAGTTTCAAAATATCGCAAATCACATAAATCCATCCAATATAACATAATACGCATGAATCCGTCCTCAAATGCACAAAATTTCGCGTTTCCAGCAAGTTACCAGCGTTTTTTTCGAGTCTCGTTGAGAAATTTTTGATTCTGTAAATCTGCTCCGAAGCAAGATTATGCTTCAAAAATGCGTTATATGGCAAAATCTAGCACCAAATACATCATATTACGTGTTTCTAGAGTGCTATTTGCAGTTTCACAAACTTTGGAATAAGTCGAAATCACGCTTCTCCGCGCAGATTTTCACATTCAAAAAGTTCATATTTCTATCCAGGATCTCATAATATGTATGAATCTATCGCCAGAAACATCGTATCTCGTGTTTTCAGAACGCTATCTGCAGTTATATGAAGTTTGAAATAAGTCAAAATTTCCACATTCTGAGCAGTTTCAAAGTATCGCAAATCACATAAATATATCCAATACAACATAATACGCATGAATCCGTCCTCAATTGCAAGAAATTTTGCGTTTCCAGCAAGTTATCAGCGTTTTTTCTGAGTCTCGTTGAGAAATTTATATTCTGAAAATCTGCTCAGAAGCAATATTTTGCTTCAAAAATGCGTTATATGGCAGAATCTAGCACCAAATACATCATATTTCGTGTTTTTAGAGTGCTATTTGCAGTTTTACAAATTTTGGAATAAGTTGAGATCACGCTTTTCCGCGCAGATTTTCACAATCAAAAAGTTCATATTCCTACCCAGGACCTCATAATATGTATGAATCCATCGACAAAAACATCGTATCTCGTGTTTTCAGAGCGCTATCTGCAGTTATATGAATTTTGAAATAAGTCAAAATTACCACATTCTGAGCAGTTTCAAAGTATCGCAAATTACATAAATATATCCAATACTACATAATACGCATGATTCCGTTCTCAAATGCAAATGAATTTTGCGTTTGCAGCGAGTTACCAGCGTTTTTTCTGAGTCTCGTTGAGAAATTTTTGATTCTATAAATCTGCTTAGAAGCAAGATTTTGCTTCAAAAATGCGTTATATGGCAGAATCTAGCACCAAATACATCATATTTTGTGTTTTTAGAGTGATATTTGCAGTTTTACAAACTTTGGAGTGAATCGAGATCACGCTTTCCGCGCAGATTCTCACAATCAAAAAGTTCATATTCCTATCCAGGACCTCATGATATGTATGAATCCATCGACAAGAACATCGTATCTCGTGTTTTCAGAGCGCTATCTGCAGTTATATGAAGTTTGAAAATAAGTCAAAATTACCACATTCTGAGCAGTTTCAAAGTATCGCAAATCACATAGATCTATCCAATACAACATAATACGCATGAATCCGTCCTCAAATGCAAAAAATTTTGCGTTTCCAGCGAGTTATCAGCGTTTTTTCTGAGTCTCGTTGAGAAATTTTTGATTCTGTAAATCTACTCAGAAGCAAGATTTTGCTTCAAAAATGCGTTATATGGCAAAATCTAGCACCAAATACATCATAATTTCGTGTTTTTAGAGTGCTATTTGCAGTTTCACAAACTTTGGAATGAGTCGAAATCACGCTTTTCCGCGCATATTTTCACAATCAAAAAATTCATGTTCCTATCCAGGAGCTCATGATATGTATGGATCAATCGACAAAAACATCGTATCTCGTGTTTCCATAGCGCTCTCTGCAGTTATATGAAGTTCGAAATAAGTCAAAATTACCACATTCTGAGCAGTTCCAAAGTATCGCGAATCACATAAATCTATCCAATACAACATAATAAGCATGAATCCGTCCTCAATTGCAAAAAATTTTGCGCTTCCAGCGAGTAATCAGCGTTTTTTCTGAGTCTCGTTGAGAAATTTTTGACTCTGTGAATTTGCTCAGAAGCAAGATTTTGCATCAAAAAAGCTTTATATGACAGAATCTAGCACCAAATACATCATATTTCGTGTTTTTGGAGTGCTATTTGCAGTTTTACAAACTCTGGGATAAGTCAAAATCACGCTTTTCCGCGCAGATTTTCACAATCAAAGATTTCATATTCCTATCCAGGACCTCCTAATATGTCTGAGCTAATCAACAAAAACATCGTATCTCGTGTCTTAAGAGCGCTATCTGCAGTTATATGAAGTTTGAAATAAGTCAAAATTAACACATTCTGAGCAGTTTCAAAGTATCGCAAATCACATAAATCTATCCAATACAACATAATACGCATGAATCCGTCCTCAAATGCACAAAATTTTGCGTTTCTAGCAAGTTACCAGCGTTTTTTTGAGTCTCGTTGAGAAATTTTTGATTCTGTGAATCAGCTCCGAAGCAAGATTTTACTTCGAAAATGCGATATATGGCTGAGTCTAGCATCATATACATCATATTTCGTGTTTTTAGAGTGCTATTTGCAGTTTTACAAACTTTGGAATATGTCGAGATCACGCTTTTCCGCGCAGATTTTCACAATCAAAAAGTTCATATTCCTATCCAGGATCTCATAATATGTATGAATCCATCGACAATAACATCGTATCTCGTGTTTTCAGAGCGCTATCTGCAGTTATATGAAGTTTGAAATAAGTCAAAATTACCACATTCAGAGCAGTTTCAAAGTATCGCAAATCACATAAATCTATCCAATACAACATAATACGCATGAATCCGTCCTCGAATGCAAAAAATTTAGCGTTTCCAGCGAGTTATCAGCGTTTTTTTCTGAGTCTCGTTGAGAGATTTTTGATTCTGTAAATCCGCTTAGATGCAAGATTTGACTTCAAAAATGCGTTATATGGCAAAATCTAGCACCAAATACATCATATTTCGTGTTTTCAATGTGCTATTTGCAGTTTCACAAACTTTGGAATAAGTCGAGATCACGCTTTTCCGCGCAGATTCTCACAATAAAAAGTCCATATTCCTATCCAGGACCTCATGATATGTATGAATCTATCGACAAAAACATCGTATCTCGTGTTTTCAGAGCGCTATCTGCAGTTATATGAAGTTTGAAATAAGTCAAAATTACCACATTCTGAGCAGTTTCAAAGTATCGCAGATCACATAGATCTATCCAATACAACATAATACGCATGAATCCGTCCTCAAATGCTAGAAATTTTGCGTTTTCCAGCGAGTTATCAGCGTTTTTTCTGAGTCTCGTTGAGAAATTTTTGATTCTGTAAATCTGCTCAGAAGCAAGATTTTGCTTCAAAAATGCGTTATATGGCAAAATCTAGCACCAAATACATCATATTTCGTGTTTTTAGAGTGCTATTTGCAGTTTCACAAACTTTGGAATAAGTCGAAATCATGCTTTTCCGCGCAGATTTTCACAATCAAGAAGTTCATATTCCTATCCAGGACCTCATAATATGTTTGAGCCCATCAACAAAAAACATCGTATCTCGTGTTTTAAGAGCGCTATCTGCAGTTATATGAAGTTTGAAATAAGTCAAAATTACCACATTCTGAGCAGTTTCAAAGTATCGCAAATCACATAAATCTATCCAATACAACATAATACGCCTGAATCCGTCCTCAAATGCACGAAATTTAGCGTTTCCAGCAAGTTACCAGCGTTTTTTTTGAGTCTCGTTGAGAAATTTTTGATTCTGTAAATCTGCTCAGAAGCAAGATTTTGCTTCAAAAATGCGTTATATGGCAAAATCTAGCACCAAATACATCATATTTCGTGTTTTTAGAGTGCTATTTGCAGTTTCACAAACTTTGGAATAAGTCGAAAACACGCTTTTCCGCGCAGATTTTCACAATCAAAATGTTCATATTTCTATCCAGGATCTCATAATATGTATGAATCTATCGCCAAAAACATCGTATCTCGTGTTTTCAGAACGCTATCTGCAGTTATATGAAGTTTGAAATAAGTCAAAATTACCACATTCTGAGCAGTTTTCAAAGTATCGCAAATCACATAAATATATCCAATACAACATAATACGAATGAATCCGCCCTCAATTGCAAGAAATTTCTCGTTTCCAGCGAGTTATTAGCGTTTTTTCTGAGTCTCGTTGAGAAATTTTTGATTCTGTAAATCTGCTCAGAAGCAAGATTTTGCTTCAAAAATGCGTTATATGGCAAAATCTAGCACCAAATACATCATATTTTGTGTTTTTAGAGTGCTATTTGCAGTCTCACAAACTTTGGAAT
This sequence comes from Dromius quadrimaculatus, assembly GCA_963989225.1. Lineage (NCBI taxonomy): Eukaryota > Metazoa > Arthropoda > Insecta > Coleoptera > Carabidae > Dromius > Dromius quadrimaculatus. Next base: position 28,797,319 of record OZ022326.1, on the reverse strand, counting down.
AAGTCGAAATCACGCTTTTCCGCGCAAATTTTCACAATCAAAAAGTTCATATTCCTATCCAGGACCTCATAATATGTATGAGTCCATGGACAAAAACATTGTATCTTGTGTTTTCAGAGCGCTATCTGCAGTTATATGAAGTTTGAGATAAGTCAAAATTACCACATTCTGCTCAGTTTCAAAGTATCGCGAATCACATAAATCTATCCAATACAACATAATACGCATGAATCCGTCCTCAAATGCACAAAATTTTGCGTTTCCAGCAAGTTATCAGCGTTTTTTTTTGAGTCTCGTTGAGAGATTTTTGATTCTGTAAATCTGCTCCGAAGCAAGATTTTGCTTCAAAAATGCGATATATGGCTGAATCTAGCATCGAATACATCATATTTCGTGTTTTTAGAGTGCTATTTGCAGTTTCACAAACTTTGGAATAAGTCGAAAACACGCTTTTCCGCGCAGATATTCACAATCAAAACGTTCATATTCCTATCCAGGATCTCATAATATGTATGAATCTATCGCCAAAAACATCGTATCTCGTGTTTTCAGAACGCTATCTGCAGTTATATGAAGTTTGAAATAAGTCTAAATTACCACATTCTGAGCAGTTTCAAAGTATCGCAAATCACCTAAATCTATCAAATACAACATAATATGCATGAATCCGTCCTCAAATGCAAAAAATTCTGCGTCTCCAGCGAGTTATTAGCGTTTTTTCTGAGTCTCGTTGAGAAATTTTTGATTCTGTAAATCTGCTCAGAAGCAAGATTTGGTTTCAAAAATGCGTTATATGGCAGAATCTAGCACCAAATACATCTAATTCGTGTTTTCAATGTGCTATTTGCAGTTTCACAAACTTTGGAATAAGTCGAGATCACGCTTTTCCGCGCAGATTCTCACAATAAAAAGTCCATATTCC
>OZ022326.1:28627833-28796197 GCA_963989225.1 Dromius quadrimaculatus | reverse complement strand
CTGTAAATCTGCTCAGAAGCAAGAATTTGCTTCAAAAATGCGTTATATGGAAGAATCCAGCACCAAATACATAACATTTCGTGTTTTTAGAGTGCTATTTGCAGTTTTGCAAACTTTGGAATAAGTCGTGATCACGCTTTTCCGCGCAGATTTCCACAATCAAAAAATTCCATATCCCTATCCAGGACCTCATAATATGTATAAATCCATCGACAAAAACATCGTATCTCGTGTTTTCAGAGCGCTATCTGCAGTTATATAAAGTTTGAAATAAGTCAAAATTACCACATTCTGAGCAGTTTCAAAATATCGGAAATCACATAAATCTATCCAATACAACATGATACGCATGAATCCGTTCTCAAATGCACAAAATTTTGCGTTTCCAGCGAGTTATCAGCGTTTTGTTCTGAGTCTCGTTGAGAAATTTTGGTTTTGTAAATCTGCTCAGAAGCAAGATTTTGCTTCAAAAATGCGATATATGGCAGAATCTAGCACCAAATACATCATATTTTGTGTTTTTAGAGTGCTATTTGCAGTTTTACAAACTCTGGAATAAGTCGAGATCACGCTTTTCCGCGCAGATTTTCACAATCAAAAAGTTCATACTCCTATCCAGGACCACATAATATGTATGAATCCATCGACAAAAACATCGTATCTCGTGTTTTCAGAGCGCTATCTGCAGTTATATGAATTTTGAAATAAGTCAAAATTACAACATTCTGAGCAGTTTTAAAGTTTCGCAAATCACATAAATATATCCAATACAACATAATACGCATGATTCCGTCCTTAATTGCAAAGAATTTTGCGCTCCCAGCGAGTTATCAGCGTTTTTTCTGAGTCTCGTTGAGAAATTTTTGATTCAGTAAATCTGCTCAGAAGCTAGATTTTGCTCAAAAAATGCGATATATGGCAGAATCTAGCACCAAATACATAATATTTCGTGTTTTAAGAGTGCTATTTGCAGTTTTACAAACTTTGGAATAAGTCGAGATCACGTATTCCGCGCAGATTTTCACAATCAAAAAGTTCATATTCCTATCCAGGACCTCATGATATGTATGAATCTATCGACAAAAACATCGTATCTCGTGTGCTCAGAGCGTAATCAGCAGTTTTATAATGTTTGAAATAAGTCAAAATTATTACATTCTGAGCAGTTTCAAAGTATCGCAAATCACATAAATCTATCCAATACAACATAATACGCATGAATCCGTCCTCAAATGCAAAAAATTTGCGTTTTCAGCGAGTTATCAGTGTTTTTTCTTAGTCTCGTTGAGAAATTTTTGATTCTGTAAAACTGCTCAGAAGCAAGATTTTGCTTCAAAAATGTGTTATATGACAAAATCTAGCACCAAATACATCATATTTCGTGTTTTTAGAGTGCTATTTGCAGTTTTACAAACTTTGGAATAAGTCGAGATCACGCTTTTCCGCGCAGATTTTCACAATCAGAAAGTTCATATTCCTATCAAGGACCTTATAGTATGTATGAATCCATCGACAGAAACATCGTATCTCGTGTTTTCAGAGCGCTATATGCAGTTATATGAAGTTTGAAATAAGTCAAAATTTCCACATTCTGAGCAGTTTCAAAGTATCGCAAATCACATGAATCTATCTAATACTACATAATACGCATGAATCCGTCCTCAAATGCACAAAATTTTGCGTTTCCAGCGAGTTATCAGCGTTTTTTCTGAGTCTCGTTGAGAAATATTTGAATCTGTAAATCTGCTTAGAAGCAAGATTTAGCTTCAAAAATGCGATATATGGCAGAATCAAGCACCGAATACATCATATTTCATGTTTTTAGAAAGCTTTCTGCAGTTTTACAAACTTTGGAACAAGTCGATATCACGATTTTCCGCTCAGATTTTCACAATCAGAAAGTTCATATTCCTGTCCAGGACCTTATGATATGTATGAATCCATCGACAAAAACATCGTATCTCGTGTTCTCAGAGCGCTATCTGCAGTTATATGATGTTTGAAATAAGTAAAAATTACCACATTCTGAGCAGTCTCAAAGTATCGCAAATTACATAAATCTATCCAGTACAACATAAAACGCATGAATCCGTTCCCAAATGCAAAAAATTTTGCGTTTGCAGCGAGTTATCAGCGTTTTTTTCGAGTCTCGTTGAGAAATTTAAGATTCTGTAAATCTGCTCAGAAGCAAAATTTTGTTCCAAAAATGCGTTATATGGCAGAATCAAGCACCGAATACATCATATTTCGTGTTTTTAGAGTGCTATTTGCAGTTTTACAAACTTTGGAATAAGTCGAGATCACGCTTTTCCGCGCAGATTTTCACAATCAGAAAGTTCATATTCCTATCCAGGACCTCATAATATGTATGAATCCATCAACAAAAACATCGTATCTCGTGTTTTCAGAGCGCTATCTGCAGTTATATGTTGTTTGAAATAAGTCAAAATTACCACATTCTGAGCAGTTTCAAAGTATCGCAAATCACATAAATCTATCCAATACAACGTAATACGCATGGATCCGTCCTCAAATGCAAGAAATTCTGCGTTTTCAGCGAGTTATCAGCGTTTCTTCTGAGTCTTGTTGAGAAATTTTTGATTCTGTAAATCTGCTCTGAAGCATTATTTTGCTCCAAAAATGCGTTATATGGCAGAATCTAGCACCAAATACATCATATTTTGTGTTTTTAGAGTGCTATTTGCAGTTTTACAAACTTTGGAATAAGTCGAGATCACGCTCTTCCGCGCAGATTTTTACAATCAAAAAGTTCATATTCCTATCCAGGACCTCATAATATGTATGAATCCATCGACAAAAACATCGTATCTCAAGTTTTCAGAGCGCTATGTGCAGTTATATGAAGTTTGAAATAAGTCAAAATTTCCACATTCTGAGCAGTTTCAAAGTATCGTAAATCACATGAATCTATCCAATACTACATAATACGCATGAATCCGTTTTTAAATGCACAAAATTTTGCGTTTCCAGCGAGTTATCAGCGTTTTTTATAAGTCTCGTTGAGAAATATTTGAATCTGTAAATCTGCTTAGAAGCAAGATTTAGCTTCAAAAATGCGATATATGGCAGAATCAAGCACCGAATACATCATATTTCATGTTTTTAGAATGCTATTTGCAGTTTTACAAACTTTGGAATAAGTCGAGATCACGCTTTTTCGCTCAGATTTTTACAATCAGAAAGTTCATATTCCTATCCAGGACCTCATAATATGTATGAATCCATCGACAAAATCACCGTATCTCGTGTTTACAGAGCGTTATCTGCAGTTATATGATGTTTGAAATAAGTCAAAATTACCACATTCTGAGCAGTTTCAAAGTATCGCGAATCACATAAATCTATCCAATACAACATAATACGCATGAATCCGTCCTCAAATGCAGAAAATTTTGCGTTTCCAGCGAGTTATCAGTGTTTTTTCTGAGTCTCGTTGAGAAATTTTTGATTCAGTAAATCTGCTCAGAAGCTAGATTTTGCTCAAAAAATGCGATATATGGCAGAATCTAGCACCAAATACATAATATTTCGTGTTTTAAGAGTGCTATTTGCAGTTTTACAAACTTTGGAATAAGTCGAGATCACGTATTCCGCGCAGATTTTCACAATCAAAAAGTTCATATTCCTATCCAGGACCTCATGATATGTATGAATCTATCGACAAAAACATCGTATCTCGTGTGCTCAGAGCGTAATCTGCAGTTTTATAATGTTTGAAATAAGTCAAAATTATTACATTCTGAGCAGTTTCAAAGTATCGCAAATCACATAAATCTATCCAATACAACATAATACGCATGAATCCGTCCTCAAATGCAAAAAATTTGCGTTTTCAGCGAGTTATCAGTGTTTTTTCTTAGTCTCGTTGAGAAATTTTTGATTCTGTAAAACTGCTCAGAAGCAAGATTTTGCTTCAAAAATGTGTTATATGACAAAATCTAGCACCAAATACATCATATTTCGTGTTTTTTAGAGTGCTATTTGCAGTTTTACAAACTTTGGAATAAGTCGAGATCACGCTTTTCCGCGCAGATTTTCACAATCAGTAAGTTCATATTCCTATCCAGGACCTCATAATATGTATGAATCCATCAACAAAAACATCGTATCTCGTGTTTTCAGAGCGCTATCTGCAGTTATATGTTGTTTGAAATAAGTCAAAATTACCACATTCTGAGCAGTTTCAAAGTATCGCAAATCACATAAATCTATCTAATACTACATAATACGCATGAATCCGTCCTCAAATGCTCAAAATTTTGCGTTTCCAGCGAGTTATCAGCGTTTTTTCTGAGTCTCGTTGAGAAATATTTGAATCTGTATATCTGCTTAGAAGGAAGATTTAGCTTCAAAAATGCGATATATGGCAGAATCAAGCACCGAATACATCATATTTCATGTTTTTAGTATGCTTTCTGCAGTTTTACAAACTTTGGAATAAGTCGAGATCACGCTTTTCCGCTCAGATTTTCACAATCAGAAAGTTCATATTCCTGTCCAGGACCTTATGATATGTATGAATCCATCGACAAAAACATCGTATCTCGTGTTCTCAGAGCGCTATCTGCAGTTATATGATGTTTGAAATAAGTAAAAATTACCACATTCTGAGCAGTCTCAAAGTATCGCAAATTACATAAATCTATCCAGTACAACATAAAACGCATGAATCCGTTCCCAAATGCAAAAAATTTTGCGTTTGCAGCGAGTTATCAGCGTTTTTTTTCGAGTCTCGTTGAGAAATTTAAGATTCTGTAAATCTGCTCAGAAGCAAAATTTTGTTCCAAAAATGCGTTATATGGCAGAATCAAGCACCGAATATATCATATTTCGTGTTTTTAGAGTGCTATTTGCAGTTTTACAAACTTTGGAATAAGTCGAGATCACGCTTTTTCCGCGCAGATTTTCACAATCAGTAAGTTCATATTCCTATCCAGGACCTCATAATATGTATGAATCCATCAACAAAAACATCGTATCTCGTGTTTTCAGAGCGCTATCTGCAGTTATATGTTGTTTGAAATAAGTCAAAATTACCACATTCTGAGCAGTTTCAAAGTATCGCAAATCACATAAATCTATCCAATACAACGTAATACGCATGGATCCGTCCTCAAATGCAAGAAATTCTGCGTTTCCAGCGAGTTATCAGCGTTTCTTCTGAGTCTTGTTGAGAAATTTTTGATTCTATAAATCTGCTCTGAAGCATTATTTTGCTCCAAAAATGCGTTATATGGCAGAATCTAGCACCAAATACATCATATTTTGTGTTTTTAGAGTGCTATTTGCAGTTTTACAAACTTTGGAATAAGTCGAGATCACGCTCTTCCGCGCAGATTTTTACAATCAAAAAGTTCATATTCCTATCCAGGACCTCATAATATGTATGAATCCATCGACAAAAACATCGTATCTCAAGTTTTCAGAGCGCTATGTGCAGTTATATGAAGTTTGAAATAAGTCAAAATTTCCACATTCTGAGCAGTTTCAAAGTATCGTAAATCACATGAATCTATCCAATACTACATAATACGCATGAATCCGTCCTCAAATGCACAAAATTTTGCGTTTCCAGCGAGTTATCAGCGTTTTTTATAAGTCTCGTTGAGGAATATTTGAATCTGTAAATCTGCTTAGAAGCAAGATTTAGCTTCAAAAATGCGATATATGGCAGAATCAAGCACCGAATACATCATATTTCATGTTTTTAGAATGCTATTTGCAGTTTTACAAACTTTGGAATAAGTCGAGATCACGCTTTTTCGCTCAGATTTTTACAATCAGAAAGTTCATATTCCTATCCAGGACCTCATAATATGTATGAATCCATCGACAAAATCACCGTATCTCGTGTTTACAGAGCGTTATCTGCAGTTATATGATGTTTGAAATAAGTCAAAATTACCACATTCTGAGCAGTTTCAAAGTATCGCGAATCACATAAATCTATCCAATACAACATAATACGCATGAATCCGTCCTTAAATGCACAAAATTTTGCGTTTCCAGCGAGTTATCAGCGTTTTTTCTGAGTCTTGTTGAGAAATTTTGGTTCTGTAAATCTGCTCAGAAGCAAGACTTTGCTTCAAAAATGCGATATATGGCAGAATCTAGCACCAAATACATCATATTTCGTGTTTTTAGAGTGCTATTTGCAGTTTTACAAACTTTGGAATAAGTCAAGATCACGCTTCTCCGCGCAGATTTTCACAATCAAAAAGTTCATACTCCTATCCAGGACCACATAATATGTATGAATCCATCGACAAAAACATCGTATCTCGTGTTTTCAGAGCGCTATCTGCAGTTATATGAAATTTGAAATGAGTCAAAATTCTGAGCAGTTTCAAAGTATCGCACATCACATGAATCTATCCAATACAACATAATACGCATGAATCCGTCCTCAAATGCAAAAAATTTTGCGTTTCCAGCGAGCTATCAGCGTTTTATCTGAGTCTCGTTGAGAAATTTTTGAATCTGTGAATCTGCTCAGAAGCAATATTTTGATTCAAAAAATGCGTTATATGGCAGAATCTAGCACCAAATACATTATATTTTGTGTTTTTAGAGAGCTATTTGCAGTTTTACAAACTTTGGAATAAGTCGAGATCACATTTTTCCGCGCAGATTCTCACAATCAAAAAGTTCATATTCCTATCCAGGACCTCATAATATGTATGAATCCATCGACAAGAACATCGTATCTCGTGTTCTCAGAGCGCTATCTGCAGTTATATGAAGTTTGAAATAAATCAAAACTACCACATTCTGAGCAGTTTCAAAGTATCGCAAATCACATAAATCTATCCAATACAACATAATACGCATGAATCCGTCCTCAAATGTAAGAAATTTCGCGTTTGCAGCGAGTTATCAGCGTTTTTTCTGAGTCTCGTTGAGAAATTTTTGATTATGTAAATCTGCTCAGAAGCAAGATTTTGCTTCAAAAATGCGTTATATAGCAGAATCTAGCACTAAATACATCATACTCCGTGTTTTTAGAGTGCTATTTGCAGTTTCACAAACTTTGGAATAAGTCGAGATCACGCTTTTCCGCGCAGATTATCACAATCAAAAAGCTCATAAACCTATCTAGGACCTCATAATATGTATGAATCCATCGACAAAAACATCGTATCTCGTGTTTTAAGAGCGTTATCTGCAGTTATATGAAGTTTGAGATAAATCAAAATTACAACATTCTGAGCAGTTTCAAAGTATCGCAAATCACATTAATCTATTCAATACAACGTAATAAGCATGAATTCGTCCTCAAATGCACAAAATTTTGCGTTTCCAGCGAGTTATCAGCGTTTTTTCTGAGTCTCGTTGAGAAATATTTGATTCTGTAAATCTGCTCAGAAGCAAGATTTTGCTTCAAAAATGCGTTATATGGCAGAATCTAGCACCAAATACATGATATTTTGTGTTTTTAGAGTGCTATTTGCAGTCTTACAAACTTTAGATTGAGTCGAGATCACGCTTTTCCGCGCAGATTTTCACAATCAAAAGTTCATATTCCTATCCAGGACCTCATAATATGTATGAATTCATCGACAAAAACATCGTATCCTGTGTTTTCACAGCGCTATCTGCAGTTATATAAAGTTTAAAATAAGTCAAAATCACCACATTCTGAGCAGATTCAAAGTATCGCAAATCACATAAATCTATCCAATACAACATAATACGCATGAATCCGTTCCTAAATGCAAAAAATTTTGCGTTTCCAGCGAGTTATCAGCGTTTTTTCTGAGTCTCATTTAGAAATTTTTGATTCTGTAAATCGGCTCGGAAGCAAGATTTTGCTTCAAAAATGCGTTATATGGCAGAATCTAGCACCAAATACATCATATTCTGTGTTTTTAGAGTGCTATTTGCAGTTTTACAAACTTTGGAATAAGTCGAGATCACGCTTTTCCGCGCAGATTTTCTCAATCAAAAAGTTCATATTCCTATTCAGGACCTCATTATATGAATGAATCCATCGACAAAAACATCGTATCTTGTGTTTTCAGAGCGCTATCTGCAGTTATATGAAATTTGAAATAAGTCAAAATTACCACATTCTGAGCAGTTTTAAAGTATCGCAAATCACATAAATCTTTACAATACAACATAATACGCATGAACCCGTTCTCAAATGCAAGAAATTCTGCGTTTGCAGCCAGTTGTCAGCGTCTTTTCTGAGTCTCGTTGAGTAATTTTTGATTCTGTAAATCTGCTCAGGAGCAAGATTTTGCTTCAAAAATGCGTTATATGGCAGAAACTAGCACCAAATACATCATATTCCGTGTTTTTAGAGTGCTATTCGCAGTCTTACAAACTTTGGAATAAGTCAAGATCACGCTTCTCCGCGCAGATTTTCACAATCAAAAAGTTCATATTCCTATCCAGGACCTCGTACTATGTATGAATCCATCGACAAAAACATCGTATCTTGTGTTTTCAGAGCGCTATCTGCAGTTATATGAGGTTTGAAATAAGTCAAAATTACCACATTCTGAGCAGTTTCAAATTATCGCAAATCACATAAATCTATCCAATACAAGATAATACGCATGAATCCGTCCTCAAATGCACAAAATTTTGCGTTTCCAGCGAGTTATCAGCGTTTTTTCTAAGTCTTGTTGAGAAATTTTGGATTCTGTAAATCTGCTCAGAAGCACGACTTTGCTTCAAAAATGCGTTATTTGGCAGAATCTAGCAACAAATACAACATATTTCGTGTTTTTAGAGTGCTTTTTGCAGTTCTACAAACTTTGGAATAAGTCGAAATTACGCTTTTCTGCGCAGATTTTCACAACCAAAAAGTTCATATTCCTATCCGGGACCTAATGATATGTATGAATCCATCGACAGAAACAACGAATCTTGTGTTTCTAGAGCGCTATCTGCAGTTATATGAAGTTTGGAATAAGTCAAAATTACCACATTCTGAGCAGTTTCAAAGTATCGCAAATTACATAAATCTATCCAATACAACTTAATACGCATGAATATGTCCTCGAATACAAAAAATTTTGCGTTTCCAGCGAGTTATCAGCGTTTTTTCTGAGTCTCGTTGAGAAATTTTTTATTCTGTTAATCTGCTCAGAAGCTAGATTTTGTTCCAAAAATGCGATATATGGCAGAATCTAGCACCAAATACATAATATTTCGTATTTTCGGAGTGCTATTTGCAGTTTTACAAACTTTGGAATAAATCGAGATCACGCATTTCCGCGCAGATTTTCATAATCAAAAAGTTCATATTCCTATCCAGGACCTCATAATATGTATGAATCTATCGACTAAAATATCGTATCTCATGTTTTCAGAGCGCTATCTGCGGTTATATGAAGTTTCAAATAAGTCAAAATTACCACATTCTGAGCAGTTTCAAAGTATCGCGAATCACATAAATCTATCCAATACAACATAATACGCATGAATCCGTCCTTAAATGTACAAAATTTTGCGTTTCCAGCGAGTTATCAGCGTTTTTTCTGAGTCTCGTTGAGAAATTTTTGATTCTTTTTGATTATGTAAATCTGCTCAGAAGCAAGATTTTGCTTCAAAAATGCGTTATATGGCAGAATCTGGCACCAAATACATCATATTTCGTGTTTTTAAAGTGCTATTTGCAGTTTCACAAACTTTGGAATAAATCGAAATCACGATTTTTCCGCGCATATTTTCACAATCAGAAAGTTCATATTTCTATCCAGGATCTCATAATATGAATGAATCTATTGCCAAAAACATCGTATCTTGTGTTTTCAGAGCGCTATATGCAGTTATATGAAGTTTGAAATAAGTCAAAATTACCACATTCTGAGCAGTTTCAAAGTATCGCAAATCACATAAATCTATCCAATACAACATAATACGCATGATCCGTCCCCAAATGCACAAAATTTGGCGTTTCCAGCGAGTTATCAGCGTTTTTTCTGAGTCTCGTTGAGAAATTTTTGAATCTGTTAATCTGCTCAGAAGCAAGATTTTGCTACAAAATTGCGTTATATGGCAGAATCTAGCACCAAAAACATCATATTTCGTGTTTTTAGAGTGCTATTTGCACTTTTAAAAACTTTGGAATAAGTCAAAATCACGCTCTTCCGCGCAGATTTTTACAATGAAAAAGTTCATATTCCTATCCAGGACCTCATAATATGTATGAATCTATCGACAAAAACATCGTATCTCATGTTTTCAGAGCGCTATCTGCAGTTATATGATGTTTGAAATAAGTCAAAATTACCACATTCTGAGCAGTTTCAAAGTATCGCAAATCACATAAATCTATCCAATACAACATGATATGCATGAATCCTTCCTCAAATGCAAAAAATTTTGCGTTTCCAGCGAGTTATCAGCGTTTTTTATAAGTCTCGTTGAGAAATATTTGAATCTGTAAATCTGCTTAGAAGCAAGATTTAGCTTCAAAAATGCGATATATGGCAGAATCAAGCACCGAATACATCATATTTCATGTTTTTAGAATGCTATTTGCAGTTTTACAAACTTTGGAATAAGTCGAGATCACGCTTTTTCGCTCAGATTTTCACAATCAGAAAGTTCATATTCCTATCCAGGATCTCATAATATGTATGAATCCATCGACAAAATCACCGTATCTCGTGTTTACAGAGCGTTATCTGCAGTTATATGATGTTTGAAATAAGTCAAAATTACCACATTCTGAGCAGTTTCAAAGTATCGCGAATCACATAAATCCATCCAATACAACATAATACGCATGAATCCGTCCTCAAATGCAAAAAATTTTGCGTTTACAGCGAGTTATCAGTGTTCTTTCTGAGTCTCGTTGAGAAATTTTTGATTCTGTAAAACTGCTCAGAAGCAAGATTTTGCTTCAAAAATGTGTTATATGACAAAATGTAGCACCAAATACATCATATTTCGTGTTTTTAGAGTGCTATTTGCAGTTTTACAAACTTCGGAATAAGTCGAGATCACGCTTTTCCGCGCAGATTTTCACAATCAAAAAGTTCATATTCCTATCCAGGACCTCATAATATGTATGAACCCCTCGACAAAACCATCGTATTCCGTGTTTTCAGAGCGCTATCTGCAGTTATATGGATTTTGAGATAAGTCAAAATTACCACATTCTGAGCAGTTTCAAAGTATCGCAAATCACATAAATATATCCAATAAAAACATAATACGCATGAATTCGTCCTCAATTACAAAAAATTTTGCGCTCCCAGCGAGTTATCAGCGTTTTTTCTGAGTCTCGTTGAGAAATTTTTTGATTCTGTAAATCTGCTCAGAAGTGAGATTTTGCTTAAAAATAAGTTATATGGCAGTATCTAGCACCAAATACATCATATTTCGTGTTTATAGAGTGCTATTTGCAGTTTTACAAACTTTGGAATAAGTCGAAATCACGATTTTTTGCGCAAATTCTCACAATCAAAAAGTTCATATTTCTATCCAGGACCTGATAATATGTAGAAATCCATCGACAAAAACATCGTATCTTGTGTTTTCGGAGCGCTATCTGCAGTTATATGAAATTTGAAATAAGTCAAAATTACCACATTCTGAGCAGTTTCAAAGTATCGCAATTCACATAAATCCATACAATATAACATAATACGCATGAATTCGTTCTCAAATGCAAAAAATTTGGCGTTTCCAGCGAGTTATCAGCGTTTTTTTCTGAGTCTCGTTGAGAAATTTTTGATTCTGTAAATCTGCTCAGAAAAAAGATTTTGCTTCAAAAATGCGTTATATGGCAGAATCTAGATCCAAATACATCATATTCCGTGTTTTTAGAGTGCTATCTGCAGTTTTACAAACTTTGGAATATGTCGAGATCACGCTTTTCTGCGCAGATTCTCACAATCAAAGAGTTCATATTCCAATCCAGGACCTCATAATATGTATGAATCCATCGACAAAAACATCGTATCTCGTGTTTTCAGAGTGCAATCTGCAGTTATATTAAATCTGAGATAGGTCAAAATTACCACATTCTGAGCAGTTTTGAAGTATCGCAAATCACATAAATCTGTCCAATACAACATAATACGCATGAATCCGTTCTCAAATGAAAGAAATTTTGCGTTTGCAGCGAGTTATCAGCGTTTCTTCTGAGTCTCGTTGAGAAATTTTTGATTCTGTTAATCTGCTCAGAAGCAAGATTTTGCTTCAAAGATGCGATATATGGCAGAATCTAGCACCAAATACATCATATTTCGTGTTTTTAGAGTGCTCTTTGCAGTTTTACTAACATTGAAATAAGTCGAGATCACGCTTTTCCAAGCAGATTTTCACAATCAAAAAGTTCATATTCCCATCCAGGACCTCATAATATGTATGAATCCATCGACAAAAACATCGTATCTCGTGTTTTCAGAGCGCTATCTGCAGTTATATGAATTTTGAGATAAGTCAAAATTACCACATTCTGAGCAGTTTCAAAGTATCGCAAATCACATAAATATATCCAATAAAACATAATACGCATGAATCCGTTCTCAAATGCAATAAATTTTTGCGTTTGCAGCGAGTTATCAGCGTTTTCTCTGAGTCTCGTTGAGAAATTTTTTGATTCTGTAAATCTGCTCAGAAGCAAGATTTTGCTTCAAAAATGCGTTATATGGCAGAATCTAGCACCAAATACATCATATTAAGTGTTCTTAGAGTGCTATTTGCAGTTTCACAAACTTTGAAATAAGTCGAAATCACGCTTTTCCGCGCAGATTTTCACAATCAGAAAGTTCATATTTCTATCCAGGACCTCATAATATGTATGAATCCATCAACAAAAACATCGTATCTCGTGTTTTCAGAGCGATATCTGCAGTTATATGAAGTTTGAAATAAGTCAAAATTACCACATTCTGAGCAGTTTCAAAGTATCGCATATCACATAAATCTATCCAATACAACATAATACGCATGAATCCATCCTAAAATGCTGCAAAATATGCGTTTCCAGCGTGTTATCAGCGTTTTTTCTGAGTCTCGTTGGGAAATTTTTGATTCTGTAAATCTGCTCAGAAGCAAGATTTTGCTTCAAAAATGCGTTATGTGGCAGAATCTAGCACCAAATACATCATAATTCGTGTTTTTAGAGTGCTATTTGCAGTTTTAAAAACTTCGGAATAAGTCGAGATCACGCTTTTCTGCGCAGATTTTCACAATCAAAAAGTTCATATACCTATCCAGGACCTCATAATATGTATGAATCCATCGAGTTATCAGCGTTTTTTCTGCTCAGAAGCAAGATTTTGCTTCAAAAATGCGTTATATGGCAGTATCTAGCACCAAATACATCATATTTAGTGTTCTTAGAGTGCTATTTGCAGATTTACAAACTTTGGAATAAGTCAAGATCACGCTTTTCCGCGCAGATTTTCACAATCAAAAAGTTCATATTCCTATCCAGGACCTCATAATATGTATGAATCCATCGACAAAAAACATCGTATCTTGTGTTTTCAGAGCGCTATCTGCAGTTATATGAAGTTTGAAATAAGTCAAAACCACATTCAGAGCAGTTTCAAAGAATCGCAAATCACATAAATCCATCCAATACAACATAATACGCTAGATTCCGACCTCAAATGCAAAAAAAAATTGCGTTTCCAGCGAGTTATCAGCGATTTTTCTGAGTCCCGTTGAGAAATTTTTGATTCTGTAAATCTGCTCAGAAGCAAGATTTTGCTTCCAAAATGCGTTATATGGTAGAATATAGCACCAAAATACATCATATTTCGTGTTTTTAGAGTGCTATTTGCAGTTTTACAAACTTTGGAATAAGTCGAGATCACGCTTTTACGCGCAGATTTTCACAATCAACAAGTTCATATTCCTATCCAGGACCTCATAATATGTATGGATCCATCAACAAAAACATCGTATCTTGTGTTTTCAGAGCGCTATCTGCAGTTATATGAAGTTTGAAATAAGTCAAAATTACCACATTCTGAGCAGTTTCAAAGTATCGCAAATTGTATAAATCCATCCAATACAACATAATACGCATGAATCCGTTCTCAAATGCAAGAAATTTTGCGTTTGCAGCGAGTTATCAGCGTTCTTCTGAGTCTCGTTGAGAAATTTTTGATTCTGTAAATCGGCTCAGAAGTAAGATTTTGCTTCAATAATGCGTCATATGGCAGAATCTAGCACCAGAAACATCATATTTCGTGTTTTCAGAGTGCTATTTGCAGTTTCACAAACTTTGGAATAAGTCGAGATCACGCTTTGCCGCGCAGATTTTCAGAATGAAAAAGTTCATATTCCTATCCAGGACCTCATGGTATGTATGAATCCATCAACAGAAACATCGTATCTCGTGTTTTCAGAGCGCTATCTGCAGTTATATGAAGTTGGTAATAAGTCAAAATTTACCACATTCTGAGCAGTTTCAAAAGTATCGCAAATCACATAAATCCATCCAATACAACATAATACGCATGAATCCGTCCTCAAATGCAAAAAATTTTGCGTTTCCAGCGAGTTATCAGCGTTTTTCCTGAGTGTCGTTGAGAAATTTTTGATTCTGTAAATCTGCTCAGAAGCAAGATTTTGCTCCAAAAATGCGTTATATGGCAGAATCTAGCACCAAGTACATCATATTTCGTGATTTAAGAGTGCTATTTGCAGTTTTACAAACTTTGGAATAAGTCGAAATCACGCTTTTCCGCGCAGATTTTCACAATCAGAAAGTTCATATTCCTATCCAGGACCTCATAATATGTATGAATCCATCAACAAAAACATCGTATCTCGTGTTTTCAGAGCGCTATCTTCAGTTATATGAAGTTTGGAATAAGTCAAAATTACCACATTCTGAGCAGTTTCAAAGTATCGCATATCACATAAATCTATCCAATACAACATAATACGCATGAATCCATCCTCAAATGCTGCAAAGTATGCGTTTCCAGCGTGTTATCAGCGTTTTTTCTGAGTCTCGTTGGGAAATTTTTGATTCTGTAAATCTGCTCAGAAGCAAGATTTTGCTTCAAAAATGCGTTATATGGTAGAATCTAGCACCAAATACATCATATTTCGTGATTTAAGAGTGCTATTTGCAGTTTTACAAACTTCGGAATAAGAGTCGAGATCATGCCTTTCTGCGCAGATTTTCACAATCAAAAAGTTCATATACCTATCCAGGACCTCATAATATGTATGAATCCATCGACAAAAACATCGTATCTTGTGTTTTCAGAGCGCTATCTGCAGTTATATGAAAATTGAAATTAGTCAAAACCACATTCAGAGCAGTTTCAAAGAATCGCAAATCACATAAATCTATCCAATACAACATATAGTACGCATGAGTCCGTCCTCAAATGCAAAGAAAATTGCGTTTCCAGCGAGTTATCAGCGATTTTTCTGAGTCCCGTTGAGAAATTCTTGATTCTGTAAATCTGCTCAGAAGCAAGATTTTGCTTCAAAAATGCGTTATATGGCAGAATCTAGCACCAAATACATCATATTTCGTGTTTTAAGAGTGCTATTTGCAGTTTTACAAATTCTGAAATAGGTCAAGATCACGCTTTTCCGCGCAGATTTTCACAATCAATAAGTTCATATTTCTATCCAGGACCTCATAATATGTATGAATCCATCGACAAAAACATCGTAGCTCGTGTTTCTAGAGCGCTATCTGCAGTTATATGAAGTTTGAATTAAGTCAAAATTACCACATTCTGAGCAGTTCCAAAGTATCGCAAATCACATAAATCTATCCAATACAACATAATACGCATGAATCCATCCTCAAATGCTATAAAATATGCGTTTCCAGCGAGCCATCAGCGATTTTCCTGAATCTCGTTGAGAAATTTTTGATTTCTTGTAAATCTGCTCAGAAGCAAGATTTTGCTTCAAAAATGCGTTATATGGCAGAATCTAGCACCAAATACATCATATTTTGTGTTTTAAGAGTGCTATTTGCAGTTTTACAAACTTCGGAATAAGTCGAGATCACGCTTTTCTGCGCTGATTTTCACAATCAAATAGTTCATATTCCTATCCAGGACCTCATAATATGTATGAATCCATCGACAAGAACATCGTATCTTGTGTTTTCAGAGCGCTATCTGCAGTTATATGAAGTTTGGAATAAGTCTAATTTACCACACTCTGAGCAGTTTCAAAGTATCGCAAATCACATAAATCCATCCAATACGAACATAAAAATGCATGAATCCGTCCTCAAATGCAAGAAATTATGCGTTTGCAGCAAGTTATCAGCGTTTCTTCTGGGTCTCGTTGAGAAATTTTCGATCCTGTAAATCTGCTCAGTAGCAAGATTTTGCTCCAAAAATGCGGTATGTGGCAGAATCTAGCACCAAATACATCATATTTCGTGTTTTTAGAGTGCTATTTGCAGTTTTACAAACTTTGGAATAAGTCGAGATCACGCTTTTCCGCGCAGATTCTCACAATCAAAAAGTTTATATTCCTATCCAGGACCTCATAATATGTATGAATCCATCGACAAAAACATCGTACCTTGTGTTTTCAGAGCGCTATGTGCAGTTATATGGAGTTTGAAATAAGTCAAAATTACCACATTCTGAGCAGTTTCAAAGTATCTTTATTCACATAAATCTATCCAATACAACATAATACGCATGAATCCGTTCTCAAATGCAATAAATTTTGCGTTTGCAGCGAGTTATCAGCGTTTTTTCTGAGTCTCGTTGAGAAATTTTTGATTCTGTAAATCTGCTCAGAAGCAAGATTTTGCTTCAAAAATGCGTTATATGGCAGAATCTAGCACCAAATACATCATATTAGGTGTTCTTAGAGTGCTATTTGCAGTTTCACAAACTTTGAAATAAGTCGAAATCACGCTTTTCCGCGCAGATTTTCACAATCAGAAAGTTCATATTCCTATCCAGGACCTCATAATATGTATGAATCCATCAACAAAAACATCGTATCTCGTGTTTTCAGAGCGCTATCTGCAGTTATATGAAGTTTGAAATGAGTCAAAATTACCACATTCTGAGCAGTTTCAAAGTATCGCATATCACATAAATCTATCCAATACAACATAATACGCATGAATCCATCCTCAAATGCTGCAAAATATGCGTTTCCAGCGTGTTATCAGCGATTTTTCTGAGTCCCGTTGAGAAATTTTTGATTCTGTAAATCTGCTCAGAAGCAAGATTTTGCTTCCAAAATGCGTTATATGGCAGAATATAGCACCAAATACATCATACTTCGTGTTTTTAGAGTGCTATTTGCAGTTTTACAAACTTTGGAATAAGTCGAGATCACGCTTTTCCGCGCAGATTTTCACAATCAAAAAGTTCATATTCCTATCCAGGACCTCATAATATGTATGAATCCATCAACAAAAACATCGTATCTTGTGTTTTCAGAGCGCTATCTGCAGTTATATGAAGTTTGAAATGAGTCAAAATTACCACATTCTGAGCAGTTTCAAAGTATCGCAAATTGTATAAATCCATCCAATACAACATAATACGCATGAATCCGTTCTCAAATGCAAGAAATTTTGCGTTTGCAGCGAGTTATCAGCGTTTTTCTGAGTCTCGTTGAGAAATTTTTGATTCTGTAAAACTGCTCAGAAGCGAGATTTTGCTTTAAAAATGCGTTATATGGCAAAATCTAGCATCAAATACATCATATTTCGTGTTTTTAGAGTGCTATTTTCAGTTTTACAAACTTCGGAATAAGTCGAGATCACGCTTTTCTGCGCAGATTTTCACAATCAATAAAATCATATTTCTATCCTGACCTTATAATATGTATGAATCCATCGACAAAAACATCGTATCTCGTGTTTCCAGAGCGCTATCTGCAGTTATATGAAGTTTAAAATAAGTCAAAATTATCACATTCTGGGCAGTTTCAAAGTATCGCAAATCACATAAATCTATGCAATACAACATAATACGCATGAATCCGTCCTCAAATGCAAAAAATTTTGCGTTTCCAGCGAGTTATCAGCGTTTTTTCTGAGTCTCGTTGAGAAATTTCTGATCCAGTAAATCTGCTCAGAAGCGAGATTTTGCTTCAAAAATGCGTTATACGGCAGAATCTAGCACCAAATACATCATATTTTGTGTTTTTAGAGTGCTATTTGCAGTTTTACAAACTTTGGAAAAAGTCGAGATCAAGCTGTTCCGCGCAAATTTTCACAATCAAGAAGTTCATATTTCTATCCAAGACCTCATAATATGTATGAATCCATCGACAAAATCATCGTATCTCGTGTTTTCAGAGCGCTATCTGCAGTAATATGAAATTTGAAATAAGTCAAAATTACCACATTCTGAGCAGTTTGAAAGTATCGCAAATCACATAAAGCTATCTAATACAACATGATACGCTTGAATCCGTTCTGAAATGCAAGAAATTTTGCGTTCGCAGCGAGTTATCAGCGTTTTTTCTGAGTCTCGTTGAGAAATTTTTGACTCTGTAAATCTGCTTAGAAGCAAGATTTTGTTTCAAAAATGCGTTATATGGCAGAATCTAGCACCAAATACATCATATTTCGTGTTTTTAGAGTGCTATTTGCAGTTTTACAAACTTTGGAATAAGTCGAAATCACGCTTTTCCGCGCAGATTCTCACGATCAGAAAGTTCATATTCCTATCCAGGACCTCATATCATGTATGAATCCATCGACAAAAACATCGTATCTCGTGTTTTCAGAGCGCTATCTGCAGTTATATGAAGTTTGAAATAAGTCAAAATTACCACATTCTGAGCAGTCTCAAAGTATCGCAAATCACATGAATCTATCCAATACAACATAATACGCAATCATCCGTCCTCAAATGCACAAAATTTTGCGTTTCCAGGGAGTTATCAGCGTTTTTTCTGAGTCTCGTGGAGAATTCTTTGATCCTGTTAATCTGCTCAGAAGCAAGATTTTGCTTCAAAAATGTGATATATGTCAGAGTCTAGCAACAAATACATCATATTTCGTGTTTTCAGAGTGCTATTCGCAGTTTTACAAACTTTGGAATAGGTCGAGATCACGCTTTTCCGCGCAGATTTTTACAATCAAAAAGTTCATATTCCTATCCAGGACCTCATAATATGTATGAATCCATCGACAAAAAACATCGTATCTCGTGTTTTCAGAGCGCTATCTGCAGTTATATGAAGTTTGAAATAAGTCAAAATTACCACATTCTGAGCAGTTTCAAAGTATCGCAAATCACATAAATCTATCCAATACAACATAATACGCATGATTCCGTCCTCAAATGCAGGAAATTCCGCGTCTGCAGCGAGTTATCAGCGTTTTTTTTGAGTCTCGTTGGGAAATTTTTGATTCTGTCAATCTGCTCAGAAGCAAGATTCTGCTTCAAAAATACGTTATATGGCAGAATCTAGCACCAAATACATCATATCTCGTGTTTTTAGAGTGCTATTTGCAATTTTACAAACTTTGGAATAAGTCGAAATCACGCTTTTCCGCGCAGATTCTCACGATCAGAAAGTTCATATTCCTATCCAGGACCTCATATCATGTATGAATCCATCGACAAAAACATCGTATCTCGTGTTTTCAGAGCGCTATCTGCAGTTATATGAAGTTTGAAATAAGTCAAAATTACCACATTCTGAGCAGTCTCAAAGTATCGCAAATCACATGAATCTATCCAATACAACATAATACGCATCAATTCGTCCTCAAATGCACAAAATTTTGCGTTTCCAGGGAGTTATCAGCGTTTTTTCTGAGTCTCGTGGAGAATTCTTTGATCCTGTTAATCTGCTCAGAAGCAAGATTTTGCTTCAAAAATGTGATATATGTCAGAATCTAGCAACAAATACATCATATTTCGTGTTTTCAGAGTGCTATTCGCAGTTTTACAAACTTTGGAATAGGTCGAGATCACGCTTTTCCGCGCAGATTTTTACAATCAAAAAGTTCATATTCCTATCCAGGACCTCATAATATGTATGAATCCATCGACAAAAAACATCGTATCTCGTGTTTTCAGAGCGCTATCTGCAGTTATATGAAGTTTGAAATAAGTCAAAATTACCACATTCTGAGCAGTTTCAAAGTATCGCAAATCACATAAATCTATCCAATACAACATAATACGCATGATTCCGTCCTCAAATGCAGGAAATTCCGCGTCTGCAGCGAGTTATCAGCGTTTTTTTTGAGTCTCGTTGAGAAATTTTTGATTCTGTCAATCTGCTCAGAAGCAAGATTCTGCTTCAAAAATACGTTATATGGCAGAATCTAGCACCAAATACATCATATCTCGTGTTTTTAGAGTGCTATTTGCAATTTTACAAACTTTGGAATAAGTCGAAATCACGCTTTTCCGCGCGGATTTACACAATCAAAAAGTTCATATTCCTATCCAGAACCTCATAATATGTATGAATCTATCGACAAAAACATCGTATCTCGTGCTTTCAGCGCGCTATCTGCTGTTATATGAGATTTGAAATAAGTCAAAATATCACATTCTGAGCAGTTTCAAAGTATCGCAAATCACATAAATCTACCCAATACAAAATAATACGCATTAATCCGTCCTTAATTGCAGGAAATTCTGCGCTTTCGGCGAGTTATCAGCCTTTTTTCTGAGTCACGTTGAGAAATTTTTGATTCTGTGAATCTGCTCAGAAGCAATATTTTACTTCAAAAATGCGTTATATGGCAGAATCTAGCACCAAATACATCATATTTCGTGTTTTTAGAGTGCTATTTGCAGTTTTACAAACTTTGGAATAAGTCGAAAACACGCTTTTCCGCGCGGATTCTCACGATCAAAAAGTTCATATTCCTATCCAGGACCTCATATCATGTATGAATCCATCGACAAGAACATCGTATCTCGTGTTTTCAGAGCGCTATCTGCAGTTATATGAAGTTTGAAATAAGTCAAAATTACCACATTCTGAGCAGTTTCAAAGTATCGCAAATCACATGAATCTATCCAATACAACATTATACGCATGAATCCGTCCTCAAATGCAGAAAATTTTGCGCTTCCAGCGAGTTATCAGCGTTTTTTCTGAGTCTCGTTGAGAAATTTTTGATTCTGTAAGTCAGCTCAAAAGCAAGATTTGGCTTCAAAAATGCGATATATGGCAGAATCTAGCACCAAATACATCATATTTCGCGTTTTGAGAGTGCTATTTGCAGTTTTACAAACTTTGGAATAAGTCAAAATCACGCTCTTCCGCGCAGATTTTCAAAATCAAAAAGTTCATATTCCTATCCAGGACCTAGTAATATGTATGAATCCATCGAAAAAACATCTTATCTCGTGTTTCCAGAGCGCTATCTGCAGTTATATGAAATTTGAAATAAATCAAAATTACCACATTCTGAGCAGTTTCAGAGTATCGCAAATTACATGAATCTATCCAATACAACATAATACGCATAAATCCTTCCTCAAATGCAGGAAATTTTGCGTATCCAGGGAGTTATCAGCGTTTTTTCTGAAACTCGTTGAGAAATTTTAGATTCTGTAAATCTGCTCAGAAGCAAGATTCTGCTTCAAAAATAAGTTATATGGCAGAATCCAGCATCATATACATCATATTTCGTGTTTTTAGAGTGCTATTTGCAGTTTTACAAACTTTGGAATAAGTCAAAATCACGCTTTTCCGCGCTGATTTTCAAAATCAAAAAGTTCATATTCCTATCCAGGATCACATAATATGTATGAATCTATCGCCAAAAACATCGTATCTCGTGTTTTCAGAGCGCTATCTGCAGTTATATGAAGTTTGAAATAAGTCAAAATTACTACATTCTGAGCAGTTTCAAAGTATCGCAAATCACATACATCTATCCAATACAACATAATACGCATGAATCCGTCCTCAATTGCACAAAATTTTGCGTTTCCAGCGAGTTATCAGCGTTTTTTCTGAATCTCGTTGAGAAACTTTTGATCCTGTAAATCTGCTCAGAAGCAAGATTTTGCTTCAAATATAAGTTATATGGCAGAATCTAGCACCAAATACATCATATTTCGTGTTTTTAGAGTGCTATTTGCAGTTTAACAAACTTTGGAATAAGTCGAGATCACGCTTCTCCGCGCACATTTTCACAATCAAAAAGTTCGTATATCTATCAAGGACCTCATAAAATGTATGAATCTATCGACAAAAACATCGTATCTTGTGTTTCCAGAGCGCTATCTGCAGTTATATGAAGTTTGAAATAAATCAAAATTACCACATTCTGAGCAGTTTCAAAGTATCGCAAATCACATAAATCTATCCAATACAACATAATACGCTTGATACCGTCCTCAAATGCAGGAAATTTTGCGTTTCCAGGGAGATATCAGCGTTTTTTCTGAGTCTCGTTGAGAAATTTTTGATTCTGTAAATCTGCTCAGAAGTGAGATTTTGCTTCAAAAATGCGTTATATGGCATAATCTAGCACCAAATACATCATATTTCGTGTCTTAAGAGTGCTATTTGCAGTTTTACAAACTTTGGAATAAGTCGAAATCACGCTTTTCCGCGCAGATTTTCACGATCAAAAAGTTCATATTCCTATTCAAGATCACATAATATGTATCAAGCTATCGCCAAAAACATCGTATCTCGTGTTTTCAGAGCGCTATCTGCAGTTATATGAAGTTTGAAATGAGTCAAAATTACCACATTCTGAGCAGTTTCAAAGTAACGCGAATCACATCAATCTATCCAATACAACATAATACGCATGAATCCGTCCTCAAATGCACAAAATTTTGCGTTTCCAGCGAGTTATCAGCGTCTTTTCTGAGACTCGTTGAGAAATTTTTGATTCTGTAAATCTGCTCAGAAGCAAGATTTTGCTTCAAAAATGCGTTATATGGCAGAATCTAGCACCAAATTCATCATTTTTCGTGTTTTCAGAGTGCTATTTGCAGTTTTACAAACTTTGGAATAAGTCGAGATCACGCTTTTCCGCGCAGATTTTTACAATCAAAAGTTCATATTCCTATCCAGGACCTCATAATATGTATGAATCCATCGACAAAAACATCGTATCTCGTGTTTTCAGAGCGCTATCTGCAGTTATATGAAGTTTGAAATAAGTCAAAATTACCACATTCTGAGCAAATTCAAAGTATCGCAAATCACATGAATCTATCCAATACAACATGATACGCATTAATCCGTCCTCAAATGCACGAATTTTGCGTTTTCAGCGAGTTATCAGCGTTTCTCTGAGTCTCGTTGAGAAATTTTTGATTCTGTAAATCTGCTCAGAAGTAAGACTTTGCTCCAAAAATGCGTTTTATGGCTGAATCCAGCACCAAATACATCATATTCCGTGTCTTTAGAGTGCTATTTGCAGTCTTTCAAACTTTGGAATAAGTCGAGATCACGCTTTCCCGCGCATATTCTCACAATCAGAAAGTTCATATCCCTATCCAGGACCTCGGAGTATGTATGAATCTATTGACAAAAACATCGTATCTCGTGTTTTCAGAGCGCTATCTGCAATTATATGAAGTTTGAAATAAGTCAAAATTACCACATTCTAAGCAGTCTCAAAGTATCGCAAATCACATAAATCTATCCAATACAACATAATACGCATGAATCCGTCCTCAAATACAAGAAATTTTGCGTTTGCAGCGAGTTATCAGCGTTTTTCCTGAGTCTCGTTGAGAAATTTCCGATTTTGTCAATCTGCTCACAAGCAAGATTTTGCTTCAAAAATGCGTTATATGGCAGAATCTAGCACCAAATACATCATATTTCGTGTTTTCAGAGTGCTATTCGCAGTTTCACAAACTTTGGAATAAGTCGAGATCACGCTTTTCCGCGCAGATTTTCACAATCGAAAAGTCCATATTCCTGTCCAGGACCCTATAATATGTATGAATTCATCGACAGAAACATCGTATCTCGTGTTTTCAGAGCTATACCTGCAGTTATATGAAGTTTGAAATAAGTCAAAATTACCACATTCTGAGCAGTTTCAAAGTATCGCAAATCGAATAAATCTATCCAATACGCATAAATCCGTCCTCAAATGCAAAAAGTTCTGGGTTTGCAGCGAGTTATCAGCGTTTTTTCTGAGTCTCGTTGAGAAATATTTGATTCTGTAAATCTGCTCAGGAGCAAGATTTTGCTTCAAAATTGCGTTATATGGCAGAATCTAGTACCAAATACGTCATATTTCGTGTTTTTAGAGTGCTATTTGCAGTTTCACAAACTTTGGAATAAGTCAAGATCACGCTTTTCCGCGCCGATTTTTCCACTCAAAAAGTCCATATTCCTATCCAGAACCTCATAATATGTATGAATCCATCGACAAAAACATCGTATCTCGTGTTTTCAGAGCGCTATCTGCAGTTATATGAAGTTTGAAATAAGTCAAAATTACCACATTCTGAGCAGTTTCAAAGTATCGCAAATCACATAAATCTATCCAATACAACATAATACGCATGAATCCGTCCTCAAATGCACAAAATTTTGCGTTTCCAGCGAGTTATCAGCGTTTTTTCTGAGTCTCGTTAAGAAATTTTTGATTCTGTAAATCTGCTCAGAAGCAAGATTTTGCTTCAAAAATGCGTTATATAGCAAAATCTAGCACCAAATACATCATATATCGTGTTTTTAGAGTGCTATTCGCAGTTTAACACACTTTGGAATAAGTCGAGATCACGCTTTTCCGCGCAGATTTTCACAAGCAGAAAGTCCATATTCCTGTCCAGGGCCTTATAATATGTATAAATCTATCAACAAAAACATCGTATCTCGTGTTCTCAGAGCGCTATCTGCAGTTATATGAAGTTTGAAATAAGTCAAAATTACCACATTCTGAGCAGTTTCAAACTATCGCAAATCACATAAATCTATCCAATACAACATAATACGCATGAATCCGTCCTCAAATGCACAGAATTTTGCGTTTCCAGCGAGTTATCAGCGTTTTTTTCTAAGTCTCGTTGAGAAATTTTTGATTCTGTAAATCTGCTCAATAGCAAGATTTTGCTCAAAAAATGCGTTATATGGCAGAATCTAGCACCAAATACATCATATTTTGTGTTTTCAGAGTGCTATTTGCAGTTTTACAAACTTTGGAATAAGTCGAGATCACGCTTTTCCGCGCAGATTTTTCTAATCAAAAAGTTCATATTCCCATCCAGGAGCTCATAATATGTATGAATTCATCGACAAAAACATCGTATCTCGTGTTTTCAGAGCGCTATCTGCAGTTATATGAAGTTTGAAATAAGTCAAAATTACCACATTCTGAGCAGTTTCAAAGTATCGCAAATTACATAAATCTATCCAATACAACATAATACGCATGAATCAGTCCTCTAATGCAGAAAATTTCGCGTTTCCAGCGAGTTATCAGCGTTTTTTCTGAGTCTCGTTGAGAAATTTTTATTCTGTGGATCTGCTCAGAAGCAAGATTTTGCTTTAAAAATGCGTTATATGGCAGAATCTAGCATATTAAATACATCATATTTCGTGTTTTTAGAGTGCTATTTGCAGTTTTACAAACTTTGGAATAAGTCGAAATCACGCTTTTCCGCGCAGATTTTCACAATCAAAAAGTCCATATTCCCATCCAGGACCTCATGATATGTATGAATCCATCGACAAAAACATCGTATCTCGTGTTCTCAGAGCGCTATCTGCAGTTATATGGAGTTTGAAATAAGTCAATATTACCACATTCTGAGCAGTCTTAAAGTATCGCAAATCACATAAATCTTTCCAATACAACATAATACGCATGAATCCGTCCTCAAATGCAGGAAATTTTGCGTTTCCACCGAGTTATCAGCCTTTTTTCTGAGTCTCGTTGAGAAATTTTTGATTCTGTGAATCTGCTCAGAAGTAAGATTTTGCTTTAAAAATGCGCTATTATGGCAGAATATAGCACCAAATACATCATATTTCGTGTTTGTAGAGTGCTATTTGCAGTTTTACAAACTTTGGAATAAGTTGAGATCACGATTTTCCGCGCAGATTCTCACAATCAAAAAGTTCATATTCCTATCCAAGACCTCATGATATGTATGAATCCATTGACAAAATGATCGTATTTCGTGTTTTCAGAGCGCTATCTGCAGTTATATGAAGTTTGAATAAGTCAAAATTACCACATTCTGAGCAGTTCCAAAGTATCGCAAATCACATGAATCTATCCAATACAACATAATACGCATGAATCCGTCCTCAAATGCAGAAAATTTCGCGTTTCCAGCGAGTTATCAGCGTTTCTTCTGAGTCTCGTTGAGAAATTTTTGATTCTGTGAATCTGCTCAGAAGCAAGATATTGCTTTAAAAATGCGTTATATGGCAGAATCTAGCACCAAATACATCATATTTCGTGTTTTTAGAGTGCTATTTGCAGTTGTACAAACTTTGGAGTAAGTCGAGACCAGGCTTTTCCGCGCAGACTCTCACATGTATGAATCCATCGACAGAAACATCGTATCTCGTGTTTCCAGAGCGCTATCTGCAGTTATACGGAATTTGAAATGAGTCAAAATCCACATTCTGAGCAGTTTCAAAGTATCGCAAATCACATAAATCTATCCAATACAACATAATACGCATGAATCCGTCCTCAAATGCAGAATATTCCGCGTTTCCAACGAGTTATCAGCGTTTATCCTGAGTCTCGTTGAGAAATTTCCATTCTGTAAATCTGCTCAGAAGCAAGATTTTGCCTTAAAAATGCGTTATATGGCAGAATCTAGCACCAAATACATCATATTTCGTGTTTTTAGAGTGCTATTTGCAATTTTACAAACTTTGGAATAAGTCGAAATCACGCTCTTCCGCGCAGATTTTCATAATCAAAAAGTTCTTAATCCCATCCAGGACCTCATAATATGTATGAATCCATCGACAAAAACATCGTATCTCGTGTTTTCAGAGCGCTATCTGCAGTTATATGAAATAAGTCAAAATTACCACAATCTGAGCGGTTTCATAGTATCGCAAATCATATAAATCTATGCAATACAACATAATACCCATGAATCCGTCCTCAAATGCAAAAAATTTTGCGTTTCCAGCGAGTTATCAGCGTTTTTTCTGAGTCTCGTTGAGATATTTTTGATTCTGTAAATCTGCTCACGAGCAAGATTTAGCTTCAGAAATGCGTAATATGGCAGAATCTAGCACCAAATACATCATATTTCGTGTTTTTAGAGTGCTATTTGCAGTTTTACAAACTTTGGAGTAAGTCGAGATCACGCTTCTCCGCGCAGATTCTCACAATCAAAACGTTCATACTCCTATCCAAGACCTCATGATATGTATGAATCCATAGACTGGATCATCGTATCTCGTGTTCCCAGAGCGCTATCTGCAGTTATATGAAATTTGAAATAAGTCAAAATCCACATTCTGAGCAGTTTCAAAGTATCGCAAATCACATAAATCTATCCAATACAACATAATACGCATGAATCCGTCCTCAAATGCAGAAAATTTCGCGTTTCCAGCGAGTTATCACGTTTATCCTGAGTCTCGTTGAGAAATTTTCATTCTGTAAATCTGCTCAGAAGCAAGATTTTGCTTCAAAAATGCGTTATATGGCAGAATCTAGCACCAAATACATCATATTTCATGTTTTTAGAGTGCTATTTGCAGTTTTACAAACTTTGGAATGAGTCGAGATCACGTTTTTCCGCGCCGATTTTCACAATCGAAAAGTTCATATCCCTAACCAGGACCTCATAATTTGTATGAATCTATCGACAAAAACATCGTATCTCGCGTTTTCAGAGCGCTATCTGCAGTTATATGAAGTTTGAAATAAGTCAAAACTACCACATTCTGAGCAGTTTCAAAGTATCGCAAATCACATAAATCTATCCAATACAACATATTACGCATGAATCCGTCCTCAAATGCACAAAATTTTGCGTTTGCAGCGTGTTATCAGCGTTATTTCTGAGTCTAGTTGAGAGATTTTTGATTCTGTAAATCTGCTCAGAAGCAAGATTCAGCTTCAAAAATGCGTTATATGGCAGAATATAGCTCCAAATACATCATATTTCGTGTTTTTAGAGTGCTATTCGCAGTTTTACAAACTTTGGAATGAGTCGAAATCACGCTTCTCCCCGCAGATTTTCACAATCAAAAAGTTCATATTCAGGATAGGTCCAGGGGCTCTATTCTCGAAACCGTTCGCAAACTTACGTATACTTACGCTAAGAACGGTTCAAATACGTATACTTGAAATTTTTGCTTGAAAATTGTATTCTCGGCTACTCTTCGCAAATAGAAACGTATACTCATATTTGTAGCATTCGTAAATGGGAAAGTTATGTGACAACATTGCATTCTTACGTCAAATAGACACATGAGATTCTTATAAATTATATTTTTATGTTAATATCATTGAATTGTCATAATTAAATCTCTATGATATAATAATATCATGGATAATTCAAGAAAAAAACGTGGTGCAAATACTACAGAGGAACAAAAAAATTTGTTAATCGAGTTCATAGGAAAACTCTATGTTTTAGTAAATACCGAAAACGCATTTTTGATACTCCATTGCACATTTCAATAATGGAACGTTCACTCATGCGTTTTTTGTTGTAAGCCGCCTCTGGGGTATTCGGTTGCACATTTGTTGAGGGTGTTAAGAGCCAAGGAGGAAGTGGGTAGCCCGAATCACCTGTGAAATAATGTGGAAAATTATAGTTATATGTTAAACATTGGTGTGATGGATAATTTGTACCTAATAAGTGAAAGTTATTCTGTCCAAGATTACGATATAAATGTTCCATTGCATTAGTAACTTGACTATTACTCCATATAAAGGCATCATGCGTACTGCCAGGAAATAGAGCGTTAATGTTCAATATTTTCAGTCGCCAGTCGCAAATCTAAATATTATTCTATTGAAATAATGCAATCAATAATTGAAAAAGTTGTTTTTTTATTACCAGTTGAGCAGTAATCGAATGATACCCTTTTCGGTTTACATATAGGTATTCCGGATATAAGGGATCTTCAGTTTTTGGCGGAAATATGGCTACGTGCGTACAATCTACACAGCCTATAACTCCCGGGAACCTATGCTCCGCAAAAAGTCTATAAAATTTAATTCGCCCGTAAAATCTATAATTAATGAATCAAATATATGTTTACTCTCGTCTTATTTGTCTCATTTCTTGTAATGTGTCTGGAAATTTTATCCCTTGATTCATAATCTCAGGAGCAGTCATATAGCATTTACTACTTCGTGTATGCACCGAGACACGGAGGACTGACTGATTGCTGAATGAATAATGTGCCCAATATCCATTTGGTAACTCCCAGTTGCAAAATATTGTAACGTAGTTAATACCTGAGTTTAAAAACCACAGAATTTTTACCATATACATTTAGCACATACATTAATAAATACCTTCGTAGAAACACTTAACGCAGACGCCCTAGATTTACCAATAATATGAGGTTCTACAAGATGTATAATATCGCAAACTAAAAATTTTGGCAACCTAAATAATTTTTGAAAGGCGTTTTCAGATAATTCAAGTGCATCTTCATTGGTATGAAGTTATCTGCAGTTATATGAAGTTTGAAATAAGTCAAAATTACCACATTCTGAGCAGTTTCAAAGTATCGCAAATCACATAAATCTATCCAATACAACATAACACGCATGAATCCGTCCTCAAATGCAAAAGATTCTGCGTTTCCAGCGAGTCATCAGAGTTTCTTCTGAGTCTCGTTCAAAGATTTTTGATTCTGTTAATCTGCTCAGAAGCAAGATTTTGCTTAAAAAATGCGTTATATGGCCGAATCTAGCACCAAATACATCATATTTCGTGTTTTTAGAGTGCTACTTGCAGTTTTACAAACTTTGGAATAAGTCGAAATCACGCTTCTCCGCGCAGATTTTTACAATCGAAAAGTTCATATTCCTATCCAGGATCTCATAATATGTATGAGTCGATCGCCAAAAACATCGTATCTTGTGTTTTCAGAGCGCTATCTGCAGTTATATGAAGTTTGAAATAAGTCAAAATTACCACATTCTGAGCAGTTTGAAAGTATTGAAAATCACATAAATCTATCCAATACAAAATAATACGCATGAATCCGTCCTCAAATGCACAGAATTTTGCGTTTCCAGCGAGTTATCAGCGTTTTCTCTAAGTCTCGTTGCAGTTATATGAAGTTTCAAATAAGTCAGAATTACCACATTCTGAGCAGTTTCAAAGTATCGCAAATCACATAAATCTATCCAATTTTGCGTTTGCAGCGAGTTATCAGCGTTTTTTCTGAGTCTCGATGAGAAATTTTTGATACTGTAAATCTGCTCAGGAGCAAGATTTTGCTTCAAAAATGCGTTATATGGCAGAATCTAGCACCAAATACATCAGCGTTTTTTCTGAGTCTCGATGAGAAATTCTTGATCCTGTAAATCTGCTCAGAAGCAAGATTTTGCTTCAGAAATGCGTTATTTGGCAGAATCTAGCAACAAATACATCATATTTCGTGTTTTTAGAGTACTATTTGCAGTTTTACAAACTCTGGAATAAGTCGAGATCACGCTTTTCCGCGCAGATTTTCACAATCAAAAAGTTCATATTCCTATCCAGGATCTCATGATATGTAGGAATCCATCGACAAAAACATCGTATCTCGTGTTTTCAGAGCGCTATCTGCAGTTATATGAAGTTTGAAATAAGTCAGAATTACCACATTCTGAGCAGTTTCAAAGTATCGCAAATCACATAAATCTATCCAATTTTGCGTTTGCAGCGAGTTATCAGCGTTTTTGCTGAGTCTCGATGAGAAATTTTTGATTCTATAAATCTGCTCAGGAGCAAGATTTTGCTTCAAAAATGCATTATATGGCAGAATCTAGCACCAAATACATCATATTTCGTGTTTTTAGAGTGCTATTTGCTGTTTTACAAATTTTGGAATAAGTCGAGATCACGCTTTTCCGCGCAGATTCTCAATATCAAAAAGTTCATATTCCTATCCAGGACGTCATGATATGTATGAATCCATCGACAAAAACATCGTATCTCGTGTTTCCAAAGCGCTATCTGCAGTTATATGAAGTTTGAAATAAGTCAAAATTACCACATTTTGAGCAGTTTCAAAGTATCGTAAATCACATAAATCTATCCAATACAACATAATACGCATGAATCCGACCTCAAATGCAAAAAAATTTGCGTTTTAAGCGAGTTATCAGCGTTTTTTCTGAGTCTCGTTGAGAAATTTTTGATTCTGTAAATCTGCTAAGAAGCAAGATTTGGCTCCAAAAATGCGTTACATGGCAGAATCTAGCACCAAAAACATCATATTTCGTGTTTTTAGAGTGCTATTTGCAGTTTTACAAACTTTGGAATAAGTCGAGATCAAGCTTTTCCGCGCAGATTTTCTCAATCAAAAAGTTCATATTTCTATCCAGGACCTTATAAAATGTATGAATCCATCGACAAAAACATCGTATCTTGTGTTTTTAGAGCGCTATCTGCAGTTATATGAAGTTTGAAATAAGTCAAAATTACCACATTCTGAGCAGTTTCAAAGTATCGCAAATCACATAGATCTATCCAATACGACATAATACGCATGAATCCGTCCTCAAATGCACAAAATTTTGCGTTTCCAGCGAGTTATCAGCGTTTTTTCTGAGTCTCGTTAAGAAATTTTTGATTCTGTAAATTTGCTCAGAAGCAAGATTTTGCCTCAAAAATGCGTTATATGGCAGAATCTAGCACCAAATACATCATATTTCGTGTTTTTAGAGTGCTTTTTGCAGTTTCACAAACTTTGGAATAAGTCGAAATCACGCTTTTTCACGCAGATTTTCACAATCAAAAAGTTCATATTCCTATCCAGGACCTCATAATATGTATGAATCCAACGACGAAAACATCGTATCTCGTGTTTTCAGAGCGCTATCTGCAGTAATATGAAGTTTAGATAAGTCGAAATTACCACATTCTGAGAAGTTTCAAAGTATCGCAAATCTAATAAAACTATCCAATAAAACATAATGCGCATGAATCCGTCCTCAAATGCAAAAAGTTCAGCGTTTCCAGCGAGTTATCAGCATTTTTTCTGAGTCTCGTTGAGAAATTTTTGATCCTGTTAATCTGCTTAGAAGCAAGATTTTGCTTTAAAAATGCGATATATGGCAGAATCTAGCACCAAATACATCATATTTCGTGTTTTTAGAGTGCTATTTGCAGTTATACAAACTTTGGAATAAGTCGAGATCACGCTTTTCCGCGCAGATTTTCACAATCAAAAAGTTCACATTCCTATCCAGGACCTCATAATATGTATGAATCCATCGACAAAAACATCGTATCTCGTGTTTTCAGAGCGCTATCTGCAGTTATATGAAATTCAAAATAAGTCAAAATCACCACATTCTGAGCAAGTAGGATATATAGGAGAGTTCTGGATCAAAAAACCTTTGTGGACAGCCTGTATATAGCGGTGGTGGCGGCGTAGCGGCGGCGAAATTCTTCATGGACATACTGTATGTATCTTTAGTTCAGCGTTTCAATGGTAGATGGCGCTGTGGTGCGGATTAGAATTTGGATGATAGATGGCGCTGGTGCATGTTTGTGCATTTGGATGAAAGATGGCACCAGTGGCAGGAGCGAGAAAATTTGAATTCTGGCGGTAAAATTTGAATTTTGGCTCGTAGAATTTGAATTTAGGACGTTGGAGTAGTGGTTTGGAGCCAGAGATTTTAGGGTGTGGTGAGGGGGGGGGGGAAATTTTAATTCAGTCGTTGAAATTTGAGTATTGGTTGTAAAATTTTGAATTTTGACAGATGTCGCTGGTGGTTTGACGAATTCGAATTCTTAGCGATGTGATTGGCGATGCGAAAATTTAATACTTGGCATGGTAACAGTCATTAATATTCTAGACTCTATGCTTGGAAGATTCAATTCCAAAATTCCCCAATACAAGATTTTGAATTAATTCTCCAAGTGCTCATAGTATTGAACTGATAATTCTAGTTTAAACTTTTTATCAGTAAAAGGTCATGATCTTGGTTTGTTGTCTAAAATTTATGCTGAAAATTCAATGCCAATTCTTCAATACAGGATTCAATTAATTCTTCATAAGTCCTCATAGAATTAAACTGATAATTCCAATTTAAACTCTTTATCGGTGAAAGGTCATGATCGGTTTGTTGTTCTAAAAAGAGACGCGTGGAGCACATAAATTTCGAATGATGTACAGTAAGATTGAGAATTTCGAAACCGAGATTGATTTATATCACGTGTTAATTACGTGCTATGTCACACATAGCAAGCAAGTTTTTGATAAGAGAAATTTATGAAGTTAAAACACATAGATACGGTTAAAGTTCAATATAATACATAATATGTTTCACATGTCATTTATTTATTTAAAATAGGAACTATTTATTACATTAATCGTACAATATTTGTTAATGGTGTGTATTTGACAATTTTATCATACAATATTAATCAGTAAGCAGTTGTATTAGCAGGAATGTTTCTACTTGTTTCAAAAGTGAGTTTCAAATCTATAGGTCCAGACTTCAAAGTTTCATTCTGATAGAATGTATTCATAACAACAATGGGGCAATATTTTAAGAATTCCTTAGGTGTGAAAATAGGTTCATTGTTTTTCTGATAGTAAGCAAATTGAAATTGGTTGTACATGTTATATAAAATAGCCCATTGATTATCATCAAAATTGAGGTTCATGTTATCATAGGGATAAACCTTTGCGTTCAATTCCACCTTGAAATTATTCAAATTACAATGATCAAATTGACTCATATTTTTGGTAAATTTATTTTTACGATCAGTTTGGAATCCAAAAATAATGAATCTAGGTTTTTCTAACTGTGCAGCGGTTTTTACAATCCATGTATGATGTTGGGTTGTAGGTAAAACTGGATATTCATGTAATTCCCATGCACGGAATGGCATAGATATTTCTGAATTATTCCCCATGTATTTGATGAGTTTCAATTTCTCCTGATCTGAAACTTTGATGTGTGGTACGTGCCATTGGATTTTTGTTAAATTCACCTTCAGGATTTCTTTTTCATCTGCTCTAGTTGATAATACTGCGTTTTTATCATGACTACTACGCAATAGAATCAAATCTTGACGTAAGTTTAGAAGAATTTTTTCATAGTCCTCAGCAAATCCTAATAGCATGCGAAGAGGTATACAAAAGCTGAAATTTCCCTTTGATTCATCAAAAGAATAAGTATTAGCCGATGGTGTTGGTAACCAACCAGCATTTTGTAAAGCGGAACTTTCATTGGCTGAATATGAACAATAATGTTTCAGTGTTGTGGTAATTCCAGGATTACGTATTCGGTCTATTACGATTCCACCAATCTCATAGCGAATCTCATCAAAAAGGTACATTAGTCCATTGTTTATTAGATGCCCCGTTTTAGTTGGTTTATTTTCATGATCTAATAATTGACCCTCAATATATATATAACTATTTGATGGTAATGTGTATAGATCTTGTTGTTGTATAGATATTCTGATTTCATCATTATTACTCAATAAAGTTGGTGAATAGGGTTGATAAGTATGAGTTTCTGCATATTGTATTTTCTAATCAAAATATATACGTTCCGATATATTTAAAATATTACTACTCATTTCTTATAACACGTTAAGCCCCAAATTCTTCAAGTACTCTCTATTTTCCGATGTTAATTGTTTTTTCTTTTGTTGGAAACTTGATTTTCTATTTTTTGATGCTGATTGTTGTACTTCTCGTTTTGTATTGAAGATTTTGTGATCATGTTCTTCTTTATATAATTCGATACTACCATTATAAATTATCCCCATTTTTTTCTTTTTTTTACAATTTTTTCAAATGTAATCTGATTGTTATGGGCTCTCCTTGGAAATTGACTGATTCTCCGTTTTGATCAACTATTTTAAGCTCAATATTATCAATTATGTGTGTGTTGATTGGCAAATAGATAACGTTCGAGGGATTCTCACTAATCTTGAACCAGGAAGCAACGCTTGGGAAGAACTGGTGTATTTGATGTACAGGTTTGGAATTAGCGTAAGAACCAGTTACAATGTTACACTCAATACAAATTGCATTTACTTTAATTATGCTCACAGGATTTTGAGATATATGAAGCGTATTTGCCTTATAAACTCCAGCATTGAAGCCCAATAATTCTCTGATGGTATTTGGTTTTGTGAAATCAACTTCTTCTCTAACAAGCATTTCACATTTCAGAGTATTGTTATTGGCAGCACTAAAAATTTTGAAGTCTTTGTTACTATTCTTCACTTTTCTTTTCAAAAAGTTATTTATATTTTCAAGCTCATATGATCCATTTGGTATAGTTATTGTTTTATCACCAAAATAGAATTTATTATTTCGCCCATCAATATTCGGGATAGAATTATATTACTCAAAATTGATGAGACCTATCGCATACTCACAATTAGGATCAAGATCAATAGCAGGATGTATTGTAGCTGTTAGATAAGACTTTTTATCAGAGAAAGTAAATGTGTAAGTTATGTATATAGAAATGTAGTCAGATGATTTCATTCTCTCATATTATTCGTGTCAGCATTAAGTTAGTATAAAAACCCTGTATTCTAACCATTCAAGTTTAGTTCAGTTTATATTCCATTTCTGCAACAATAAAACTTTTTAAAAATACTTTTCGAAGAACGTATTATTTATTTGGCGCAGTCGGTAGGATCCGTAAACAGTATTTCGGTCGAAAGCTCAAGTCAAGAGTTCAATTCGTTAATACCATTTCGCTGTTTCGTTTTTACGATTTATTACGGTTCAAAACTATAATCAAGAAGAATCTACAGAGCTGCCAAACGCAAAGCCAAGATCTTCTCAAAAGCAGAAAAACAAAACTTCGAACTCCGTACCAAAAAGCCGCAGAACGAGAGCCGGTGTTTCCACAAGCAGAGAATTCACCAGGAAACGTAGAACGAGCCAGGTCCGTCAACCTCTGAGCAAAGAGCATCGCCCAGATTCCGTAAGCCGAGAACGAGCGGTGTCCAATTCCAATGCAGATTATCGCAGTTTTAGCAAGTATAGTCTCATTGTAAGTGAAAAAATAATATTTCACAACTCAAATGTATAATTGAAAAATATTATTGTTACTAACAAAATACATTAACAATAAACACAGGGATTTCTGGAACGGTTAACGCTGTTAAGAAAGAAATCGAGCTCCGACACAGAGCCACTTATTTCACAACACAATATTATATTTAACAAGAATAACACAGGGATTTCCTGAACGGCTAAAGCTGTTAGGACGGAAATCGAGCTCCGACACAGAGCCACTTTATTACAACACACATTATAATTTACTAATTCACCAATTTTAAATATTAAATTTATTAATGTTGTAAAATAAAGGATAAGTAATAAATATTCAAACTGGAAGATAATTCAGATCTATGACATTCAATTTTAGAAATTGAGAATATAATTTCAATTAATAATCCAGTAACAATGGCTGATAGAACTCAAAAAATTAATTTTGCTTTAAACTCCATCCCAGTTTATAATGGAGACCCAAATAAATTGAGTAATTTTATAAATGCAGTTAATACTGTCCAAAATCTCTTCGGTACTCTCAATCCACCCCTAGATGATTTTGATAAAGCAATTACATTTTTAAACATAAAAAATAAGATCACGGAACGCGCTTTAGATAGCATAAAAGATTTAGAATTTAATAATTGGACTGAATTGAGAACCCATTTAGCGAATACTTTCAAAGATAAAAGTAATTCCGTTACAATAATTAACGAAGTATTGAAAATGCAAAACATTAAAAATCCATATAAGTTATTAGAAATAACGAAAGAAAAATTCCTGAGCTTCAAATCAAGAGTTAGCATTGAAGAGGATGATCCCGGCACAAAAATAGTTACAATCAGATTTGCCGAAAAATTAATAATTAATAATTTCATTTCTACTATTAACGACCCATATAGAAACAATTTAGCTACCAGAAATCCACAGAGTATAAATGACATAGAAATATTATTACAAAACGACTTTCAATACCTTAAACCAAATCCAAACTTTATTCCAAATCCGAAAACAATTACTAGACAACTTCCTAGTATTCCTCCCCAGAGATTTCCCGGAACAAATTTCCCTACCGGAAACGTAACTTTTCAAAATAAAAATCCAAATAATTATGGATTTGCCCCTAAACAAAGAATAAGAAATGCACAGAACGTCAGACCGATCCCTATGTCACATCAAACCAGACAAACATCCCAACCTAAGCAAAATTTTGCAAGATCCAACAATTATTTCACTCAACAAAATAAACAATTCGGAACTCATCGACCAAATTACGCGGTAGAAGAGATTAACAATACTGAAACTTTCGACGATGATGAAACTCAAAATTTTGATGAAGAAGAATATAATTATATTACTGACAAAATTTCAGACAATAATCAGGACGAAAATATAGAAGAGGGAAATCCTTTTTTAGAAGTACCCCCGAATATCCACGAGAAATCCTAAATATATATCAAAATTCTCGGCTCCCCTTTTTGAAAATGAAAGATTATTATATGTTGATTGACACTGGATCCACTATTAATTTGATTAGTAGAACATATGTTTATAATAATATTCAAAAATTTAAAATTTATGAGGAAAAATTTAATTTCAAAACTGCAATAGGAGAACATAATGGGAACGAATATGTAATTTTGCAATTCGAAGGTAATGATTTGAAATTTTATTTGCACGATTTTCATAAACAATTCAACTTATTATTGAGTCTACCAACAATGATTGAAATGCAAGTTAAGATAGATTTCAGTAAAAATATAATCACTATCCAAAATAAGAATTATAAAATACAATATTTTGAAAATCACAATTTTGTGAATAACATTGAAGAAATTGAAATTAGAGCAGAGCATTTGAATTTGGAAGAGCAAAGAGAACTTTATAAATTAGTAAAAGAATATGAAAGTATTTTTCCAGAAGAAAAAGATATGTTAACACATACGGACGTTATCCAACATAAAATAATTAGCAAAGATGATACTCCTATCTATACTAGATCTTATCGATATCCTGAAATTCACAAAAAAGAAATTAATAAGCAACTCAAAAATTTACTAGATAACAAAATTATACAAGAAAGTCATTCACCCTGGTCGTCACCTGTATGGATGGTCCCCAAGAAATTAGACGCCTCAGGCGAAAGAAAATTTAGAATGGTCATAGATTATAGGAAGCTAAATGCGAAAACAATAGATGACAAATTCCCTATTCCAAACATTACAGAAGTTTTAGATAAATTAGGAAAGAATATATACTATACTACATTAGATCTAACCTCAGGTTTCCATCAAATACAAATGCATCCTGAATCTATTCCAAAAACCGCCTTCAGCACAGACGAGGGACATTTTGAATTTTTAAGAATGCCATTCGGACTTAAGAATGCCCCCGCCACGTTTCAAAGACTTATGAATTATGTTTTAAGAGATTACATAAATAAAATATGTCTTGTCTACTTGGACGATATTATAATATTAGGAACGTCTTTGCAAGAACATTGTGATAATATACGAAAAATCTTTTCCAAATTGAAACAATATAATATAAAAATTCAATTAGATAAATCCGAATTCATGTGTAAAGAAGTAGCTTACCTTGGCCATATAGTTTCGAAGGATGGCTCAAAGCCTAACCCCGCAAAAATTGAAGCAGTAAAGAATTTCCCGATTCCAAAAACTTCAAAAGAGATCAAACAATTTTTAGGACTTCTAGGCTATTATAGAAAATTTATTCCGAATTTTGCGAAGCTCACAAAACCAATGACTACTTACTTGAAAAAAGGACAAATAATAAGCACAGACAACAAGGAATATAGAGAGAGTTTCAACAATAGCAAAAATTTACTAATTAATGCCCCGATATTGCAATATCCTTACTTTGAAAAACAATTTATCGTCACAACTGACGCGAGTAATTTTGCCATAGGTGCAGTTTTAAGTCAAAATATAAACGGAAAAGATATGCCAATAGCCTATGCATCTAGAACATTGAATGACCACGAAATTAATTATAACACCACAGAAAAAGAATTACTGGGAATAGTTTGGGCAGTAAAATATTTTAGACCCTATTTGTATGGTACAAAATTTATAATTAGAACAGATCATCGACCCCTGACATGGTTAATGAGTTTGAAAGATCCAAATTCAAAATTAATGAGATGGAGAATCAAATTAGATGAATATTCCTATGAAATAGAATATGAAAAAGGAACCTTAAATTCCATCGCAGATGCACTTTCGAGGATAAGACCGGAATTTCAAATTATTAAGACTAACGACAACATATTTGACAAACCCTGTAACTTAGTACATTGTATTTCACAAGATTTTAAATTAGGAAAGGGTTTCGCCAAACAAATTGACGAAAAATTCAATAGTAAAAATTATTTAATCAACATAAACAATAAAGATCAGAATTTAATTATTCAACCTATTTACCAAAATAAATATAAAATTCTACACTTGATAACGAAACAAGATTATTTCAACAAACCTGTATTAGAGAATATAAAAGATTGTTTAATTAAGTTAAAGAACTATTTAGTTCAAAACGATATTTTTGAAATTCATATGCCTAAAATTTGTTCAGGTTCAGATCAAATCCCATTTGCAAAAATAGAAAAATTGTTGAAAGAAATTTTCAGAGACTCATGTCAAAATAGTAATTAATGAAATAGTTCAAGAAGAAATGAATATGAATGATGAAATTGAAAGTTTAATTGCAAATATTGACGAAGAAGACTTAGACACAGTACATTCAGCAGACGAAAATGAACTTAACGGAATAACCTATAAAGACACTTGTATTAATGTTGGTAAAAATCAGATAATCATCCAAAAACACGACAAAGAGACAGAGTGTCAACTTTTAAGAATATTCGGTAACAAACAAAGATTTATAATTAAATTGAAAGCAACTGACTTAAAAACAGGAATTTTCAAATTCATAAAAGATTATTTAACTCCTCGTGTAAATTATTATTGTTTGTTTGATAAAGATATACTCATACCCATAAATGAAGTTTTACAGGAAAACTTTAGCAAAGAAACTATAGACATTAATTACAAAAGAGAAATGCAAACTTATATGAATATTTTGAATTTTAATATTTTTAGATTAAAAAGTAAAATTGACAATATATTTAATCATAAACGTAGTAAAAGAGGATTAATAAATGGGTTAGGGACTATTATCAAAAGTATATCAGGAAATTTAGACTCACAAGATGCCGAAAAATATGATCAATTATTTGAAAAAATACAAAGAAATCAGCATATCCTCCAAGAACAAAATTTAGAGAACATACGAATTGATAAAGAAATGATTTCCAGATTTAATAAGCAAATTGATAATATTCAGCACAACGAATTAGTATTCAAATCAAAAATAATGCAAATGGATGGTATGTTAGGAGAAATTATAAATTGGCAGAATGTTCTAAAAATTAGAGATATAGTTAAACAATCAATTTTATTGAGTATAAATTTGATAGAAATTTTAGATGAAATAGAAACAAGTTTAACTTTTTGTAGTTTAAATAAAATTCATAGCTCTATAATAACTAGAGGCGAATTGAACAAAATAATTTTAGAAATAGATCAAAACTTGAATTTTTGGGAGTTGGCCGAACAAATCACCAGTCATTGTAGAATTAATAATGATCAGATTGAATATTTATTAGAAATCCCAATATACCATAATGATGTAAATAATAAATTATTTCAAATCACTCCGATACCCAATGTTAACAATGAAGAAATGATTATTATAAACGTAGAAAAGGAATTGATAATTTTTAACCAAGACAAATTATTTAATACATACAGT
The DNA here is from genome assembly GCA_963989225.1 of Dromius quadrimaculatus. NCBI lineage: Eukaryota > Metazoa > Arthropoda > Insecta > Coleoptera > Carabidae > Dromius > Dromius quadrimaculatus. The sequence continues at coordinate 28,755,292 of OZ022326.1, read as the reverse complement.
TGCAATAGAATAAACAATAATTATTTTTGTAAAACAAACTACGTAGAAACTAGCAATTGTGTTAGAAATATTGTTATTCATCATAACAATAAAGAATGTGAGTATCATAAAATAAATGACGCATTTTTGATCATCGAAATAGAAAATGAGAACTTAGCAATAATAGCCAGTGCAATGAATAAGGATATAGAAATAAAATGTAAAAATAGGATTAAACACCAACAAATTAAAGGAGTTCATAGATTTCAAACAAATGGACATTGTAAAATTGATAATTATAATCTAGGAAAGAAAATCACAAAAGCGACAGAAATAGTTTTTGAAAATATAAGTTTTGATTTTGACGACAATCAATTCACTAATAAAACTTTAGAATTAAAACAAGTTAATAAAGAAAATATAATGGTTAAAGAAGTTCCCAAATTACAAGAAATAGTAGTAGAGGAAAATTAACATGGATATATCAACTCTTTTGTAATCACTGTATTAATTGTTATTATTTTAATTATGTTAATTATAGTTTTTAGAAATAAGAATAATTTGAAATGGAAAAGGAATTCTAAGTTGAAACAAGAAAAAGAATTAGAATTAAAAGAAATAGAAACTCAAAGTAGAAATCCTTTTTGAAAGAATAAAATCCTCTCTCAAAGAAGGGAAGAGTTATGTATATAGAAATGTAGTCAGATGATTTCATTCTCTCATATTATTCGTGTCAGCATTAAGCTAGTATGAAAACCCTGTATTCTAACCATTCTAGTTTAGTTCAGTTTATATTCCATTTCTGCAACAATAAAACTTTTTAAAAATACTTTTCGAAGAACGTATTATTTATTTTGTACGACATGATTGTTTATTCATTACTAAAAGTATTTTTCATACATTATTCTTCACATAAAAATTTTAAACAAAGGTGTCCACAATTAATGGTATTATACTGCTGATATTGATTGTAATTATACTTATTATTACATTTGCTACCAAAATATTTCACTAATTCTTTTGGTGGTTTTAAGTTACTAAAACTATCAAAATATATAACATAGTCACCATATTTTTTATATGCCACCCAGTGAGTACCTGAACTATCATAATCATCCAAATTAACTATTCCACATTCAGTGAACTTTATTTGTTTAGGTAAATTGTTTCGCATAAAAACTCCTCTGAAATTATTGATTTCAAGGTCTGTTGCAAATTTTGACAATTCAATATTACTTAGTTCATGTTTTGGTAGCTTTTCTATTAGTTTTTTTGTTGTATTTTCGTTGGAGATAAGTAAAGACCCAACTCTTTTTTATATGGTTTTAATATAATCCTCTACCTAACGCTACAGATTCCATAATTTTATTATGTCGCTGGTTTTCTTTCAATTGCTTATTAGCAGATTAAGCATCATTGATGGATTTAGCTACTGCTGCAGCGCCCCCAGTAAGAGCCCCTAACGCACTTAACCCTGCAAAAATAGGTATTAGCGGTAATATGCCACCTATTTTTGGTACTGGAACTATTCTCGGTTTATTTATTTTTTTCTTGTTTTTAGCGAATTCTCCTAGAGCAATTGAAATATTCTTATCGGAAGAATTAGTCTTTGGTAACTTTGAGCGAATTCGTTTAAGTTCATTTTTAAAGTTAATTTTTAGATTTTTCTTTAGTTTTTTCTTTTTATTTTTGCGTGTTATTGTTTTTCTTTTGTTTTCCAAATTATGGCTTATACCAGCACCTAACCTAACTTTTGCCTTCATTATCCCAGAAACACCCAAAGCAGCTATTTTTTCTCCAAGAGGTGTGTCTTTAGAAAGAAGTCTCTTTGTTGCTGTATCAGCCAATATTTTATCTGCTTTATGTCGTTCTTTTAAATTATTATTCTTGGAATAGGCTATATCATGAAGTTTACACGCTGCGTCTAATTTGTTGATACCTTGATCACCGTCAGCAAGCCTTTTATCCAATTTTGTCCCCGGTCCACAGTATCTGTAACCAGGTATATGAAGTTCTATAGGTAGTTTATTTATTGTTTTATTTAAAATTCCACCACCACTGTGGGTATGCTTGCTAGCTCTTTTTTTACTGTGTTCAATCATTGAAAGTACACATTTAACTGGAAAAAATATATTAATATTGAAGTTTTATATTCAATTTCAGTTATGATGAAGATATTAAAGCAAAAAGATACATTGAGTGTTCAAAATTATGATTTGAATGATAGTATAGAATCTAATTATAAACCGAGACACAGTGTTTCACTTCCATCAACCATCCGTTGTCTCATAAGTGGTCCTTCTGGATGTGGAAAAACTAATATTTTGATTGCACTCTTAGAGCATCCGAACGGGTTACATTTTGAGAATGTTTATATATATTCAAATTCTCTTTTTTAACCGAAATATGTATATCTTGAGAATTTATTGAAACCAATAAAAAATATTAGTTATCATACATACAATAGCAGTGAAAAAATAATGAAGCCGAGTGAAGCTAAATATAATTCCGTGTTTATATTTGATGATATCGCTTGTGAGAAGCAGGACATTATACGAGATTACTTTTCAATGAGTAGACATAAATTGATTGATTGTTTTTATTTGTCACAAACCTATACAAGAATGCCAAAACATCTTATACGTGATAATGCTAATATGCTTATATCATTTAAACAAGATGAGTTGAATCTACGAAATATGTACAATGATCATGTAGGTACAGATATGAGTTTTGATAACTTCAAAAAAATATGTGCAATATGTTGGAAAGATAAATATGGATTCTTGGTTATTAATGAGGAATCTGATTTAAATTTTGGCAGGTATAGAAAAGGATTCCATAATTTTATATCTCTTTGAATGGATATAGCGGTTTTAAACAGGCTCGGTTGATAACCACCTCGGTTAAGAACCACCCCCGGTTCAAAACCGCTCTGCTATTCAGTATATAAGCCCATACAAAAGCCGTGTATTGTTCATTGTTTATTTTGGTATACTCAAACATGAATGTGAATAAAAAATTGAAGAGGCGAATAATACAAGCCAGAAAAAATGTGAAACAGAAACTAGCATTACTGAAGAATAGTGAGATAGAACGTGAATCAGAGCTTGATAAAAGCTTTACACCAATTACTAGTAAGTTAGCAAAAATTAATGAAACTTTACGTAACGTTACACCCGTTCAAAAGAAAATTCATTTGGATGGGAATAGGTGGGGGGAAGAGAAAAATAATGATCCACGTGGTATTTTGGAAGAGCAAGCTGCTGCAGAAAATGATACTCCAATAGATTCATTTTCACAATCATCAACACATACTGAAACAGAAATAGCACATGATAAAAAAGCCATGGGGAGTTATTTAAATCGTTTTGATCCATTATTTCGAAAATATATTAAAAAAGTTATAACACGTTCAAACGAAATAGATGGAACATATGGTGTTAATTATAGAGAAACACCTGATCGTGATTATTTTGAAATGGGTAATGAAGCTGTTGATTTTTATGACGGGAATATAATTATTGATAAAAATATTTTCCCTGCAACAATTGGCTCACTTAAACTCATATTCAAAAAAGAGCCAAAAGAAAAATATACAGAAAATGATTTGTATTATTATAAAAAAATATTGAATATTACTAACTCAGCGCGTGAAGGTAATATAAGTACAGGGCAACTTAACCCATTAAGTTCCAGTATCAAATAAAACAAGAAATTTGATCTAATCAGTGATTATTCTTTACATTAGGATAATTTTGAATGGAAAAAACTACATTTGATATTTTAGAGTTAATTAGTTTTCGAGAAATTAAGTGTCCTATATATATGACAACGGTATAATGTGTTATAAAATTAATATAATAAAATTATTATTTGCCATTATTTTTTGTGGTAAGACTTGAAACATTCCATACATGATGTGACATCACGTCAGTAAGTACAGTTTACCGGTTGAGAATAATAGTTTGGAGGCCGAGCTTTGACTTTTATAAGAAATCGGTACTTTTGGAAGATCCACCCAAAATATGGATCCTCATATTCTCTTTCATATTGAGTTACTACCTAATGATTGCATATTCGCTGTGGTTTGACATTTCATTGTGTATACTCAATCACAAATAACGATAAATAAATGAATATTTTTTGTGGAAATAAACAATTTTTCACTTATCGCCTTTGTCCATGAGCGGTAAGTCAACATAACCATAGTAACCACAGTTTGCCGGCAAAATCAACATACCATCTCAAATAGAGGGCTGGTAGACATATGAAAACGCCCAATCATGCAAAAAAGCTTTTTTTGTTTTGTTTAGTCGAAACATAACGTATAGTTTCATTTCGCAGTAAAATAAATACTTCTTTAGAAATAAATTTCTCAAATAAATCTACCGGTGTAAGACAATTCAATAGTTCACTGATATTCTTGATTTTATCTATTTCTGAATTCTATTCAGTTATATTATTGCTATAAATCGGTTCACTCATATGCCATCGAGTCTTCCTCGTTCTGATTTTTACGTAATAATCTAAAATGAATTTCTGATTTGTTCTCATGTATCTACTTCTTCATCAATTATATCATAACTTTGGAGATGTCTGGAACATCACTTACTCCTACATCTCCAGTGCAATCATCATCACTCTCATCAATGTCACTCAGGACGTCTGGTTCTGGAGGCAAAACAGCAATAATCTACACTATTTGCCTATTGAAGTTTTTCATAGAATTTTTTGTTTTCAAATGAAGCCTCAATTACTGTCAGACTTAAGATCTGTTTCCTGTCAAACCGTAGAGAGAACAATAATTTTTTCACAGAGAATACGCATATAAGCATATTCTATTTTGTACTGCTATAAAAGTGTACGCACGGAAAATTTATATGTAAATTGTACCGTTGTCCTATATATATGACACCACGAAATTTCACGTCATATTTCTTATTTCCGGAATTTTTTGCGCACAGAACTCTACAAATCCATAGGATCTTAACCCTCAACATTGTTCCAAATATTAAATATATCTGAAAAATGAGACGGTATTTCTAAAAACGACAAATAATTGAGTAGAATATATAGGAGAGTTCTGGATCAAAAAACCTTTGTGGACAGCCTGTATATAGCGGTGGCGGCGGCGTAGCGGCGGCGAAATTCTTTATGGACATACTGTATGTATCTTTAGTTCAGCGTTTCAATGGTAGATGGCGCTGTGGTGCGGATTAGAATTTGGATGATAGATGGCGCTGGTGCATGTTTGTGCATTTGGATGAAAGATGGCGCCAGTGGCAGGAGCGGGAAAATTTGAATTCTGGCGGTAAAATTTGAATTTTGGCTCGTAGAATTTGAATTTGGGGCGTTGGAGTTGTGGTTTGGAGCCAGAGATGTTACGGTGTGGTGGGGGGGAAAATTTTAGTTTAGTCGTTGAAATTTGAGTATTGGTGGTAAAATTTTGAATTTTGACAGATGTCGCTGGTGGTTTGACGAATTTGAATTCTTAGCGATGTGATTGGCGATGCGAAAATTCAATACTTGGCATGGTAACAGTCATTAATATTCTAGAATCTATGTTTGAAAGATTCAATTCCAAAATTCCTCAATACAAGATTTTGAATTAATTCTCCAAGTGCTCATAGTATTGAACTGATAATTCTAATTTAAACTCTTTATCAGTAAAAGGTCATGATCTTGGTTTGTTGTCTAAAATTTATGCTGAAAATTCAATGCCAATTCTTTAATACAGGATTCAATTAATTCTTCATAAGTCCTCATAAAATTAAACTGATAATTCCAATTTAAACTCTTTATCGGTGAAAGGTCATGATGTGGGCTATCGGTTTGTTGTTCTAAAAAGAGACGCGTGGAGCACATAAATTCCGAATGATGTACAGTAAGATTGAGAGTTTCGAAACCGAGATTGATTTATATCACGTGTTAATTACGTGCTATGTCACACATAGCAAGCAAGTTTTTGATAAGAGAAATTTATGAAGTTAAAACACATAGATAAGGTTAAAATTCAATATAATACATAATATGTTTCACATGTAATTTATTTATTTAAAATAGGAACTATTTATTACATTAATCGTACAATATTTGTTAATGGTGTGTATTTGACAATTTTATCATACAATATTAAACAGTAAGCAGTTGTATTAGCAGGAATGTTTTTACTTGTTTCAAAAGTTAGTTTCAAATCTATAGGTCCAGACTTCAAAGTTTCATTCTGATAGAATGTATTCATAACAACAATGGGGCAATATTTTAAGAATTCCTTAGGTGTGAAAATAGGTTCATTGTTTTTTTGATAGTAAGCAAATTGAAATTGGTTGTACATGTTATATAAAATAGACCATTGATTATCATCAAAATTGAGGTTCATGTTATCATAGGGATAAACCTCTGCGTTCAATTCCACCTTGAAATTATTCAAATTACAATGATCAAATTGACTCATATTTTTGTTAAATTTATTTTTACGATCAGTTTGGAATCCAAAAATAATGAATCTAGGTTTTTCCAACTGTGCAGCTGTTTTTACAATCCATGTATGATGTTGGGTTGTAGGTAAAACTGGATATTCATGTAATTCCCATGCACGGAATGGCATAGATATTTCTGAATTATTCCCCATGTATTTAATGAGTTTCAATTTCTCCTGATCTGAAACTTTGATGTGTGGTACGTGCCATTGGATTTTTGTTAAATTCACCTTCAGGATTTCTTTTTCATCTGCTCTAGTTGATAATACTGCGTTTTTATCATGACTACTACGCAATAGAATCAAATCTTGACGTAAGTTTAGAAGAATTTTTTCATAGTCCTCAGCAAATCCTAATAGCATGCGAAGAGGTATACAAAAGCTGAAATTTCCCTTTGATTCATCAAAAGAATAAGTATTAGCCGATGGTGTTGGTAACCAACCAGCATTTTGTAAAGCGGAACTTTCATTGGCTGAATATGAACAATAATGTTTCAGTGTTGTGGTAATTCCAGGATTACGTATTCGGTCTATTACGATTCCACCAATTTCATAGCGAATCTCATCAAAAAGGTACATTAGTCCATTGTTTATTAGATGCCCCGTTTTAGTTGGTTTATTTTCATGATCTAATAATTGACCCTCAATATATATATAACTATTTGATGGTAGTGTGTATAGATCTTGTTGTTGTATAGATATTCTGATTTCATCATTATTACTCAATAAAGTTGGTGAATAGGGTTGATAAGTATGAGTTTCTGCATATTGTATTTTCTCATCAAAATATATACGTTCCGATATATTTAAAATATTACTACTCATTTCTTATAACACGTTGAGCCCCAAATTCTTCAAGTACTCTCTATTTTCCGATGTTAATTGTTTTTTCTTTTGTTGGAAACTTGATTTTCTATTTTTTGATGCTGATTGTTGTACTTCTCGTTTTGTATTGAAGATTTTGTGATCATGTTCTTCTTTATATAATTCGATACTACCATTATAAATTATTCCCATTTTTTTTTTTTTTTTACAATTTTTTCAAATGTAATCTGATTGTTATGGGCTCTCCTTGGAAATTGACTGATTCTCCGTTTTGATCAACTATTTTAAGCTCAATATTATCAATTATGTGTGTGTTGATTGGCAAATAGATAACGTTCGAGGGATCTTCACTAATCTTGAACCCGGAAGCAACGCTTGGGAAGAACTGGTGTATTTGATGTACAGGTTTGGAATTAGCGTAAGAACCAGTTACAATGTTACACTCAATACAAATTGCATTTACTTTAATTATGCTCACAGGATTTTGAGATATATGAAGCGTATTCGCCTTATAAACTCCAGCATTAAAGCCCAATAATTCTCTGATGGTATTTGGTTTTGTGAAATCAACTTCTTCTGTAACAAGCATTTCACATTTCAGAGTATTATTATTGGCAGCAATAGAAATTTTGAAATCTTTGTTACTATTCTTCACTTTTCTTTTCAAAAAATTATTTATATTTTCAAGCTCATATGATCCATTTGGTATAGTTATTGTTTTATCACCAAAATAGAATTTATTATTGCGCTCATCAATATTCGGGATAGAATTATATGACTCAAAATTGATGAGACCTATCGCATACTCACAATTAGGATCAAGTTCAATAGCAGGATGTATTGTAGCTGTTAGATAAGACTTTTTATCAGAGAAAGTAAATGTGTACGACATGATTGTTTATTCATTACTAAAAGTATTTTTCATACATTATTCTTTACATAAAAATTTCAAACAAAGGTGTCCACAATTAATGGTATTATACTGCTGATATTGATTGTAATTATACTTAATATTACATTTGCTACCAAAATATTTCACTAATTCTTTTGGTGGTTTTAAGTTACCGAAACTATCAAAATATATAACATAGTCACCATATTTTTTATATGCCACCCAGTGAGTACCTGAACTATCATAATCATCCAAATTTACTATTCCACATTCAGTGAACTTTATCTGTTTAGGTAAATTGTTTCGCATAAAAACTCCTCTGAAATTATTGATTTTAAGGTCTGTTGCAAATTTTGACAATTCAATATTACTTAGTGCATGTTTTGGTAGCTTTTCTATTAGTTTTTTTGTTGTATTTTCGTTGGAGATAAGTAAAGACCCAACCCTTTTTTATATGGTTTTAAATATAATCCTCTACCTAACGCTACAGATTCCATAATTTTATTATGTCGCTGGTTTTCTTTCAATTGCTTATTAGCAGATTGAGCATCATTGATGGATTTAGCTACTGCTGCAGCGCCCCCAGTAAGAGCCCCTAACGCACTTAACCCTGCAAAAATAGGTATTAGCGGTAATATGCCACCTATTTTTGGTACTGGAACTATTCTTGGTTTATTTATTTTTTTCTTGTTTTTAGCGAATTCTCTTAGAGCAATTGAAATATTCTTATCGGAAGAGTTAGTCTTTAGTAACTTTGAGCGAATTCGTTTAAGTTCATTTTTAAAGTTAATTTTTAGATTTTTCTTTAGTTTTTTCTTTTTATTTTTGCGTGTTATTGTTTTCCTTTTGTTCTTCAAATTATGGCTAATACCAGCACCTAACCTAACTTTGGCCTTCATTATCCCAGAAACACCCAAAGCAGCTATTTTTTCTCCAAGAGGTGTGTCTTTAGAAAGAAATCTCTTTGTTGCTGTATCAGCCAATATTTTATCTGCTTTATGTCGTTCTTTTAAATTATTATTCTTGGAATAGGCTATATCATGAAGTTTACACGCTGCGTCTAATTTGTTGATACCTTGATCACCGTCAGCAAGCCTTTTATCCAATTTTGTCCCCGGTCCACAGTATCTGTAACCAGGTATATGAAGTTCTATAGGTAGTTTATTTATTGTTTTATTTAAAATTCCACCACCACTGTGGGTATGCTTGCTAACTCTTTTTTTACCGTGTTCAATCATTGAAAGTACACATTAAACTAAAAAAATATATTAATATTAAAGTTTTATATTCAATTTCAGTTATGATGAAGATATTAAAGCAAAAAGATACATTGAGTGTTCAAAATTATGATTTGAATGATAGTATAGAATCTAATTATAAACCGAGACACAGTGTTTTACTTCCATCAACCATCCGTTGTCTCATAAGTGGTCCTTCTGGATGTGGAAAAACTAATATTTTGATTGCACTTTTAGAGCATCCGAACGGGTTACATTTTGAGAATGTTTATATATATTCAAATTCTCTTTTTCAACCGAAATATGTATATCTTGAGAATTTATTGAAACCAATAAAAAATATTGGTTATCATACATACAATAGCAGTGAAAAAATAATGAAGCCGAGTGAAGCTAAATATAATTCCGTTTTTATATTTGATGATATCGCTTGTGAGAAGCAGGACATTATACGAGATTACTTTTCAATGGGTAGACATAAATTGATTGATTGTTTTTATTTGTCACAAACCTATACAAGAATGCCAAAACATCTAATACGTGATAATGCTAATATGCTCATATCATTCAAACAAGATGAGTTGAATCTACGAAATATGTACAATGATCATGTAGGTACAGATATGAGTTTTGATAACTTCAAAAAAATATGTGCTATATGTTGGAAAGATAAATATGGATTCTTGGTTATTAATAAGGAATCTGATTTAAATTTTGGCAGGTATAGAAAAGGATTCCATAATTTTATATCTCTTTGAATGGATATAGCGGTTTTAAACAGGCTCGGTTGATAACCACCTCGGTTAAGAACCACCCTCGGTTCAAAACCGCCCTGCTATTCAGTATATAAGCCCATACAAAAGCCGTGTATTGTTCATTGTTTATTTTGGTATACTCAAACATGAATGTGAATAAAAAATTGAAAAGGCGAATAATACAAGCCAGAAAAAATGTGAAACAGAAACTAGCATTACTGAAGAATAGTGAGATAGAACGTGAATCAGAGCTTGATAAAAGCTTTACACCAATTACTAGTAAATTAGCAAAAATTAATGAAACTTTACGTAACGTTACACCCGTTCAAAAGAAAATTCATTTGGATGGGAATAGGTGGGGGGAAGAGAAAAATAATGATCCACGTGGTATTTTGGAAGAGCAAGCTGCTGCAGAAAGTGATACTCCAATAGATTCACTTTCACAATTATCAACACATACTGAAACAGAAATAGCACATAATAAAAAAGCCATGGGGAGTTATTTGAATCGTTTTGATCCATTATTTCGAAAATATATTAAAAAAGTTATAACACGTTCAAACGAAATAGATGAAACATATGGTGTTAATTATAGAGAAACACCTGATCGTGATTATTTTGAAATGGGTAATGAAGCTGTTGATTTTTATGACGGGAATATAATTATTGATAAAAATATTTTCCCTGCAACAATTGGCTTACTTGAACTCATATTCAAAAAAGAGCCAAAAGAAGAATATACAGAAAATGATTTGTATTATTATAAAAAAATATTGAATATTACTAACTCAGCGCGTGAAGGTAATATAAGTACAGGGCAACTTAAAGGTAGCAAAGCAAAAAAATATACAGATATTGTAGGCCCATTATTGAATGTCAAGTCTAAGAAATATTTTGAATTGGCTACTAGTCCAGTTTCTTCAACTGAAGATCCAAAATTATTACGCAAGAATAGCGTATCTGGCTTGGGACTTCTAAAAAGTTATAATACTAAAAATGTTGAGTTTGAATTTTACGATGATCCAAACGAGTTGGTGGATAAATTGAAGAAATATATAGCTTCTAAGAACGCTGGCAACAATAATCACAATAATGAAATTATTTCAATAATTGAGGAATTAAAAGAAGCTGGAATTATCACATAATAATCAGTAGCAAAATGCCACTAGACAAGTTTGGACATTATAGTGGCGCTGTGTATCATAATAAATTTGGGTGTTGTAATTATAATGATTCTGATAGCAGCAGCAATGACGATGAAAAATTAATAAGAGTTAGCACTCCTACGTCAGATTTCCATGCGGTAAATAAAAAATTTTTGGATGACAAAATTAAATTAGTTGTGGATTTGCTTGAAAGCAAAATAAATATTGTTGATAATAAAGTTACTGAGCACATATCAAACGCTGATAAGAAGATTAAGAAAGCTGATCAAATAATAAGGAGTGTTAAAGAAGACTTGGATATTTTATTCAAAGAACTAAAAATTTATGATAAAACACAATAGAAAATATGTCAACATATATTAAACGCGAAATAGTTGAAGAACTTCATAAGCCAGCAAGGAAACATTTCAAGAGAAGGCGAGTTATAATCAAGGGATTAGATGAGACTTTTGAGGCTGATTTGGTTGAAATGAGACCATATGCTAAATTAAACCAAAATTATAATTACATACTGGTTGTGATTGACATTTTTTCAAAATATGTTTGGGCTAAGCCTATTAAACATAAATCGAGTATTGAAGTGTCTACCGCTTTGGAACAAATATTTAAAACAAGTAAGCGAGTACCAAAAAACCTACACACTGATTTGGGGAAAGAATTCAATAATGTGGAGTTCAAGAAATTAACAAAAAAATATGAAATAAATCATTATTTTGCAAAACAAGCTGTGAAAGCTTCTATTGTTGAACGCGTAAATCGAACTTTAAAAAATATAATGTATAAAAAATTCAGTCTGCAGGGGTCTTACAAATGGTTAAAGCTACTACCAATTGTTATTTCAGAATATAATAATAAGAAGCATAGTACTATTCGCATGAAACCTATTGATGTAAATCGAAAAAATGAGAAAAAACTATTGAAAACTGTTTATAGCCATATTAAGATAGTTCCAAATAAAAAGCCTAAATTTCATCTCAATGATCATGTCCGAATCAGTAAAAATCGTGCTGTATTCTCAAAAGGATACACACAAAATTGGTCAAATGAAATATTCATAATAAAAAAAATCCAATTAACAAACCCAATAACATATGTTATACAGGATAAATCCAATCAAATAATTCAGGGGGCTTTTTACGAACAAGAACTTCAAAAAGTTAAACATCTAAATGTTTATTTAATAGAAAAAATTCTGAAAAAGAATAAAAACAGAATATATGTGAAATGGTTAGGCTTTTCTGAAGATTACAACAGCTGGGTTGATAAAAAAGAAATTGCGTAGACAAATTAACGATAAGAGATAGTATAAATATTGCTCCCATCAATACAAACACCCAGTTTGCTTGCGACATACTAATATAAGAACAAGATTGAACAATGGTTGCTGCAGTTATAATTGATATTAAGGGTTTTAACATTAATAAAAATGATAAATTCTTCATTAAAGAATTTGCGAGTATTGATCTTCAGACCAATGAAATCAAAACTGGTTGCTTCAATCAACCATTTTCATATTCTCAACTAAGTGAAAAAAGTAAATTGCAAGTGCTGTCTCAACAAGATAATTATAGTTTGTAATGGAACTTTGGAGATATTCCATATGCAAAGCGGTGCGAAGTTTTGAAAAATGCCGTAAATAAATATGAAAAAGTGTATGTGCCCGGTGAAAAAAAGAAAGTGTGGTTAGAAAAACTTCTAAATAATGAATATAAAATAATTGATATTGAAAACTTACATTCCAATTCAATATTATATGTTAATAAATCACCAAGTAATTTAATGTTCAATAATTGTACAATAAGGAATATTCTTGGTTGGAAAAAGTGGTTTTGTGATAGATTTAATACTTCTAATGCCATAAAATGTTTCCATAAATCAAGCAACATATTGTCGCATATGGTTGAAGAGGACATTCAGCATTTGCCGATGGAGCTCGTTATGATATACGCACCAAATGAAATTGAATTGAACTGGAGTAAATTTCCATCAAGTTGGTGTGATTCCAAGATATTCCAAGGATATCTTTCTTGTCGAGCGCATTTACAAGAGAACTGGTCCGATAATTATGAGACAGAAAGATATGTTATGGTTAAAGATTGTTGGATGTGTAAAAGTTGTGATTATAATACCTGTATATAGTGTAAAATAAAATATATATTTCATTTTAATACTTAGTTTTATTTATTGTTGCAGAATATTTTATTTAGAAGAATTTACATCGTGTTTGTATCTTAATTTGCATACTTGGCCCACAATTTGGTTCATTCCATAGCAAAATTCTCTTATTTACACACTCCATAGACATATTACTTGCAGGCTTTAAAAATTTCAAATTTGAAGTCAAAAATTCACCGCGAGTTATTATTTTTCTTGTCGAGCGCATTTACAGGAGAACTGGTCAAATAATTATAAGATCTTGTATATAGTGTAATACCATTCTTTAAATAAAAATATATCCAATTTTAATATTTGTTTTATTTATTGTTACAAAATATTTTATTTAAGAAACTTACATTATGTTTGCTTATTAAATATCAATATTAAAATCAGTCACACATGCTTGACAATTCTTTGTTTTGATTGTCTCTACCAATTTACATTTACAAACTAAACATCTTTTATTAATATATTCCAACGGTGGAACAGCAAAAGCATATACATTATGCATCTCTTGTACTATTCTACAACCAACTCTTGATAAGCCACCCGGGAAAAACGACCCCATACTCTGGCGTAGGTCATAAATGCAAGATTTATGGCTATAACGCACAAGATCGCATTCTCCTGGTACTAAAAAACGTCGCTGTCCATCGTTATCGAAATACATACACTCTATTTGATATAAATCTATGGAATAACAAATCTTCGATTCACATTTTAATTGATTTAAAAGACCGACTTCTTCTATTATGTTTAAAGTTGCTCTTGGTGAAACTGGCATCGCGACTAATTTCTATCTCTCTGTTTCCATATTTTATACTCAAGCGGGGCAGCTTATGTGAGTAAATGTTCATTTTCCAGCACCGCCGTCTCTGCCTCCTCTGGTGGAGGGAGTTGTGTGTTGAAGGAACTTAATCATGATTATCTGTACTTGCTTACTTGGCTTACAATTTGGTGGTACCATCAGCAGCAGCTTCGGTAAAGGGATAAGGAGTGAAGCAAGTAGGAATTATGACAAAACGATGGTAAAAAGAATAAGGGTTAGGTGGGTATAGGAAAGAAGTATTGTGGTATAGACATTTTATTTGCTCATGCTTTGAAACTAGTGTTTCTGCCCCCAATTTTTTAATATTTCTTTATACAAACAGTAATCACATTTATGATTTGGTATATCTGTTTCACCATAGCATGAGGGGCATTTGTATTCAACTGGTGTAGGCATTTTCTATAATGAATAAATACTAAATGCAATTTTACTTTTATATTTATTTTCAATAAAAATTACAGCATCTTATTAAAAAATACAAGAAATTATCACCAGTTGAAACTGTATACTGAACTTATTGAATATTAACATTTTAAATAGTATTGAATTCAATATCTACGGCTTTTCCTTTACTTCCATTTGAAATTATGTAGAGTTTATTGTTTTCCGCATCTTTCAACATTAACTGTAATGTTTGATCATCAATTTGATTGTATCTTTCACCCAAATACAATTGAAACTCGGCCAATTCCAGCTTGATTCTCTCACCATATTTAGTATCAGCTTTTCGTTCAATATTTTTTACAAAATACTTCTCGCCAATTTTTAGGTTACGCAACCCAATGAACTCTTTCGGTTTGGTTAGTGTGTTGATGGCGTTGTAGTTGTTGGAAGTAGACATATTAAAGCTGTAACAGTTGCAAAAAACAAATCCAAATATTTTGTTTTTATTTTTCTAATTTTGATAGCAAATTTCTTAGCTGTTTCAAAATACTTATATTAGGGCATTGTATTTCAAATAATGATAAGTCAAAATGTGATGCTCTAACAACTTGTCGCATATGCTCACTATATTCATAGAAAATATTATTTTTAAAAAAATATATAAAACCATTTATGTATTGAAATACTCCATCAATGTTTTGTGGAATACCTGGAAATTGTGTGTTCATTAAAGCGTAAGATGATATATCAGAGTTACACTCACTAAATTTTGCAACATAATTACTATCATAAAATATATAAGTATTCCCCAAATTTGTGAAAATTATACCCTTTATATTTTTAATGTTTGGTGGTAAGGAGATTTGATGAATTGATTGTTTCATCTCAGGCCATGAAATACTATATAATTTATCATCTATTACTAGAACAATATCGTTGTTCGGTCTGTAATAGACAGCAGATAAACTTTTGGAATTTTTCGGTATGAAAGGTAGCCAGTTCAGTAAATTTATTGGTTGTGTCTGAAAATTTTCTTCAGATAATTTTTTGATCCACAACCATTTTTCATGAAATATGAGCAATTTATCGTTTATAACTAGAAATTTAGTCACATTATTCAAATCACATAGATTCATTTGATTAGATGTGGGTGTTAAGATTGTTTCTTTTTGTTTTGGTTCCACTTGAGTCTTTTTTTCATGATTTTTAGGTGAATTTATCTCCTTCTTCCCATAAATATTTTGAATGGCATTTATATCATCACCATCTAATTGAAATTCTGATATTTTATTAAAACGAATATTTCTATTATAAGCATACATGACAGAATTTTTGTTTTTGATGTGAGCAAGTCCTAGTGAATGACCGATTTCATGTACTAATACAGCAAAAAGCGAGATACTGCCCTGATCATTATCTAATTTTGTATGTGATAGCTTATAATTCCATTTTTCCGATTTATCAATATGTACATCAATAGATACGTGGGTTGGGTTCGGAAAGAAAGCATGTCCTAATACATTTCCCGGGCCATCAAAATCTAAAATACACTTTTTACCCGATGAAAAGGATTTATGTTGTACTGGTCCAAAAGAGATTAAAATATTTGGTGCATGTTTCATACTTGGTTCATTATATTCAAATGATATATTAGCATATTGTTCCCAAATTGCAAACGCTTTAGTTACAACTTCTAATAACTGTTTATTTTTATTATTCATAATATCCCATGTTATAATAGACTGCTGCCAGAATGATTTTTTATTATGTAAGCTATTCTCATAATTATCAGTTACACCACATCTGGGCTCATTCATTAATTCGAGTGTGCTACTATCCAATGTTTTTGTTACATCCAATTCGTAATATTCTTGAAATAATGCTAAAGCATTTAAATACTTCTTATCGCTCGAATTTATAGTGGACATTTCATTTTCGGGTATATCCAAGTATCCATATTTTTCCAAAAAATATAACGATTCGCTGAATCCTTCATTATTAATGTTTTCAATACTATTGACACTAGATAACAATTCGAAGCCATTGTTTGAATGAATACTTTGATTTTCTCCACTATTTATATTCTCTTCTAGAGAAGATGTGAGATAAATTGAGAAAAAATTGGAAAATATAAGTATTAATAACATTTTTCATATATTTGTACTTCACTCTTGCACACTCAAATATTAATAACCAAATAAAATAAATTTTTGCAGTTTATATAACAATATTTTCTTGGGTAAGCAAATTTTTCCACAGCTGAAATTCACCCACAATCAATACTAAGATAAAATAAGTGAAAATAAATTGATACATACCTAAATATAGATGAATGTTTACTCAAGCAGACTAACTTTTTAGTTTGAAGTGAATAATCTAAGCTAAAATTTAGCTCTTTTATACCGCATTACCGATAATCTTTTGACCTTTAATGTTCTTACTGCTTACATCAACAATAAATCACACGCAATGTAACGTAATCAACAAATTTTTCTGTGGAAACTTCGAAATGTATTGTGTGAAAAACATCTGTTCATGGTTCCAAATTTCATGAAAGAGGAAATAAAAAAATGCTCAAAACTGGTTCACATATTTATTCAAATCATTTACAATTTTCTCATTTTTTATAATAGTATCATTTCTAAATATTAATATTTGATCATCATAATTTCTTCGTGGTCTTATATAATCTTCCATACCTATTGGTGACGTACCGTCTTCATTCTTATGATATTTTATGTAATTAGTATAACCACGTGTATGTGATGGAGCAATATGGCTGTTATAGATTTCACGATGTACAATTCGCTTGGGTATTGAATTTAGTTTCTGAACGTTAGGGCTTTCCATGACGACTAAATCAATTCTACACTTATTCATTCAATTATTCATTTAATAGATTTTTTTTTGTAATTTGTAATTTGTATTAAAAACATTACAACGAAAAGCCCCATGGTATTGTGTCTGTTTTCGATGGTATGATTATTCTTTTATTATCAAAAGGACTTAATGCTAGTTTTTTTTGCTTAATTGTGGAAACTTCATGTTTTTTTGACTTAATTATGAATTGTTCGCGATATACAAGTGATTCATTAAATAAACAATCATAATAATCATCGAAAGTTATTGTTTTTAAAGTACCTCCAGTTATTCCCTTAATTCTTTTACTAACATAATCAGTCATTAATTTATATGTATACATCTTCGACCTGAGCCCTATGAATTCAGTCATAATTTGACCACCATTTTCATCCTTCATTAGTCCTATGACTTTATTATTTGCTAGAGGTATGCCGTGAATATTATTTATGTCATAATTTGATGTATCAAATTTGTGCAAATCTTTTTTAATCACATCATAAATATTAATATCAAAAAATGGTACAATAAACTATCAGTATCTGTATACAATAATTTTGCATTTCCACCAAAATTTTTTCTAACATAATTATAATGGAAATCATAAATATATGTTTTGGATATATCTAGTATGCAAAATCCGACATAAATCGGTTTATTAAAGAATACTTCTTTTTTATTCATTTCAATTATTATAATATTCTCATCTAATACAATGTAACTATGAAAATTTGGTTGCATAATCAACCTTTTGGCACCACCTTTACCACCCCATTTTGTAACAAGTTTCACAATTCTATGTTTACGCACATTTTCCATAGATTTTCCAAAAACAGCATTGTTCATCAACTTATAGAAATTTTTTTCAAAATCATTTCGAGATCTTTGTCTCATATTTGTATTCAAATCGATATATTTTCGAAGCCAAGCAGACTGTTTAAATTTCAGTACTCTGTGTATTTTACTTATTTGCAACCCCAATTCTAAATTTTGCTTTAAATTTCCATAATGAATCACATATTTTTTTTTATCATTGAGAGTTGTCATTAATTTAGTTTGTTTTGAATTTGGTGGTGCTATATGTTCTGGTGAAAGTGGGAGATCGCTATGACTCCTAAATAATGCCTGCGGATAATGTAAATCTACTTCAAATATGTAACCAACTTCAGAATCTTCTTCTAAACTCATAATATTTGAAACATTATGGAATTCTGTTGGTGAAACCCATTCAAAATCACTATAAGGTAAATACCTGCTCATTGCAGCCCCATACAGGTTGTTAATATCAAAATACATCAAATATGATTCCTGCTCATTGGGATTATATTGCTCATGCATGTGTTTGTTATTCGCCCTTCCGTATCGGTTAGAACATTGACTAATACCACCACGAATAGAGTGTTCTAAGAACAAAATTTTATCTACATCAGTAAGAAGTTCCAATTTAACATTAGAAATTTTCAACATTGCATCAAAAGCAAGCCCAGGAGCTGTAAAATAATGCAAAGCATCTAAGCCATACGTTTCCATACAACTTTTTCTGAAATTCTCAAAAATATCACAAAGCAATAAAACATCTGTTCTTAAATACAGATCTGAATATTCACCTAGGGTGCTTATTCTAAATGTATTCCAAACTTTTTTTGCAAACTCATATTCCAAATCAGTTACATTTTCATTTTTAATGGATGAATAAAAAAATTCTTTCTGTGGTAATTTGTCATCATCTAACTTGGCCCATGAATCCAGATATTCATAACAAAAAATTCCTTTTTTAGTAAGTAATGAAAACTCTTCTTCAGAATTGCAGTGCATTCTTGTGACTAATTTGTCTGAATTATCCAAATAAGATGATAATTTATCTAAACTACTCGACATAAAACGAAATGAGTCGATAAATCGGAAATTAATTCTGCTATTTTTAATATACTTCGTAAAAGAAATGTATTTTTCTTTATTAATGGGTAACAATGAAATTGATCCAGGTATATTCTTAGCAATTGCTTTAATTAAAAAATGGGAATCGTAGGATGACAAGTTGTGGAATATTACAGGAATCATTCGTGATTTAGTGTATCGTAGATTACATAATTGATGTGCAGGTCCTCTATATTCTCCTGTCAAATGATTATGATCTCTAACTTTTGGTGTAGTATTGTCAATTAACTTTTTACAAATATGACAGATATTTTCGTTTTGAAATAATTTCTCTTGACTGCTAGATAAATTCAAAGGTATGATAGATTTCATTTTATTGTCGATAGTTGAAGATATGCCTAATAATTCTTCTACAAACCATTCTATACAATATTCACCACGATGTGATCTATAATAAGACAAAGAATCATCATAGCTACATTTAAAATAGTAGCCTACACTAAATGGAATATGTTTTTGTTGAAACTGTGTATTTTGGTGCTCTTTGTTATTGTTAACTTTTTCAAGAATTGATTCAATATCAGCATATATTGAAAATGGAACTTTCTCTTGAAATTTGTAATTCGCAAAAGTTAAAAATTCGTTCTTATGTTTTTCTGGTAATGTCATTCGACAAGAATTAATTTTTAAACAATCACCAAAATGTTTTTTCAAACTATACTCAGAATTAAAGTTAATTAAACATCTATCACAAATCCACATTTTACCATTATGTTCAGATACATTTTTACTCACTAATCTAGACAAATTTTTAATCCACATGAAATGATATTTACATCCAAAATTTGAATTTTCATTTTCCTCCTCTTCCGAGTCTTCCTCATCCTCTTCTTGTTCTTCTTCCTCACTCTCATCTTGCGATTTTAACATTAACAAATGAATAGTGCGGTTATAAGTATTTTTGGTCAATTTAACTGGTACAAGTTGATCTTTCTTTTTACCAATTTTCTCCAAAGTATAAACATTTATATTCAAAGAATTCATATTTTCGAATTTTTCAATTTGTTTCAACTTTATTGGAAATTTAATGCCCTCATATTCCAATGTAGTTTCCGAAATTAGTGGGTATGACCTAACTCGAGTTACATTCATTTGAGCAGGGTAAAGAGCGGAAATAACAGCCCACAAGAAACAATATTCATCGTTGTTTTGTATATTTATTATAGCCTTTTTTCTTTTTATGCTTGTAGGTAAATCAATATGACAACCAACCGAAAAAGGTGAATAGCTGCAAATATTCACCTTTAAGAACATTATTTCATATAGTGCCCATCCCGAGTCTCGTTCTTGAAACTCCTCCATCCTGCTCAATATTTTATCAATAACATTATCTTTGTACCACACCTGTATATTTGTTGTTCTATCAATAATCGAATTGCGTGTATTGAATGATTTTGCTTCAATTTTCCCCGATGAAGGTAGGATGAAATCTGCTGTAAATATAACATTTGCTTTTACTGCACCAGCTCGCACTTTTGATTTTATTTTACTCTGAAATATTCTCCCAGCACTCTTCAAAAATTCTTTGGGATCTTTATATGAGTTCATATTTAGAATTGCACCTGTTTTAATTCGACTTTTAAAAGCTGTTTCTACATCACACCATTGTAATGAGTTCTCTGT
The DNA here is from genome assembly GCA_963989225.1 of Dromius quadrimaculatus. Classification (NCBI taxonomy): domain Eukaryota; kingdom Metazoa; phylum Arthropoda; class Insecta; order Coleoptera; family Carabidae; genus Dromius; species Dromius quadrimaculatus. Next base: position 28,734,166 of record OZ022326.1, on the reverse strand, counting down.
AGTGGGTAGTTGGCCTGTTTTATAACGTGTCTGTGAATTTGAACTAATCCTTAGACGACCTCCAGTTTTCTTGATATCATTATTTTTCACTGATGTTAATTTAGATTTAAAATATTTCAAAACAAGAAGATTTGATTCTAGCTTGAATAAATGTTGAAATTCATCTGGAGATTTATGTTTCAAATATTGCACTAAGGTATTCACACACTTTTTGATATTTCTTAGCCACGTTAATACTTCAGAGCTAGTTTTTATAAGAACAAAAGCTTTTTTAATATCCTCGACCACTTTGTCACTCAAATCACACAAGTTAGCGGAAGAGCTCATTTTGCATCAGTACATAAGATAACGTACATATTTCAAGTATAAATACTTTTTATCAGTAACCTTTAACCTCTTATCAACATAAAATTGAAATCAACTATTTTTCATACATTTATTCCATCTAAAATTACACATGTATTCACTAAAGTAGATATTATAAGATTAGGAAAATATAGCATGATTTCTCTTATAGCTATGTTCATCGGAGTACTAGACTTTGCAATTAAATTATAAACATTTGCATATACATCACCTTCAATGCTTGAAGCTTGTTGCAAAATATTTTTAAAGTAATTACCGAAACATAAAGAATTCAGATAAGCTATAATCTTCTCAACAATGGTGGATATTTTAAATAAATTGGATATAGAGTTATATTCCAAGTAAATTTCAGTATTTTTCCATTGAAGCATTATAATTCTACTATTTTCAATTATTTCAAAGAATATTTTAAAATCTTTGAACGAGTATGATTCCAAATTCGAGTTGTTGTGTAAATAGTTCATAATCAAATTATAACACAATATAAATTCATTCCAGCTATTAACATTGAAATTTATAATTTTACCTAGTTTTTCATTGCACAAATTTATAACAATTTCAAAATTTTGCTGTGGACTTATACCCACATTCAGTGTTGTATTATTATTCAAATAATACTGATATTCAAAAATTAATTTATTTCCATTGTTGCAAACAAATACAACATTATTGGAGTTGAAATTATTTGTAACAATCTGATCTGTATTCAATTGTTGTTGCTCTGAACTATATTGTTGTGAGTCTTGTACTTGCTCATTTCTTTCTTCAACATAGACGTCTTCGCTATTGTTCAATTGTTTCCGTGATGGCATCGTGTTTGTGGGTACCCTTCTCTTTGAACATTTTTAGTTTGGTATAGTCTATTTTGAAAACAATGGAAATTTCCATGATAATTTAATTCAATCAAAACTTATTTCACCATCTTACCTTCATAATAACACTCAAAACTTATTTCAGAACAAATCAACGGGTGATGAAATGATACTCAATTGAAATCTGTATTTTTCCGCTATTTATTCCATTTATCTCACTCATGTTTCGAAATCTCTCATCTCTGTTATGCGTCAATCAAAAATCATGTGCTCCGCGCGTGTCTTCCTAGAACAACAAACCGATAACCCTCCATAATAACCTTTTACTGATAAAGAGTTTAAATTAGAATTATCAGTTCAATACTATGAGCACTTGGAGAATTAATTCAAAATCTTGTATTGAGGAATTTTGGAATTGAATCTTTCAAACATAGATTCTAGAATATTAATGACTGTTACCATGCCAAGTATTGAATTTTCGCATCGCCAATCACATCGCTAAGAATTCAAATTCGTCAAACCACCAGCGACATCTGTCAAAATTCAAAATTTTACCACCAATACTCAAATTTCAACGACTAAACTAAAATTTTCCCCCCCACCACACCGTAACATCTCTGGCTCCAAACCACAACTCCAACGCCCCAAATTCAAATTCTACGAGCCAAAATTCAAATTTTACCGCCAGAATTCAAATTTTCCCGCTCCTGCCACTGGCGCCATCTTTCATCCAAATGCACAAACATGCACCAGCGCCATCTATCATCCAAATTCTAATCCGCACCACAGCGCCATCTACCATTGAAACGCTGAACTAAAGATACATACAGTATGTCCATAAAGAATTTCGCCGCCGCTACGCCGCCGCCACCGCTATATACAGGCTGTCCACAAAGGTTTTTTGATCCAGAACTCTCCTATATATTCTACTTAATTGAACAAGTGAAAAGTTATCCAAAGAGGTACTATTTTGAAAATAATTTTTCGCTGAATATTCATCTCGAATATGCAATGAGAAATACTTATATGGATTCGAGAAGGTCTATATTCATGAACTAAGCAATAATACATCACTTAAAATTATTTTGAAGGAGTGAAAAAAAATGATAATTCTTGAGTACTATATATAGGACACTGGTACATAAAGGGTTAAAGGTAGCAAAGCAAAAAAATATACAGATATTGTAGGCCCATTATTGAATGTCAAGTCTAAGAAATATTTTGAATTAGCTACTAGTCCAGTTTCTTCAACTGAAGATCCAAAATTATTACGCAAGACTAGCGTATCTGGCTTGGGACTTCTGAAAAGTTATAATACTGAAGATGTTGAGTTTGAATTTTACGATGATCCAAACGAGTTGGTGGATAAATTGAAGAAATATATAGCTTCTAAGAACGCTGGCAATAATAATCACAATGATGAAATTATTTCAATAATTGAGGAATTAAAAGAAGCTGGAAATATCACATAATAATCAGTAGCAAAATGCCACTAGACAAGTTTGGACATTATAGTGGCGCTGTGTATCATAATAAATTTGGGTGTTGTAATTATAATGATTCTGATAGCAGCAGCAATGACGATGAAAAATTGATAAGAGTTAGCACTCCTACGTCAGATTCCCATGCGGTAAATAAAAAATTTTTGGATGACAAAATTAAATTAGTTGTGGATGTGCTTGAAAGCAAAATAAATATTGTTGATAATAAAGTTACTGAGCACATATCAAACGCTGATAAGAAGATTAAGAAAGCTGATCAAATAATAAGGAGTGTTAACGAAGACTTGGATATTTTATTCAAAGAACTAAAAATTTATGATAAAACACAATAGAAAATATGTCAACATATATTAAACGCGAAATAGTTGGAGAACTTCATAAGCCAACAAGGAAACATTTCAAGAGAAGGCGAGTAATAATCAAGGGATTAGATGAGACTTTTGAGGCTGATTTGGTTGAAATGAGACCATATGCTAAATTAAACCAAAATTATAATTACATACTGGTTGTGATTGACATTTTTTCAAAATATGTTTGGGCTAAGCCTATTAAACATAAATCGAGTATTGAAGTGTCTACCGCTTTGGAACAAATATTTAAAACAAGTAAGCGAGTACCAAAAAACTTACACACTGATTTGGGGAAAGAATTCAATAATGTGGAGTTCAAGAAATTAACAAAAAAATGTGAAATAAATCATTATTTTGCAAAACAAGCTGTGAAAGCTTCTATTGTTGAACGCGTAAATCGAACTTTAAGAAATATTATGTATAAAAAATTCAGTCTGCAGGGGTCTTACAAATGGTTAAAGCTACTACCAATTGTTATTTCAGAATATAATAATAAGAAGCATAGTACTATTAGCATGAAACCTATTAATGTAAATCGGAAAAATGAGAAAAAACTATTGAAAACTGTTTATAGCCATATTAAGATAGTTCCAAATAAAAAGCCTAAATTTCATCTCAATGATCATGTCCGAATCAGTGAAAATCGTGCTGTATTCTCGAAAGGATACACACAAAATTGGTCAAATGAAATATTCATAATAAAAAAAATCCAATTAACAAACCCAATAACATATGTTATACAGGATAAATCCAATCAAATAATTCAAGGGGCTTTTTACGAACAAGAACTTCAAAAAGTTAAACATCCAAATGTTTATTTAATAGAAAAAATTCTGAAAAAGAATGAAAACAGAATATATGTGAGATGGTTAGGCTTTTCTAAAGATCACAACAGCTGGGTTGATAAAAAAGAAATTGCGTAGACAATTTAACGATAAGAGATAGTATAAATATTGCTCCCATTAATACAAACACCCAGTTTGCTTGCGACATACTGATATAAGAACAAGATTGAACAATGGTTGCTGCAGTTATAATTGATATAAAGGGTTTTAACATTAATAAAAATGATGAATTCTTCATTAAAGAATTTGCGAGTATTGATCTTCAGACCAATGAAATCAAAACTGGTTGCTTCAATCAACCATTTTCATATTCTCAGCTAAGTGAAAAAAGTAAATTGCAAGTGCTGTCTCAACAAGATAATTATAGTTTGCAATGGAACTTTGGAGATATTCCATATGCAAAGCGGTGCAAAGTTTTGAAAAATGCCGTAAATAATTATGAGAAAGTGTATGTGCCCGGCGAAAAAAAGGAAGTGTGGTTAGAAAAACTTCTAAATAATGAATATAAAATAATTGATATTGAAAACTTACATTCCAATTCAATATTATATGTTAATAAAACACCAAGTAATTCAATTTTCAATAATTGTACAATAAGAAATATTCTTGGTTGGAAAAAGTGGTTTTGTGATAGATTTAATACTTCTAATGCCATAAAATGTTTCCATAAATCAAGCAACATATTGTCGCATATGGTTGAAGAGGACATTCAGCATTTGCCGATGGAGCTCGTTATGATATACGCACCAAATGAAATTGAATTGAACTGGAGTAAATTTCCATCAAGTTGGTGTAATTCCAAGATATTCCAAGGATATCTTTCTTGTCGAGCGCATTTACAGGAGAACTGGTCCGATAATTATGAGACAGAAAGATATGTTATGGTTAAAGATTGTTGGATGTGTAAAAGTTGTGAATATAATACCTGTATATAGTGTAAAATAAAAAATATATTTCATTTTAATATTTAGTTTTATTTATTATTGCAGAATAATTTATTCAGAAGAATTTACATCGTGTTTGTATCTTAATTTGCATACTTGGCTCACAATTTGGTTCATTCCATAGCAAAATTATCTTATTTACACACTCCATAAACATATTACTTGCAGGCTTTAAAAATTTCAAATTTGAAGTCAAAAATTCACCGCGAGTTATTATTCTTCTTGTCGAGCCCATTTACAGGAGAACTGGTAGAATGATTATAAGATCTTGTATATAGTGTAATACCATTCTTCAAATAAAAATATATCCAATTTTAATATTTGTTTTATTTATTGTTACAAAATATTTTATTTAAGAAACTTAAATTATGTTTGCTTATCAAATATCAATATTAAAATCAGTCACACATGCTTGACAATTCTTTGTTTTGATTGTCTCTACCAATTTACATTTACAAACTAAACATCTTTTATTAATATATTCCAACGGTGGAACAGCAAAAGCATATACATTATGCATCTCTTGTACTATTCTACAACGAACTCTTGATAAGCCACCCGGGAAAAACGACCCCATACTCTGGTGTAGGTCATAAATGCAAGATTTATGGCTATAACGCACAAGATCGCATTCTCCTGGAACTAAAAAACGTCGCTGTCCATCGTTATCGAAATACATACACTCTATTTGATATAAATCTATGGAATAACAAATCTTCGTTTCACATTTTAATTGATTTAAAAGACCGACTTCTTCTATTATGTTTAAAGTTGCTCTTGTTGAAACTGGCATCGCGACTAGTTTCTATCTCTCTGTTTCCATATTTTATACTCAAGCGGGGCAGTTTATGTGAGTAAATGTTAATTTTCCAGCACCGCCGTCTCCGCCTCCTCTGGTGGAGGGAGTTGTGAGTTGAAGGAACTTAATCATGATTATCTGTACTTGCTTACTTGGCTTACAATTTGGTGGTACCATCAGCAGCAGCTTCGGTAAAGGGATAAGGGGTGGAGCAAGTAGGAATTATGACAGAACGATGGTAAAAAGAATAAGGGTTAGGTGGATAAAGGGAAGAAGTATTGTGGTATAGACGTTTTATTTGCTCATGCTTTGAAACTAGTGTTTCTGCCCCCAATTTTTTAATATTTCTTCATACAAACAGTAATCACATTTATGATTTGGTATATCTGTTTCACCATAGCATGAGGGGCATTTGTATTCAACTGGTGTAGGCATTTTCTATAATGGATAAATACTAATTGCAATTTTACTTTTATATTTATTTTCAATAAAAATTACAGCATCTCATTAAAAAATACAAGAAATTATCACCAGTTGAAACTGTATACTAAACTTATTGAATATTAACATTTTAAATAGTATTGAATTCAACATCTACGGCTTTTCCTTTACTTCCATTTGAAATTATGTAGAGTTTATTGTTTTCCGCATCTTTCAACATTAACTGTAATGTTTGATCATCAATTTGATTGTATCTTTCACCCAAATACAATTGGAACTCGGCCAATTCCAGCTTGATTCTCTCACCATATTTAGTATCAGCTTTTCGTTCAATATTTTTTACAAAATACTTCTCGCCAATTTTTAGGTTACGCAACCCAATGAACTCTTTCGGTTTGGTTAGTGTGTTGATGGCGTTGTAGTTGTTGGAAGTAGACATATTAAAGCTGTAGCAGTTGCAAAAAACAAATCCAAATATTTTGTTTTTATTTTTCTAATTTTGATAGCAAATTTCTTAGCTGTTTCAAAATACTTATATTAGGGCATTGTATTTTAAATAATGATAAGTCAAAATATGATGCTCTAACAACTTGTCGCATATGCTCACTATATTCATAGAAAATATTATTTTTGAAAAAATATATAAAACCATATATGTATTGAAATACTTCATCAATGTTTTGTGGAATACCTGGAAATTGTGTGTTCATTAAAGCGTAAGATGATATATCAGAGTTACACTCACTAAATCTTGCAACATAATTACTATCATAAAATATATAAGTATTTCCCAAATTTGTGGAAATTATACCCTTTATATTTTCAATGTTTGGTGGTAAGGAGATTTGATGAATTGATTGTTCCATCTCAGGCCATGAAATACTATATAATTTATCATCTATTACTAGAACAATATCGTTGTTCGGTCTGTAATAGACAGCAGATAAACTTTTGAAATTTTTCGGTATGAAAGGTAGCCAGTTCAGTAAATTTATTGGTTGTGTCTGAAAATTTTCTTCAGATAATTTTTTGATCCACAACCATTTCTCATGAAATATGAGCAATTTATCGTTTATAACTAGAAATTTAGTCACATTATTCAAATCACATAGATTCATTTGATTAGATGTGGGTGTTAAGATTGTTTCTTTTTGTTTGGTTCCACTTGAGTCTTTTTTTCATGATTTTTAGGTGAATTTATCTCCTTCCCATAAATATTTTGAATGGCATTTATATCATCACCATCTAATTGAAATTCTGATATGTTATTAAAACGAATATTTCTATTATAAGCATACATGACAGAATTTTTGTTTTTGATGTGAGCAAGTCCTAGTGAATGACCGATTTCATGTACTGATACAGCAAAAAGCGAGATACTGCCCCGATCATTATCTAATTTTGTATGTGATAGCTTATAATTCCATTTTTCTGATTTATCAATATGTACATCAATAGATACGTGGGTTGGGTTCGGAAAGAAAGCATGTCCTAATACATTTCCCGGGCCATCAAAATCTAAAATACACTTTTTACCCGATGAAAAGGATTTATGTTGTACTGGTCCAAAAGAGATTAAAATATTTGGTGCATGTTTCATACTTGGTTAATTATATTCAAATGATATATTAGCATATTGTTCCCAAATTGCAAACGCTTTAGTTACAACTTCTAATAACTGTTTATTTTTATTATTCATAATATCCCATGTTATAATAGACTGCTGCCAGAATGATTTTTTATCATGTAAGCTATTCTCATAATTATCAGTTACACCACATCTGGGCTCATTCATTAATTCGAGTGTGCTACTATCCAATGTTTTTGTTACATCCAATTCGTAATATTCTTTAAATAATGCTAAAGCATTTAAATACTTCTTATCGCTCGAATTTATAGTGGACATTTCATTTTCGGGTATATCCAAGTATCCATATTTTTCCAAAAAATATAACGATTCGCTGAATCCTTCATTATCAATGTTTTCAATACTATTGACACTAGATAACAATTCGAAGCCATTGTTTGAATGAATACTTTGATTTTCTCCACTATTTATATTCTCTTCTAGAGAAGACGTGAGATAAATTGAGAAAAAATTGGAAAATATAAGTATTAATAACATTTTTCATATATTTCTACTTCACTCTTGCACACTCAAATATTAATAACCAAATAAAATAAATTTTTGCAGTTTATATAACAATATTTTGTTGGGTAAGCAAATTTTTCCACAGCTGAAATTCACCTACAATCAATACTAAGATAAAATAAGTAAAAATAAATTGATACATACCTAAATATAGATGAATGTTTACTCAAGCAGACTAACATTTTAGTTTGAAGTGAATAATCTAAGCTGAAATTTAGCTCTTTTATACCGCATTACCGATAATCTTTTGACCTTTAATGTTCTTACTGCTTACATCAACAATGAATCACACGCAATGTAACGTAATCAACAAATTTTTCTGTGGAAACTTCGAAATGTATTGTGTGAAAAACATCTGTTCATGGTTCCAAATTCCATGAAAGAGGAAATAGAAAAAATGCTCAAAACTGGTTCACATATTTATTCAAATCATTTACAATTTTCTCATTTTTATAATAGTATCATTTCTAAATATTAATATTTGATCATCATAATTTCTTCGTGGTCTTATATAATCTTCGATACCTATTGGTGACGTACCGTCTTCATTCTTATGATATTTTATGTGATTAGTATAACCACGTGTATGTGATGGCGCAATATGGCTGTTATAGATTTCACGATGTACAATTCGCTTGGGTATTGAATTTAGTTTCTGAACGTTAGGGCTTTCCATGACGACTAAATTAATTCTACACTTATTCATTCAATTATTCATTTAATAGATTTTTCTTTGTAATTTGCAATTTGTATTAAAAACATTACAACGAAAAGCCCCATGGTATTGTGTCTGTTTCCGATGGTATGATTATTCTTTTATTATTAAAAGGACTTAATGCTAGTTTTTTTTGCTTAATTGTGGAAACTTCATGTTTTTTTGACTTAATTATGAATTGTTCGCGATATATAAGTGATTCATTAAATAAACAATCATAATAATCATTGAAAGTTATTGTTTTTAAAGTACCTCCAGTTATTCCCTTAATTCTTTTACTAACATAATCAGTCATTAATTTATATGTATACATCTTCGACCTGAGCCCTATGAATTCAGTCATAATTTGACCGCCATTTTCATCCTTCATGAGTCCTATGACTTTATTATTTGCTAGAGGAATGTCATGAATATTATTTATGTCATAATTTGATGTATCAAATTTGTGCAAATCTTTTTTAATCACATCATAAATATTAATATCAAAAAAATGGTACAATAAACTATCAGTATCTGTATACAATAATTTTGCATTTTCACCAAAATTTTTTCTAACATAATTATAATGGAAATCATAAATATATGTTTTGGATATATCTAGTATGCAAAATCCGACATAAATCGGTTTATTAAAGAATACTTCTTTTTTATTCATTTCAATTATTATAATATTCTCATCTAATACAATGTAACTATGAAAATTTGGTTGCATAATCAACCTTTTGGCACCACCTTTACCACCCCATTTTGTAACAAGTTTCACAATTCTATGTTTACGCACATTTTCCATAGATTTTCCAAAAACAGCATTGTTCATCAACTTATAGAAATTTTTTTCAAAATCATTTCGAGATCTTTGTCTCATATTTGTATTCAAATCGATATATTTTCGAAGCCAAGCAGACTGTTTAAATTTCAGTACTCTGTGTATTTTACTTATTTGCAACCCCAATTCTAAATTTTGCTTTAAATTTCCATAATGAATCACATATTTTTTTTCATCATTGAGAGTTGTCATTAATTTAGTTTGTTTTGAATTTGGTGGTACTATATGTTCTGGTGAAAGTGGGAGATCGCTATGACTCCTAAATAATGCCTGCGGATAATGAAAATCTACTTCAAATATGTAACCAACTTCAGAATCTTCTTCTAAACTCATAATATTTGAAACATTATGGAATTCTGTTGGTGAAACACATTCAAAATCTCTATAAGGTAAATACCTGCTCATTGCAGATCCATACAGGTTGTTAATATCAAAATACATCAAATATGATTCCTGCTCATTGGGATTATATTGCTCATGCATGTGTTTGTTATTCGCTTTTCCGTATCGGTTAGAACATTGACTAATACCACCTCGAATAGAGTGTTCTAAGAACAAAATTTTATCTACATCAGTAAGAAGTTCCAATTTAACATTATAAATTTTCAACATTGCATCAAAAGCAAGCCCAGGAGCTGTAAAATAATGCAAAGCATCTAAGCCATACGTTTCCATACAACTTTTTCTGAAATTCTCAAAAATATCACAAAGCAATAAAACATCTGTTCTTAAATACAGATCTGAATATTCACCTAGGGTGCTTATTCTAAATGTATTCCAAACTTTTTTTGCAAACTCATATTCCAAATCAGTTACATTTTCATTTTTAATGGATGAATAGAGAAATTCTTTCTGTGGTAATTTGTCATCATTTAACTTGGCCCATGAATCCAGATATTCATAACAAAAAATTCCTTTTTCAGTAAGTAATGAAAATTCTTCTTCAGAATTGCAGTGCATTCTTGTGACTAATTTGTCTGAATTATCCAAATAAGATGATAATTTATCTAAACTACTCGACATAAAACGAAATGAGTCGATAAATCGGAAATTAATTCTGCTATTTTTAATATACTTCGTAAAAGAAATGTATTTTTCTTTATTAATGGGTAACAATGAAATTGATCCCGGTATATTCTTAGCAATTGCTTTAATTAAAAAATGGGAATCGTAGGACGACAAGTTGTGAAATATTACAGGAATCATTCGTGATTTAGTGTATCGTAGATTACATAATTGATGTGCAGGTCCTCTATATTCTCCTGTCAAATGATTATGATCTCTAACTTTTGGTGTAGTATTGTCAATTAACTTTTTACAAATATGACAGATATTTTCGTTTTGAAATAGTTCCTCTTGACTGCTAGATAAATTCAAAGGTATGATAGATTTCATTTTATTGTCGATAGTTGAAGATATGCCTAATAATTCTTCTACAAACCATTCTATACAATATTCACCACGATGCGATCTATAATAAGACAAAGAATCATCATAGCTACATTTAAAATAGTAACCTACACTAAATGGAATATGTTTTTGTTGAAACTGTGTATTTTGGTGCTCTTTGTTATTGTTAACTTTTTCAAGAATTGATTCAATATCAGCATATATTGAAAATGGAACTTTTTCTTGAAATTTGTAATTCGCAAAAGTTAAAAATTCGTTCTTATGTTTTTCTGGTAATGTCATTCGACAAGAATTTATTTTTAAACAATCACCAAAATGTTTTTTCAAACTATACTCAGAATTAAAGTTAATTAAACATCTATCACAAATCTACATTTTACCATTATGTTCAGATACATTTTTACTCACTGATCTAGACAAATTTTTAATCCACATGAAATGATATTTACATCCAAAATTTGAATTTTTATTTTCCTCCTCTCCCGAGTCTTCCTCACCCTCTTCTTGTTCTCCTTCCTCACTCTCATCTTGCGATTTCAACATTAACAAATGTATAGTGCGGTTATAAGTATTCTTGGTCAATTTAACTGGTACAAGTTGATCTTTCTTCTTACCAATTTTCTCCAAAGTATAAACATTTATATTCAAAGAATTCATATTCTCGAATTTTTCAATTTGTTCCAACTTAATTGGAAATTTAATGCCCTCATATTCCAATGTAGTTTCCGAAATTAGTGGGTATGACCTAACTCGAGTTACATTCATTTGAGCAGGGTAAAGAGCGGAGATAACAGCCCACAAGAAACAATATTCCTCGTTGTTTTGTATATTTATTATAGCCTTTTTTCTTTTTATGCTTGTAGGTAAATCAATATGACAACCAACCGAGAAAGGTGAATAGCTGCAAATATTCACCTTTAAGAACATTATTTCATATCGTGCCCATCCCGAGTCTCGTTCTTGAAACTCCTCCATCCTGCTCAATATTTTATCAATAACATTATCTTTGTACCACACCTGTATATTTGTTGTTCTATCAATGATCGAATTGCGTGTATTGAATGATTTTGCTTAAATTTTCACCGAAGAAGGTAGGATGAAATCTGCTGTAAATATAACATTTGCTTTTACTGCACCAGCTCGCACTTTTGATTTTATTTTACTCTGAAATATTCTTCCAGCACTCTTCAAAAATTCTTTGGGATCTTTATATGAGTTCATATTTAGAATTGCACCTGTTTTAATTCGACTTTTAAAAGCTGTTTCTACATCACACCATTGTAATGAGTTCTCTGTAGTGGGTAGTTGACCTGTTTTATAACGTGTCTGTGAATTTGAACTAATCCTTAGACGACCTCCAGTTTTCTTGATATCATTATTTTTCACTGATGTTAATTTAGATTTAAAATATTTCAAAACAAGAAGATTTGATTCTAGCTTGAATAAATGTTGAAATTCATCTGGAGATTCATGTCTCAAATATTGCACTAAGGTATTCACACACTTTTTGATATTTCTTAGCCACGTTAATACTTCAGAGCTAGTTTTTATAAGAACAAAAGCTTTTTTAATATCCTCGACCACTTTGTCACTCAAATCACACAAGTTAGCGGAAGAGCTCATTTTGCATCAGTACATAAGATAACGTACATATTTCAAGTATGAATACTTTTTATCAGTAACCTTTAACCTCTTATCAACATAAAATTGAAATCAACTATTTTTCATACATTGATTCCATCTAAAATTACACATGTATCCACTAAAGTAGATATTATAAGATTAGGGAAATATAGCATGATTTCTCTTATAGCTATGTTCATCGGAGTACTAGACTTTGCAATTAAATTATAAACATTTGCATATACTTCACCTTCAATGCTTGAAGCTTGTTGCAAAATATTTTTAAAGTAATTACCGAAGCATAAAGAATTCAGATAAGCTATAATCTTCTCAACAATGGTGGATATTTTAAATAAATTGGATATAGAGTTATATTCCAAGTAAATTTCAGTATTTTTCCATTGAAGCATTATAATTCTACTATTTTCGATTATTTCAAAGAATATTTTAAAATCTTTGAACGAGTATGATTCCAAATTCGAGTTGTTGTGTAAATAGTTCATAATCAAATTATAACACGATATAAATTCATTCCAGCTATTAACATTGAAATTTATAATTTTACCTAGTTTTTCATTGCACAAATTTATAACAATTTCAAAATTTTGCTGTGGACTTATACCCACATTCAGTGTTGTATTATTATTCAAATAATACTGATATTCAAAAATTAATTTATTTCTATTGTTGCAAACAAATACAACATTATTGGAGTTGAAATTATTTTTAACAATCTGATCTGTATTCAATTGTTGTTGCTCTGAGCTATATTGTTGTGAGTCTTGTACTTGCTAATTTCTTTCTACAACATAGACGTCTTCGCTATTGTTCAATTGTTTCCGTGATGGCACCGTGTTTGTGGGTACCCTTCTCTTTGAACATTTTTGGTTTGGTATAGTCTATTTTGAAAACAATGGAAATTTTCATGATAATTTAATTCAATCAAAACTTATTTCACCATCTTACCTTCATAATAACACTCAAAACTTATTTCAGAACAAATCAACGGGTGATGAAATGATACTCAATTGAAATCTGTATTTTTCCGCTATTTATTCCATTTATCTCACTCATGTTTCGAAATCTCTCATCTCTGTTATGCGTCAATCATAAATCATGTGCTCCGCGCGTGTCTTCCTAGAACAGCATACCGATAACCCCCCATAATAACCTTTCACTGATACAAAGTATGAATTAAAGTTATCAGTTCAATACTATGAGCACTTGGAGAATTGATTCAAAATCTTGTATTGGAGAATTTTGGAATTGAAATCTTTCAAGCATAGATTCTAGAATATTAATGACTGTTACCATGCCAAGTATTAAATTTTCGCATCGCCAATCACATCGCTAAGAATTCAAATTCGTCAAACCACCAGCGACATCTGTCAAAATTCAAAATTTTACAACCAATTCTCAAATTTCAACGACTAAATTAAAAGTTATGTGGCAGAATCTAGCACCAAATACATCATATTTCGTGTTTTTAGAGTGCTCTTTGCCGTTTTACAAACATTGAAATAAGTCGAGATCACGCTTCTCCGCGCAGATTTTCACAATCTAAAAGTTCATATTCCTATCCAGGACCTCATAATATGTATGAATCCATCGACAAAAACATCGTATCTCGTGTTTTCAGAGCGCTATCTGCAGTAATATGAATTTTGAGATAAGTCAAAATTACCACATTCTGAGCAGTTTCAAAGTATCGCAAATCACATGAAAATATCCAATGAAACATAATACGCATGAATTCGTCCTCAATTACAAAAAATTTTGCGCTTCCAGCGAGTTATCAGCGTTTTTTCTGAGTCTCGTTGAGAAATTTTTGATTCTGTAAATCTGCTCAGAAGTAAGATTTTGCTTCAAAAATGCGTTGTATGGCAGAATCTAGCACCAAATACATCATATTTCGTGTTTTAAGAGTGCTATTTGCAGTTTTACAAACTTCGGAATAAGTCGAGATCACGCTTTTCTTCGCAGATTTTCACAATCAAATAGTTTATATTCCTATCCAGGACCTCATAATATGTATGAATGTATCGACAAAAACATCGTATCTTGTGTTTTAGAGAGCTATCTGCAGTTATATGAGGTTTGAAATAAGTCAAAATTACCACATTCTGAGCAGTTTCAAAGTATCGCAAATCACATAAATCTATCCAATACAACATAAAAAGCATGAATCCGTTCTCAAATGCAATGAATTCTGCGTTTCCAGCGAGTTATCAGCGTTTTTTCTGAGTCTCGTTGAGAAATATTTGATTCTGTAAATCTGCTCGGAAGGAAGATTTTGCTTCAAAAAAGCGTTAGATGGCAGAATCTAGATCAAAATACATCATATTCCGTGTTTTTAGAGTGCTATTTGCAGTTTTTCAAACTTTGGAATAAGTCGAGATCACGCTTTTCCGCGCAGATTTTCACAATCTAAAAGTTCATATTCCTATCTAGGACCTCATAATATGTATGAATCCATCGACAAAAACATCGTATCTCGTGTTTTCAGAGCGCTATCTGCAGTTATATTAAATTTGAGATAAGTCAAAATCACCACATTCTGAGCAGTTTTAAAGTATCGCAAATCACATAAATCTATCCAATACAACATAATACGCATGAATCCGTTCTCAAATGCAAGAAATTTTGCGTTTGCAGCGAGTCATCAGTGTTTCTTCTGAGTCTCGTGTAGAAATTTTTGATTCTGTAAATCTGCTCAGAAACAAGATTTTCTTCAAAAATGCGTTATATGGCAGAATCTAGCACCAAATACATCATATTTCGTGTTTGTAGGGTGCTATTTGCAGTTTCACAAACTTTGGAATAATTCGAAATCACGATTTTCCGCGCAAATTTTCACAATCAAAAAGTTCATATTCCTATCCAGGACCTCATAATATGTATGAATCCATCGACAAAAACATCGTATCCCGTGTTTTCAGAGCGCTATCTGCAGTTATATGAAATTTGAAATAAGTCGAAATTACCAAATTCTGAGCAGTTTCAAAGTATCGCAAATCACATAAATCTATCCAATAGAACATGATACGCATAAATCCGTTCTCAAATGCAAAAAATTTTGCGTTTGCAGCAAGTTATCAGCGTTTGTTCTGAGTCTCGTTGAGAAATTTTTGATTATGTAAATATGCTTAGGAGTGGAATTTTGCTTTAATAATGCGCCATAAATCTAGCCCCAAAAACATCATATTTCGTCTTTTTAGAGTGCTATTTGCAGTTTTACAAACTTTGGAATAAGTCGAGATCACGCTTTTCCGCGCAGATTCTCACAATCAAAAAGTTCATATTCCTATCCAGGACCTCATGATATGTATGAATCCATCGACAAAAACATCGTATCTCGTGTTTTCAGAGCGCTATCTGCAGTTTTATGCAGTTTGAAATAAGTCAAAATTACCACATTCTGAGCAGTTCCAAAGTATCGCAAATCACATAAATCTATCCAATCCAACATAATACGCATGAATCCATCCACAAATGCTAAAAAATATGCGTTTCCAGCGAGTTTTCAGCGTTTTTTCTGAGTCTCGTTGAGAAATTTTTGGTTCTGTAAATCTGCTCAAAAGCAAGATTTTGCTTTAAAATGCGTTATATGGCAGTATCTAGCACCAAATACATCATATTTCGTGTTTATAGAGTGCTATTTGCAGTTTTACAAACTTTGGAATAAGTCGAAATCACGATATTTCGCGCAAATTTTCACAATCAAAAAGTTCATATTCCTATCCAGGACCTCATAATATGTATGAATTCATCGACAAAAACATCGTTTCTTGTGTCTTCAGAGCGCTATCTGCAGTTATATGACATTTGAAATAAGTCAAAATTACCACATTCTGAGCAGTTTCAAAATATCGCAAATCACATAAATCCATCCAATATAACATAATTCGCATGAAAGTTTTGCGTTTGCAGCGAGTTATCAGCGTTTTTTCTGAGTCTCGTTGAGAAATTTTTGATTCTGTAAAAGTGCTCAGAAGGAAGATTTTGCTTCAAAAATGCGTTATATGGCAGAATCTAGCACCAAATACATCATATTTCATGTTTTTAGAGTGCTATTTGCAGTTTTACAAACTTCGGAATGAGTCGAGATCACGCTTTTCTGCGCAGATTTTCACAATCAAATAGTTCATATTCCTATCCAGGACCTCATGATATGTATGAATCCATCGACAATAACATCGTATCTCGTGTGTTTCAGAGCGCTATCTGCAGTTATATGAAGTTTGATATAAGTCAAAATTACCACATTCTGAGCAGTTTCAAAGTATCGCAAATCACATAAATCTATCCAATACAACATAAAAAGCATGAATCCGTTCTCAAATGCAAGAAATTTTGCTTTTGCAGCAAGTTATCAGCGTTTCTTCTGAGTCTCGTTGAGAAATTTTTGATTCTGTTAATCTGCTCAGAAGCAAGATTTTGCTTCAAAAATGCGATATATGGCAGAATCCAGCACCAAATACATCATATTTCGTGTTTTTAGAGTGCTATTTGCAGTTCTACAGACTTTGGAATAAGTCGAGATCACGCTTTTCCGCTCAGATTCTCACAATCAAAAAGTTCATATTCCTATGCAGGACCTCATGATATGTATGAGTCCATCGACAAAAACATCGTATCTCGTGTTTTCAGAGCGCTATCTGCAGTTATATGAAGTTAAGATAAGTCAAAATTACCACATTCTGAGCAGTTTCAAAGTATCGCAAATCCCATGAATCTATCCAATACAACATAATACGCATGAATCCGTCCTCAAATGCAAAAAATTTTGCGCCTCCAGCGAATTATCAGCGTTTTTTCTGAGTCTCGTTGAGAAATTTTTGATTCTGTAAATCTGCTCAGAAGCAAGATTTTTCTTCAAAAATGCGTTATATGGCAGAATCTAGCACCAAATACATCATATTTAGTGTTTGTAGAGTGCTATTTGCAGTTTCACAAACTTTGGAATAATTCGGAATCAAGATTTTCCGCGCAAATTCTCACAATCAAAAAGTTCATATTCCTATCCAGGACCTCATAATATGTATGAATCCATCGACAAAAACATCGTATCTCGTGTTCTCAGAGCGCTATCTGCAGTTATATGAAATTTGAAATAAGTCAAAATTACCACATTCTGAGCAGTTTCAAAGTATCGCAAATCACATAAATCTATCCAATAGAACATGATACGCATGAATCCGTTCTCAAATGCAAAAAATTTTGCGTTTGCAGCGAGTTATCAGCGTTTTTTCTGAGTCTCGTTGAGAAATTTTTGATTCTGTAAATATGCTCAGAAGTGAGATTTTGCTCTAATAATGCGCCATATGGCAGAATCTAGCTCCAAAAACATCATATTTCGTGTTTTTAGAGTGCTATTTGCAGTTTTACAAACTTTGGAATGAGTCGAGATCACGCTTTTCCGCGCAGATTCTCACAATCAAAAAGTTCATATTCCTATCCAGGACCTCATGATATGTATGAATCCATCGACAAAAACATCGTATCTCGTGTTTTCAGAGCGCTATCTGCAGTTATATGAAGTTTGAAATAAGTCAAAATTACCACATTCTGAGCAGTTCCAAAGTATCGCAAATCACATAATTCTATACAATACCACATAATACGCATGGATCCGTCCTCAAAGGCAAAAAATTTGCGTTTGCAGCAAGTTATCAGCGTTTTTTCTGAGTCTCGTTGAGATATTTTTGATTCTGTAAATCTGCTTAGAAGTGAGATTTTGCTTCAAAAATGCGTTATATGGCGGAATCTTGCACCAAATACATCATATTCCGTGTTTTTAGAGTGCTATTCGCAGTTTAACAAACTTTGGAATAGGTCAGGATCACGCTTTTCCGCGCAGATCTTCACAATCAAAAAGTTCATATTCCTATCCAGGACCTCATAATATGTATGAATCCATCGACAAAAACATCGTATCTTGTGTTTTCAGAGCGCTATCTGCAGTTATATTAAATTTGAAATAAGTCAAAATTACCACATTCTGAGCAGTTTTAAAGTATCGCAAATCACATAAATCTATCCAATACAACATAATACGCATGAATCCGTTCTCAAATGCAGGAAATTTTGCGTATGCAGCGAGTTATCAGCGTTTCTTCTGAGTCTCGTTGAGAAATAATTGATTCTGTAAATCTGCTCAGAAGCAAGATTCTGCTTCAAAAATGCGTTATGTGGCAGAATCTAGCACCAAATACATCATATTTCGTATTTTTCGAGTGCTATTTGCAGTTTTACAAACTTTGGAATAAGTCAAGATCACGCTTTTCCGCGCAGATTCTCACAATCAAAAAGTTCATATTCCTATCCAGGACCTCATAATATGTATGAATCCATCGACAAAAACATCGTATCTTGTGTTTTCAGAGCGCTATCTGCAGTTATATGAAATTTGAGATAAGTCAAAATTACCACATTCTGAGCAGTTTCAAAGTATCGCAAATCACATAAATCCATCCAATATAACATAATACGCATGAATCCGTTCTCAAATGCAAAAAATTTTGCGTTTCCAGCGAGTTATCAGCGTTTTTTCTGAGTCTTGTTGAGAAATATTTGATTCTGTAAATCTGCTCAGAAGTATGATTTTGCTTCAAAAATGCGTTATATGGCAGAATCTAGATCCAAATACATCATATTCCGTGTTTTTAGAGTGCTATATGCAGTTTTACAAACTTTGGAATAAGTCGAGAACACGCTTTTCCGCGCAGATTTTCACTATCAAAAAGTTCATATTGCTATCCAGGACCTCATAATATGTATGAAACCATCGACAAAAACATCGTATCTCGTGTTTTCAGAGCGCTATCTGCAGTTAAATGAAATTTGAAATAAGTCAAAATTACCACATTTTGAGCAGTTTCAAAGTATCACAAATCTATCCAATACAACATAATACGCATGAATCCGTTTTCAAATGCAAAAAATTTTGCGTTTGCAGCGAGTTATCAGCGTTTCTTCTGAGTTTTGTTGAGAAATTTTTGATTCTGTGAAGCTGCTCAGAAGCAAGATTTTGCTTCAAAAATGCGTTATGTGGCAGAATCTAGATAGTTTTTACTTCTGCCGACCATCTATTTTTATGAGTTTAAAGACTTTGGGATCCAAGCCCTGACTATCTTGGGTTCTTGGCTATACTGTACTGACGAGTCCTAATAAGGACGAAACACGTGTATACAGTTGCTCCCCGATCCAAGATGATGGTGTCAAAACCGATTCTTAGATTTGAAATTTTGTGGACAAATAATGAACGTTTCAGAATTTTTTATTTTTATTCTAATTGTTCCACAGCATAAACTTTGTTACAAATAATTTGTGACATCTACTTTATTTACATGCCGTAACTGGCTTAATGCTCGATAGATGGCGCTGCATATAGTTTTTACTTTTGCCGACCATCTATTTTTATGAGTTTAAAGACTTTGGGATCCAAGCCCTGACTATCTTGGGTTCTTGGCTATACTGTACTGACGAGTCCTAATAAGGATGAAACACGTGTATACAGTTGCTCCCCGATCCAAGATGATGGTGTCAAAACCGATTCTCAGATTTGAAATTTTGTGGACAAATAATGAACGTTTCAGAATTTTTTATTTTTATTCTAATTGTTCCACAGCATAAACTCTGTTACAGATAATTTGTGACATCTACTTTAAATAAATGAAAGTAAATAGTAGGCCTTACAATGCCTTACGCCTAAGTAGCGCAAAAATCAAATAAATGAATGTAAATAAGTTAGGTCAGAGCCCTCGACGTTGTACAGAAAGGTACCAAAAAAGAAGTAAATGAAAATGCGCAACAACTCGCGCGTATGTCTATGAGTATACCAAAAAAATAACAACAACAATAAATTTGGCCCTTCTTCGATCGAATCGAGTTCACAGCGAAGTATACCACATAAGCGTAAAAAAAAAGAAGACAAACTACTTCGTCGACTGACCCTATACAATTTACAAAATAACAGCGTGGTCCAAGTGACCACGCAAAAAAAGCAGTAAACAAAAGTAAATTAGATTCAGCCGTGTAGGGCGGCTTAGCCACCCAAAGTGTATAAGTAAAATGAAGGTAAGGATATCGGCAGTTCGAATAAGAGAAAAAAACAAAACCACGAACGTAATGCCACTTAGCTGTCACTTCCGGTTGGTTGCTGGAGCTCGTTGACCTCTATTGGTCTGTCACACCAAGATGGACGCCTCAAACAGATATTTCCCGGTCCGGACTGGCTCAGGAAATCTGGTGACGTCACACCAGGGTTAGAGATTGGATAAAAGGGTGCCTAGGTGGTATCAGGCACTCCGTAGCCGAGATGTTGGTCCAAAGTAGTTCAACTACGCTCGCAGATGCTCGGCGAAAAAAAGCGATAAAGTACACGAAAATTTTATAATCCTCCAACTATGGAGATGCTTGCGGAACAACACAAAACTGCACCAAGTGCCAAAAATGTTCCGCGAAGCAAAGAAAAGCTAGCTTTTTATCCCTCCTAGAGGATTGCGCAAGGCAATATACCAAAGCGATTCTTAACAAAATTTTGATGAACAAAATGTTCTTTGGTAGTTGAAGACCAACTGTAGACTGACGGCTTCTGTTAAGTTAATTCCGGACGACCGGACTTAATTGAGAAAAAACCGTTTTTCATTATTTCAAAAAAAAACTGAGTAACGTCACTGACTATAGCGCGCGCATTACAACAGCGACAATTATAAAATCTTGAACTAAAATTTGATTGACAGAAGTAAACAAAAACACGCTTTTAATGTAACCAACAAAACTGAGCTTAACGAAGAGAAACAAAACAAAAGAATTGAAATATGAATTGAAAACGATAGAGTTTGAAACTGAATATATCTTTAACCAAAAATAAGTACATGAAATTTACTTGAAAAAGAACCCAAATTAACCAAAACTATATTTAAGGATTTAATCCTACAGAAAAAATAACCAGAGGCCAAATCGGCACGTAACAATCGTTTCTCGTGTTTCCAGAGCGCTATCTGCAGTTATATGGAATTTGAAATAAGTCGAAATTACCACATTCTGAGCAGTTTTAAAGTATCGCAAATCACATAAATCTATCCAATACAACATTATACGCATGAATCCGTTCTCAAATGCAAGAAATTCTGCGTTTGCAGCGAGTTATCAGCGTTTTTTCTGAGTCTCGTTTTGAGATTTTTGATTCTGTAAATCTGCTCAGAAGCAAGATTTTGCTTCAAAAATGCGTTATATGGCAGAATCTAGCACCAAATACATCATAGTTTGTGTTTTTAGGGTGCTATTTGCAGTTTTACAAACTTTGGAATAAGTCGAGATCACGCTTTTCCGCGCAGATTTTCACAATCAGAAAGTTCATATTCCTATCCAGGACCTAATAATATGTATACATCCATCGACAAAAACATCGTATCTCGTGTTTTCAAAGCGCTATCTGCAGATATATGAAATTTGAAATAAGTCAAAATTACCACATTCTGAGCAGCTTTAAAGTATCGCAAATCACATAAATCTATCCAATACAACATTATACGCATGAATCCGTTTTCAAATGCAAGAAATTTTGCGTTTGCAGCGAATTATCAGCGTTTCTTCTGAGTCTCGTTGAGAAATTTTTGATTCTGTTAATCTGCTCAGAAGCAAGATTTTGCTTCAAAAATGCGTTATATGGCACAATCTAGCACCAAATACATCATATTTCGTGTTTTTAGAGTGCTATTTGCAGTTTTTCAAACTTTGGGATAGGTCGAAATCACGCTTTTCCGCGCAGATTTTCATTATCAAAAAGTTCATATTCCTATCCAGGACCTCATAATATGTATGAATCCATCGACAAAAACATCGTACCTCGTGTTTTCAGAGCGCTATCTGCAGTTATATGAAGTTTGAGATAAGTCAAAATTACCACATTCTGAGCAGTTTGAAAGTATCGCAAATCACATATCACATCCAATACAACATAATACGCATTGATCCGTCCTCAAATGCAAAAAATTTTGCGTTTCCAGCGAGATATCAACGTATTTCTGAGTCTCGTTGAGAAATTTTTGATTCTGTAAATCTGCTCAGAAGCAAGATTTTGCTTCAAAAAAGCGTTATATGGCAGAATCTAGCACCAGATACATCATATTCCGTGTTTTTAGAGTGCTATTTGCAGTTTTACAAACTTTGGAATAAGTCGAGATCACGCTTTTCCGCGCGGATTTTCACAATCAAGAAGTTTATATTCCTATCCAGGACCTCATAATATGTATGAATCCATCGACAAAAACATCGTATCTCGTGTTATCAGAGCGCAATCTGCAGTTATATTAATTTTGTAATAAGTCAAAATTACCACTTTCTGAGCAGTTTTAAAGTGTCGCAAATCACATAAATCTATACAATACAACATAATACGCATGAATCCGTTCTCAAATGCAGGAAATTTTGCGTTTCCAGCGAGTTATCAGCGTTTTTTCTGAGTCTCGTTGAGTAATATTTGATTCTTTTAAACCGCTCAGAAGCAAGATTTTGCTTTAAAAATGCGTTATATGGCAGCATCTAGATCCAAATACATCATATTCCGTGTTTTTAGAGTGCTATTTGCAGTTTTACAAACTTTGGAATAAGTCGAGATCACGCTTTTCCGCGCAGATTTTCACAATCAAGAAGTTTATATTCCTATCCAGGACCTAATAATATGTATGAATCCATCGACAAAAACATCGTATCTTGTGTTTTCAGAGAGCTATCTACAGTTATATTAAATTTGAAATAAGTCAGAATTACCACATTCTGAGCAGTTTTAAAGTATCGCAAATCACATAAATCTATCCAATACAACATAATACGCATGAATCCGTTCTCAAATGCAAGAAATTTTGCGTTTGCAGCGAGTTATCAGCGTTTTTTCTGAGTCTCATTGAGAAATTTTTGATTCTGTAAATCTGCTCAGAAGAAGATGCTGCTTCAAAAATGCGTTATATGGCAGAATCTAGCACCAAATACATCATATTCCGTGTTTTTAGAGTGCTATTTGCAGTTTAACAAACTATGGAGTGAGTCGAGATCACGCTTTTCCGCGCAGATTTTCACAATCAAAAAGTTCATATTTCTATTCAGGACCTCATAATATGTATGAATCCATCGACAAGAACATCGTATCTCGTGTTTTCAGAGCGCTATCTGCACTTATATGAAGTTTGAAATAAGTCAAAATTACCACATTCTGAGCAGTTTCAAAGTATCTTAAATCACATAAATCTATCCAATACAACATAATACGCATAAATCCGTCCCCAAATGTGGAAAATTTTGCGTTTTCAGCGTGTTATTAGCGTTTTTTCTGAGTCTTGTTGAGAGATTTTTGATTCTGTAAATTGTCTCAGAAGCAAGATGTTGCTTCAAAAATGCGTTATATGGCAGAATCTAGCACCAAATACATCATATTCCGTGTTTTTAGAGTGCTATTTGCAGTTCTACAAACTTTGGAATGAGTCGAAATCACGCTTTTCCGCGCAGATTTTCACAATCAAAAAGTTCATATACCCAATCAGGACCTCATAATATATATGAATCTATCGAAAGGAACATCGTATCTCGTGTTTTAAGAGCGCTATCTGCAGTTATATGAAATTTGAAATAAGTCAAAATTACCACATTCTGAGCAGTTTCAAAGTATCGCAAAACTCATAAATCTATCCAATACAACATAATACGCATGAATCCGTCCCCAAATGCAAAAAAAATTGCGTTTCCAGCGAGTTATCAGTGTTTCTTCTGAGTCTCGTTGAGAAATTTTTGTTTCTGTAAATCTGCTCAGAAGCCAGATTTTGCTTCAAAAATGCGATATATGGCAGAATCTAGCACCAAATACATCATATTTTGTGTTTTCAGAGTGCTATTTGCACTTCTACAAACTTTGGAATAAGTCGAGATCACGCTTTTCCGCGCAGATTTTCACAATCAAAAAGTTCATATTCCTATCCAGGACCTCATAATATGTATGGATCGATCGCCAAAAACATCGTATATCGTGTTTTCAGAGCGCTATCTGCAGTTATATGAAGTTTGTAATAAGTCAAAATTACCACATTCTGAGCAGTTTCAAAGTATCGCAAATTACATAAATCCATGCAATACAACATGATACGCATGAATCCGTTCCCAAATGCAAGAAATTCTGCGTTCGCAGCGAGTTATCACCGTTTTTTCTGAGTCTCGTTGAGAAATTTTTGATTCTGTAAATCTGCTCCGAAGCAAGATTTTGCTTCATTGATGCGTTATATGGCAGAATCTAGCATCAAATACATCATATCTTGTGTTTTCAGAGTGCTATTTGCAGTTTTACAAACTCTGGAATAAGTCGAAATAACGCTTTGCCGCGCAGATTTTCACAATCAAAAAGTTCATATTCCTATCCAGGACCTCATAATATGTATAAATCCATCGACAAAAACATCGTATCTCGTGTTTTCAGAGCGCTATCTGCAGTTATATGAATTATGAAATGAGTCAGAATTACCACATTCTGAGCAGTTCCAAAGTATCGCAAATCACATAAATATATCCAATACAACATAATACGCATAAATCCGTCCTCAATTGCAAAAAATTTTGCACTTCCAGCAAGTTATCAGCGTTTTTTCTGAGTCTCGTTGAGAAATTTTCGATTCTGTAAATCTGCTCAGAAGCAACATTTTGCTCCAGAAATGGGTTTTATGGCAGAATTCAGCTCCAAATACATCATATTTCGTGTTTTTAGAGTGCTTTTTGCAGTTTCACAAACTCTGGAATAAGTCGAAATCACGCTTTGCCGCGCAGATTTTCACAATCAAAAAGTTCATATTCCTATCTAGGACCTCATAATATGTATGAATCCATCGACAAAAACATCGTATCTTGTGTTTTCGGAGCGCTATCTGCAGTTATATGAATTTTGAAATAAGTGAAAATTACCACATTCTGAGCAGTTTCAAAGTATCGCAAATCACATAAATATATCCAATACAACATAATACGCATGAATCCATTCTCAAATGCAGAAAATTTTGCGTTTCCAGCGAGTTATCAGCGTTTTTTCAGAGTCTCGTTAAGAAATTTTTGATTCTGTAAATCTGCTCAGAAGGAAGATTTTGCTTCAAAAATGCGTTATATGGAAGAATCTAGCCCCGAATACATCATATTTCGTGTTGTTAGAGTGCTATTTGCAGTTTTACAAACTTTGGAATTAGTCGTGATCACGCTTTTCCGCGCAGATTTTCACAATCAAAAAGTTCATATACCTAATCAGGACCTCATAATATGTATGAATCCATCGACAAGAACATCGTATCTTGTGTTTTCAGAGCGCTATCTGCAGTTATATGAAGTTTGAAATAAGTCTAATTTACCACATTCTGAGCAGTTTCAAAGTATCGCAAATCACATAAATCCATCCAATACAACATAAAAAGCATGAATCCGTCCTCAAATGCAAGAAATTATGCGTTTGCAGCGAGTTATCAGCGTTTCTTCTGGGTCTCGTTGAGAAATTTTTGATTCTGTAAATCTGCTCAGTAGCAATATTTTGCTTCAAAAATGCGTTATGTGGCAGAATCTAGCCCCAAATACATCATATTTTGTGTTTTTAGAGTGCTATTTGCAGTTTTACAAACTTTGGAATAAGTCGAGATCACGCTTTTCCGCGCAGATTCTCACAATCAAAAAGTTCATATTCCTATCCAGGACCTCATAATATGTATGAATCCATCGACAAAAACATCGTATCTCGTGTTTTCAGAGCGCTATCTGCAGTTATATGAGATTTGAAATAAGTCAAAATTACCACATTCTGAGCAGTTTCAAAGTATCGCAAAACACATAAATCTATCCAATACAACATAAAAAGCATGAATCCGTCCTCAAATGCAAGAAAATATGCGTTTGCAGCGAGTTATCAGCGTTTCTTCTGGGTCTCGTTGAGAAATTTTCGATTCTGTAAATCTGCTCAGTAGCAAGATTTTGCTTCAAGAATGCGTTATGTGGCAGAATCTAGCACCAAATACATCATATTTCGTGTTTTTAGAGTGCTATTTGCTGTTTTACAAACTTTGGAATAAGTCGAGATCACGCTTTTCCGCGCAGATTCTCACAATCAAAAAGTTCATATTCCTATCCAGGACCTCATAATATGTATGAATCCATCGACAAAAACATCGTATCTTGTGTGTCCAGAGCGCAATGTGCAGTTTGAAATAAGTCAAATTCACCACATTCTGAGCAGTTGCAAAGTATCGCAAATCACATAAATATTTCCAATACAACATAACACGCATGAATCCGTCCTCAATTGCAGAGAATTTTGCGCTTCCAGCAAATTATCAGTGTTTTTTCTGAGTCTCGTTGAGAAATTTCTGATTCTGTAAATCTGTTCAGAAGCAAGATTAAACTCCAAAAATGCGTTATATGGCAGAATCTAGCACCAAATACATCATATTTCGTGATTTTAGAGTGCTATTTGCAGTTTTACAAACTTTGAAATAAGTCGAAATCACGCTTCTCCGCGCAGATCTTTACAATCAAAAAGTTCATATTCTTATCCAGGACCTCATAATATGTATGAATCCATCGACAAAAACATCGTATCTTGTGTTTTCAGAGCGCTATCTGCAGTTAAATGAAGTTTGAAATAAGTCAAAATTACCACATTCTGAGCAGTTTCAAAGTATCGCAAATCACATAAATCTATCCAGTACAACATAAAAAGCATGAATCCGTCCTTGAATGCAAAAAATTTCGCGTTTCCAGCGAGTTATAAGCGTTTTTTCTGAGTCTCGTTGAGAAATTTTTGATTATGTAAATCTGCTCTGAAGTAAGATTTTGCTTCAATAATGCGCTATATGGCAGAATCTAGCACTAAAAACATCATATTTCGTGTTTTTAGAGTGCTATTTGCAGTTTTACAAACTTTGAAATAAGTCGAGATCACGCTTTTCCGCGCAGATTCTCACAATCAAAAAGTTCATATTCCTATCCAGGACCTCATGATATGTATGAATCCATCTACAAAAACATCGTATCTTGTGTTTTCAGATTGCTATCTGCAGTTATATGAAGTTTGAAATAAGTCAAAATTACCACATTCTGAGCAGTTTTAAAGTATCGCAAAACACATTAATCTATCCAATACAACATAATACGCATGAATCCGTCCTCAAATGCAAAAAATTTTGCGTTTCCAGCGAGTTATCAACGTTTTTTCTGAGTCTCGTTGAGAAATTTTTAATTCTGTAAATCTACTCAGAAGCAAGATTTTGCTTCAAAAATGCGTTATATAGCAGAATCTAGCTCCAAATACATCATATTTTGTGCTTTTAGAGTGCTATTTGCAGTTTTACAAACTTTGGAGTAAGTCGAGATCACGCTTTTCCGCGCAGATTTTCACAATCAAAAAGTTCATATTCCTATCCAGGACCTCATAATATGTATGAATCCATCGACAAAAACATCGTATCTCGTGTTTTCAGAGCGCTATCTGCAGTTATATGAAGTTTGAAATAAGTCAAAATTACCACATTCTGAGCATTTTCAAAATATCGCAAATCACACAATTCTATACAATACCACAAAATACGCATGGATCCGTACTCGAATGCAAAAAATTTGTGTTTGCAGCAATATATCAGCGTTCTTTCTTAGTCTCGTTGAGAAATTTTTGATGCAGTAAATCTGCTCAGAAGCAAGATTTTGCTTCAAAAATGCGTTATACGGCAGAATCTAGCACCAAATACATCATATTTTGTGTTTTTAGAGTGCTATTTGCAGTTTTACAAACTTTGGAATAAGTCGAGATCACGCTTTTCCGCGCAGATTTTCACAATCAAAAAGTTCATATTTCTATGCAGGCCCTCATAATATGTATGAATCCATGGACAAAAACATCGTATCTCGTGTTTTCAGAGCGCTATCTGCAGTAATATGAAGTTTGAAAAAAGTCAAATTTACCACATTCTTAGCAGTTTCAAAGTATCGCAAATCACATCAATCCATCCAATACAACATAATACGCATGAATCCATCCTCAAATGCAGAAAATTTTGCGTTTCCAGCGAGTTATCAGCGTTTTTTCTGAGTCTCGTTAAGAAATTTTTGATTCTGTAAATCTTCTTAGAAGGTAGATTTTGCTTCAAAAATGCGTTATATGGAAGAATCTAGCACCGAATACATCATATTTTGTGTTGTTAGAGTGCTATTTGCTGTTTTACAAACTTTGGAATAAGTCGTGATCACGCTTTTCCGCGCAGATTTTCACAATCAAAAAGATCATATACCTAATCAGGACTCCATAATATGTATGAATATCGACAAGAACATTGTATCTCGTGTTTTCAGAGCGCTATCTGCAGTTATATGGAATTTGATATAAGTCAAAATTACCACATTCTGAGCAGTTTCAAAGTATCGCAGAACACATAAATCTATCCAATACAACATAATACGCATGAATCCGTTCATAAATGCAAGAGATTCTGCGTTTGCAGCGAGTTATCAGCGTTTTTTCTGAGTCTCGTTGAGGAATTTTTGATTCTGTAAATCTGCTCAGAAGTGAGATATTGCTTTAAAAATGCGTTATATGGCAGAATCTTGCAACTATTACATCATATTTCGTGTTTTTAGAGTGCTATTTTCAGTTTTACAAACTTTGGAATAAGTCGAAATCACGCTTTTCCGCGCAGATTCTCACAATCAATAAGTTCATATTCCTATCCAGGACCTTATAATATGTATGAATCCATCCACAAAAACATCGTATCTCGTGTTTCCAGAGCGCTATCTGCAGTTATATGAGGTTTAAAATAAGACAAAATTACCACATTCTGAGCAGTTTCAAAGTATCGCAAGTCACATAAATCTATCCAATACAACATAATACGCATGAATCCGTCCTTGAATGCAAAAATGCAAGATTTTGCTCCAAAAATGCGTTGTATGGCAGAATCTAGCACCAAATACATCAGATTTCGTGTTTTCAGAGTGCTATTTGCAGTTTTACAAACTTTGGAATAAGTCGAGATCACGCTTTTCCGCGCAGATTTTCACAATCAAAAAGTTCATATTCCTATCCAGGACCTCATAATATGTATGAATCCATCGACAAAAACATAGTATCTCGTGTTTTCAGAGCGCTCTCTGCAGTTATATGAAATTTGAAATAAGTCAAAATTACCACATTCTGAGCAGTTTTAAAGGTATCGCAAATCACATAAATCCATCCAGTACAACATAATACGCATGAATCCGTTCTCAAATGCACAGAATTTTGCGTTTGCAGCGAGTTATCAGCGTTTCTTCTGAGTCTCGTTGAGAAATTTTTGATTCTGTAAATCTGCTCAAAAGCAAGATTTTGCTTCAAAAATGCTTTATGTGGTAGAATATAGCACCAAATACATCATATTTCGTGTTTTTAGAGTGCTAATTGCAGTTTTACAAACTTTGGAATAAGTCGAGATCACGCTTTTTCGCGCAGATTTCCACAATCAAAAACTTCATATTCCTATCCAGGACCTCATAATATGTATGAATCCATCGACAAAAACATCGTATCTCGTGTTTTCAGAGCGCTATCTGCAGTTATATGATGTTTGAAATAAGTCAAAATTACCACATTCTGAGCAGTTTCAAAGTATCGCAAATCATATAAATCTATCCAAAACAACATAAAAAGCATGAATCCGTCCTCAAATGCAAAAAATCTCGCGTTGTCAGCGAGTTATCAGCGTTTTTTCTGAGTCTCGTTGAGAAATTCTTGATTCTGTAAATCTGCTCAGAAGCAAGATTTGGCTTCAAAAATGCGATATATGGCAGAATCTAGCACCAAATACATCATATTCTGTGTTTTTAGAGTGCTATTTGCAGCTATACAAACTCTGGAATGAGTCGCGCAGATTTTCAAAATCAAAAAGTTCATATTCCTAGCCAGGACCTCATAATATATATGAATCCATCGACAAAAACATCGTATCTCGTGTTTTCAGAGCGCTATCCGCAGTTATATGAAATTTGGAATAAGTCAAAATTACCACATTCTGAACAGTTTGGGATTAGCGCAAATCACATAAATCTATCCAATACAACATAATACGCATGAATCCGTTCTCAAATGCAAGAAATTTAGCGTTTGCAGCGAGTTATCAGCGTTTTTTCTGAGTCTCGTTGAGAAATTTTTGATTCTGCAAATCTGCTCAGAAGCAAGATTTTGCTTCAAAAATGCGTTATATGGCAGAATCTAGCTCCAAGTACATCATATTCCGTTTTTTAGAGTACCATTTGCAGTTTTACAAACTTTGGAATAAGTCAAAATCACGCTCTTCCGCGCAGATTTTCACAATCAAAAAGTTCATATTCCTATCCAGGACCTCAAAATATGTATCCATCCATCGACAGAAACATCATATCTCGTGTTTTCAGAGCGCTATCTGCAGTTATATGAAGTTTGAAAGAAGTCAAAATACCACACTCTGAGCATTTCCAAAGTATCGCAAATCACATACGTCTATCCAATACAAAGTAATACGCATGAATCCGTCCCCAAATGCAAAAAATTCTGCGTTTCTAGCGAGTTATCAGCGTTTTTTCTGAGTCTCGTTGAGTAATTTTTGATCCAGTAAATCTGCTCAGAAGCAAGATGTTGCTTCAAAAATGCGTTATATGGCAGAATCTAGCACCAAATACATAATATTCCGTGTTTTTAGAGTGCTATTTGCAGTTTTACAAACTCTGGAATAAGTCGAAATCACGCTTTTCCGCGCGGATTTTCACAATCAAAAAGTTCATATTCCTATCCAGGACCTCATAATATGTATATATCCATTGACAAAAACATCGTATCTCGTGTTTCCAGAGCGTTATCTGCAGTTATATGAAGTTTGAAATAAGTCAAAATTACCACATTCTGAGCAGATTCAAAGTATCGCTTATCACATAAATCTATCCAACACGACATAACACGCATGGATCCGTTCTCAGATGCCAAAAATTTTGCGTTTGCAGCGAGTTTTCAGCGTTTTTTCTGAGTCTCGTTGAGAAATTTTTGATCAAGTAAATCTGCTCAGAAGCAAGATTTTGCTTCAAAAATGCGTTATATGGCAGAATCTAGCACCAAGTACATCATATTTCGTGTTTTTAGAGTGCCATTTGCAGTTTTACAAACTTTGGAATAAGTCAAAATCACGCTTTTCCGCGCAAATTTTCACAATCAAAAAGTTTATATTCGTATCCAGGACCTCATAATATGTATGAATCCATCGACAAAAACATCGTATCTCGTGTTTTCAGAGCGCTATCTGCAGTTATTTAAAGTTCAAATAAGTCAGAATTACTACATTCTGAGCAGTCTCAAAGTATCGCAAATCACATAAATCTATCCAATACAACATAATACGCATTAACCCGTCCTCAATTGCACAAAATTTTGCGTTTCCAGCGAGTTATCAGCGTTTTCTCTGAATCTCGTTGAGAAACTTTTGATCCTATAAATCTGCTCAGAAGCATGATTTTGCTTCAAATATAAGTTATATGGCAGAATCTAGCACCAGAAAAATCATATTTTGTGTTTTTAGAGTGCTATTTGTAGTTTTACAAACTTTGGAATAAGTCGAGATCACGCTTTTCCGCGCAGATTTTCACAATCAAAAAGTTCATATTCCTATCAAGGACCTCATAATATGTATGAATCTATCGACAAAAACATCGTATCTTGTGTTTTCAGAGCGCTATCTGCAGTTATATGAAGTTTGAAATAAGTCAAAATTACCACATTCTGAGTAGTTTCAAAGTATCGCAAATCACATAAATCTATCCAATACAACATAACACGCATGAATCCGTCCTTAAATGCTGAAAATTTTTCGTTTGCAGCGAGTTATCAGCGTTTTTTCTGAGTCTCGTTGAGAAATTTTTGATTCTGTAAATCTGCTCAGAAGCAAGATTTTGCTTCAAAAATGCGTTATATGGCAGAATCGAGCACCAAATACACCATATTTTGTGTTTTTTGGATGCTATTTGCAATTTTACAAACTTTGGAATAAGTCTAAATCACTCTTTTCTGCGCGGATTTTGGATCAAAAAGTTCATATTTCTATCCAGGACCCAATAATATGTATGAATCTATCGACAAAAACATCGTATTACGTGTTTTCAAAGCGCCATCTGCAGTTATATGTGATTTGAAATAAGTCAAAATTACCACATCCTGAGCAGTATCAAAGTATCGAAAATCACATAAATCTATCCAATACAACATAATATGCATGAATCCGTTCTCAAATGCAAAAAATTTTGCGTTTGCAGCGAGTTATCTGCGTTTTTTCTGTGTCTCGTTGAGAAATTTTTAATTCTGTAAATCTGCTCAGAAGCAAGATTTTGCTTCAAAAATGCGATATATGGCAGAATCTAGCACCAAATACATCATATTTCGTGTTTTTAGAGTGCTATTTGCAGTTTTACAAACTTTGGAGTAAGTCGAGATCACGCTTTTCCGCGCAGATTTTCAC
Organism: Dromius quadrimaculatus; assembly: GCA_963989225.1. NCBI lineage: Eukaryota > Metazoa > Arthropoda > Insecta > Coleoptera > Carabidae > Dromius > Dromius quadrimaculatus. Next base: position 28,700,862 of record OZ022326.1, on the reverse strand, counting down.
AATCAAAAAGATCATATCTATCCAGGACCTCATAATATGTATGAATCCATCGACAAAAACATCGTATCTCGTGTTTTCAGAGCGCTATCTGCAGTTATATGAATCTTGAAATAAGTCAAAATTGCTACATTCTGAGCGATTTCAAAGTATCGCAAATCACAAAAATATATCCAATACAACATGATACGCATGAATCCGTCCTCAATTGCAGGAAATTCTGCGCTTCCAGGGAGTTATCAGCGTTTTTTCTGAGTCTCGTTGAGAAATTTTTGGTTCTGTAAATCTGCTCAGAAGCAAGATTTTGCTTCAAAAATGCGTTATATGGCAGAATCTAGCACCAAATACATCATATTTCGTGTTTTTAGAGTGCTATTTGCAGTTTTACTAACTTTGGAGTAAGTCGAGATCACGCTTTTCCGCGCAGATTTTCACAATCAAAAAGTTCATATCTATCCAGGACCTCATCATATGTATGAATCCATCGACAAAAACATCGTATCTTGTGTTTTCAGAGCGCTATCTGCAGTTATATGAATCTTGAAATAAGTCAAAATTGCTACATTCTGAGCAGTTTCAAAGTATCGCAAATCACACAAATATATCTAATACAACATGATACGCATGAATCCGTCCTCAATTGCAGGGAATTCTGCGCTTCCAGGGAATTATCAGCGTTTTTTCTGAGTCTCGTTGAGAAATTTTTGATTCTGTAAATCATCTCAGAAGCAAGATTTTGCTTCAAAAATGCGTTATATGGCAGAATCTAGCACCAAGTACATCATATTTCGTGTCTATAATGTGTTATTTGCAGTTTTACAAACTTTGGATTAGGTCGAGATCACGCTTTTCCGCGCAGATTCTCACAATCAAAAAGTTCATATTCCTATCCAGGACCTCATGATATGTATGAATCCATCGACAAGAACATCGTATCTCGTGTTTTCAGAACGATATCTGCAGTTATATGTAGTTTGAAATAAGTCAAAATTATCACATTCTGAGCAGTTTGAAAGTATCGCAAATCACATAAATCTATCCAATACAACATAACACGCATGATTCCGTCCTCAAATGCAGGACATTTCGCGTTTGCAGCGAGTTATCAGCGTTTTTTCTGAGTCTCGTTGAGAAATTTTTGATTCTGTAAGTCTGCTCAGAAGCATGATTTTGCTTCAAAAATGCGATATATGGCAGAATCTAGCACCAAATACATCATATTTCGTGTTTTTAGAGTGCTATTTGCAGTTTTACAAACTTTGGAGTAAGTCGAGATCACGCTTTTCCGCGCAGATTTTCACAATCAAAAAGTTCATATCTATCCAGGACCTCATAATATGTATGAATCCATCGACAAAAACATCGTATCTCGTGTTTTCAGAGCGCTATCTGCAGTTATATGAATCTTGAAATAAGTCAAAATTGCTACATTCTGAGCAGTTTCAAAGTATCGCAAATCACATAAATATATCCAATACAACATGATACGCATGAATCCGTTCTCAATTGCAGGAAATTCTGCGCTTCCAGGAAGTTATCAGCGTTTTTTCTGAGTCTCGTTGAGAAATTTTTGATTCTGTAAATCTGCTCAGAAGCAAGATTTTGCTTCAAAAATGCGTTATATGGCAGAATCTAGCACCAAATACATTATATTTCGTGTCCTTAGAGTGCTATTTGCAGTTTTACAAACTTTGAGGTAAGTCGAAATCACGCTATTCCGCGCAGATTTTTCCAATCAAAAAGTTCATGTTCCTATACAGGACCTCATAATTTGTATGAATCTATCGACAAAAACATCGTATCTCGTGTTTTCAGAGCGCTATCTGCAGTTATTTAAAGTTTAAATAAGTCAAAATTACCACATTCTGAGCAGTTTCAAAGTATCGCAAATCACATAAATCTATCCAATACAACATAATACGCATGAATCCATCCTCAATTGCACAAAATTTTGCGTTTCCAGCGAGTTATCAGCGTTCTTTCTGAATCTCGTTGAGAAACTTTTGATCCTATAAATCTGCTCAGAAGCATGATTTTGCTTCAAATATAAGTCATATGGCAGAGTCTAGCACCAAAAAAATCATATATAGTGTTTTTAGAGTGCTATTTGTAGTTTTACAAACTTTGGAATAAGTCGAGATCACGCTTTTCCGCGCAAATTTTCACGATCAAAAAGATCATATTCCTATCCAGGATCTTATAATATGTATGAATCTATCGACAGAAACATCGTATCTTATGTTTCCAGAGCGCTATCTGCAGTTATACGAAGTTTGAAATAAGTCAGAATTACCACATTCTGCGTAGTTTCAAAGTATCGCAAATCACATAAATCTATCCAATACAACATAATACGCATGGAACTGTCCTCAAATGCAGAAAATTTTGCGTTTCCAGCGAGTTATCAGCGTTTTTTCTGAGTCTCGTTGAGAAATTTTTGATTCTGTAAATCGGCTCAGGAGCAAGATTTTGCTCCAAAAATGTGTTATATGGCAGAATCTAGCACCAAATACATCATATTTCGTGTCTTACATGTGTTATTAGCAGTTTTACAAACTTTGGAATATGTCGAGATCACGCTTTTCCGCGCAGGTCCTCACAATCAAAAAGTTCATATTCCTATCCAGGACCTCATGATATGTATGAATCCATCGACAAAAACATCGTATCTCGTGTTTTCAGAGCGCTAACTGAAGTTATATGAAGTTTGGAATAAGTCAAAATTACCACATTCTGAGCAGTTTCAAAGTAACGCAAATCACATAAATTTATCCAATACAACATAATACGCATGAATCCGTCCTCAAATGCACAAAATTTTGCGTGTCCAGCGAGTTATCAGCGTTTTTTCTGAGTCTCGTTGAGAAATTTTTGATTCTGTAAATCTGCTCAGAAGCAAGATTATGCTTCAAAAATGCGTTATATGGCGGAATCTAGCACCAAATACATCATATTATGTGTTTTTAGAGTGCTATTTGCAGTTTTACAAACATTGAAATGAGTCGAAATCACGCTATTCCGCGCAGATTTTCACAATCAAAAAGTTCATATTCCTATCCAGAACCTCATAATATGTATGAATCTATCGACAAAAACATCGTATCTCGTGTTTCCAGAGCGCTATCTGCAGTTATATGAAGTTTGAAATAAGTCAAAATTACCACATTCTGAGCAGTTTCAAAGTATCGCAAATCACATAAATCTATCCAATACAACATAATACGCATGAATCCATCCTCAAATGCACAAAATTTTGCGTGTCCAGCGAGTTATCAGCGTTTTTTCTGAGTCTCGTTGAGAAATTTTTGATTCTGTAAATCTGCTCAGAAGCAAGATTTTGCTGCAAAAATGCGTTACATGGCAGAATCTAGCACCAAATACATCATACTTCGTGTTTTTAGAGTGCCGTTTGCAGTATTATAAACTCTGGAATAAGTCAAAATCACGCTTTTCCGCGCAGATTCTAACAATCAAAAAGTTCATAATTATATCCAGGACCTCATAATATGTATAAAGCCTTCGACAAAAACATCGTATCTCGTTTTTTCAGAGCGCTATCTGCAGTTATATGAAGTCTGAAATAAGTCAAAATTACCACATTCTGAGCAGTTTCAAAGTATCGCAAATCACATAAATCTATCCAATACAACATTATACGCATGAATCCATCCTCAAATGCACGAAATTTTGCGTTTCCAGCGAGTTATCAGCGTTTTTTCTGTCTCGTTGAAAAAATTTGGATTCTGCAAATTTGCTCCGAAGCAAGATTTTGCTTCAAAAATGCGTTACATGGCAGAATCTAGCATCAAATACATCATATTTTGTGTTTTTAGAGTGCTATTTGCAGTTTTACAAACTTAGGAATAAGTCGAGATTACGCTTTTTCGCGCAGATTTGTACAATCAAAAAGCTCATATTCCTATCCAGGACCTCATAATATTTATGAATCCATCGACAAAAACATCGTATCTCGTGTTTTCAGAGCGCTATCTGCAGTTATATGAAATTTGAAATAAGTCCAAATTACCACATTCTGAGCAGTTTTAAAGTATCGCAAATCACATAAATCTATCCAATACAACATTATACGCATGAATCCATCCTCGAATGCACAAAGTTTTGCGTTTCCAGCGAGTTATCATTGTTTTTTCTGAGTCTCGTTGAGAAATTTTTGATCTTGTAAATCTGCTCAGAAGCAAGATTTTGCTTCAAAAATGCGTTATATGGCAGAATATAGCACCAAATACATCATATTTTGTGTTCTTAGAGTGCTATTTGCAGTTTTACTAACTTTGGAATTGTAAGGGTCAGCAAATTCATATTTTGCTGGACTCTGACGAAATTGAGGAATGTGCTTTCTTGCAAGCAAGCAATAGAGGTATATGAACTATTTGTAAATACGATTGACGTCAATAACGTATATTGTTATACTGGCAATTTGGATTTTATATATAGAAGTCAATAGTCGAAGCTACGAGGGTGAGAGAAGTTAGTCAAGTTATGAGTCAGTTAGGAGTTAGTCAAGTTAGGAGTTAGTCAAGTTATGAGTTAGTCAAGAAGAATGTAGTTAGTTAGTGATAATGTAGTTAGTAATAAGTTAGTTAGTGCGTGTGTTAAGAAGTTAGAAGTTTGTGAATATTCATCAATGTAGTTTGAAAGCCGGTAGCAATCGGAGTCTGGTAACTTAATCTTTATATTCTTTATTTTTTAAATACATTTTATTATTTGTTAAACGTGCAAATTATTCCAAGTCCTGTGCAAGTCATTCTCCCTTTTCAGAAGTATTCCAAGAGTAGATAAGTACAAATATAATATCCTCACAGTTCAGCAAAGAACCCAATCTACCAAATATAAATTTATTGTAAGTGGGAGACCCCTACAATTGGTGGCAGCGGTTGCGGGTATTTTGCTGAATATAGATAGTCAACAATTAATTTCTTTTGATTTTCTTGTGAGGATATATTTTTTCTCTTTTCTTAGTTTTTTTTGCTCATGTTCCTTCGCATATCACCAGACATGCCTAGAATTGCTGAAGAAAGTAGTTAATTTGAATACTTATATGAATTCCAAAGATAATATTTCAAAATTGATATTTGCCGTATTTCTCTGGAGCCATTCACAATAAAATAATAGATATTCCATAGTTGTTATATTAAACGTTTAGTTCAAGAATTATCAAAATGAAAGACCGATCGCAAGAATTCGAGTATATTTTAATTAATAGTCCGCATAATAGTCTTGCTGTGGAATTTCTCAGGAATCTTGTGATAGAGGATCCAGCCTTCTTTGAATCAAGTACTCATTTTCAAAATGTGAATGAAACCGTTGATGAGTTCAAAACACGACTCTAGTTGAGTGACCCAGTATATAATGACCCATTCAATTACAATTTGGAAGACGTGGAGTGGAAAGAATTTCTCATGAACACTCAATTTGTAACAGGCCTTAGACCACAGATAAGAAGTAAAGTATTGACAGAAATAAAAATAGAAGACTTATGTTTGATAGAAGACCAGTACGAGATATGTGAATTTGCTAAATTTATTGAAAGTAATGAATGTGAACAGATTCAGACAAATAGAAATTATCCAAATATAATTGATAAGACTAGTTGTAATAATGGTGAAAATATCGAGGATGAAGATAGATATAGCGAAGAAAATTACGTATTAACGAATGAAGGAGATTATTTAGAGTTAAACTTAGGAATAGGAGGAAAGTCAGAAGATACGAGTGAAGAAGACATGGATATGGAAGTAAGTGAAATGATAGATTCAGAATTAGTAGATAGTGACCAAGAGGAGAAAGGTCAGTTTAAGATAGATTTCTGGAAAAAGATATTTTCAAAGATGGATATGAAAGGTAGTAAAACAGATGATTTAGAATTAGGAGATAGTAACCAAGAGGAAATAGGTCGGTTTACGGAAGATATTGAGAGAAATATATTTTTGAAGATGGAGACAAATGGAGAAGAAATGATAGATTCAGAATTAAAAGAAAGCAACCAAGTGAAAATAGAGCAGTTTACGGCAGATATATAGAGGAAGATATTTATGAATGGAACAGAAACAAGAAGTCTAGAGCAAGAAGAAAATAAAAAGGAAGTTGCGGCAGAAATGAAGAAGTTGATGATAGATTCAATTACTTTTGGAGATTTTGAAGACGGGGAGATTGAAGAATTGATTTTGAAGGCACAGGATAATGCCAGAGACACAGCAAAGATCACAGACACAAGTTTCACTGAAAGTAACGTTCTCGAAGAGGATGCTGAAATTTTTGAGAATATCTTATGGGATTCCTTGATTTTTGTAGAACAAAAGAAAATGATTCCAGAGTTTTCATCGATGCAGTTGACGGAAGCATCAAATCCGGTAAGCATAAGTGTACATAACCCAATTGTATTTTATAGCAAGTGCATAGCGGAGGATGAATGTTTCGCAACAGGATTCGTTCAAAACAAGGTGTTCAGTCAGACATGGAAATCTCATAGGATCAGGTACAGAGCCTACGACAAGAGGACCTTTCACAGTGGAATTTTCAGAAAACTCGACCATTGGCAAGGATACAAGCTATACATAACAGTTAGAGGTAATTCATTGTTACAAAAGTTGATCAGATTTGTAATAGGTTTTATTCTATTCGGTTTTGGTAATAGTAATATCTGTCATCCTTAAGTCAATTTTGTCATCCGATTAAATTTGAATGGTTTTATAAGATGCAGAAAACGAAGACAACTTAAATTTATGTCATGATGTCGGATAGAATCAACTTAGAAATTATTATTTTCGCCTTTTCGAATATATTTTTCATTTATTCTTGTGTTAAATAATTTTTATTGCAGTTTCAGTGAAATTTGATTCATCTTTATGTCGCTGTAATCATTTTGAAGCAAAAAGATATAGTGTGTGATCATCAGAATTTTCTTCATTGTTTTTAAAATTATTTTATTTACGACTAACAGCTATAGAACAAAAATATGAATTTTGTCAACAGTAGATTCAAATAAGTAATTTTGCTACGTTTGGTATTATGAGATTGTTAAAGATACAAGTGAAGTTTAATCTAGATTTGTTTACACGGATGCCAGGTAGTAATTTTGTCATATACTCAGGAATTTGGCTCTTCTGTCCGTTGGTAGCCAACTTGTGCTTTAGAATTGCGGTCATTTTTAGCTGCAAATCCAAATCCCAAGTGTTTTGTAAATAGTAAATTAAAATAGTTTTGATTCACCGGATGCCAGGGCATATGTAATTAATAAGATCGCCAGGAAATTGCTTCTCCTGTCCACGAGGTAGGCAACCAGAGCTTCAGTTTGGAAATTTTATTTTGTAAATCATAAGGATCAAGATAAGAAAGAATCTGAGAATAAAGTGTATTTAGCGAACATAATTTCAATAAGTTGTAGGATTTCAGGCAAATAAGGAATTTATGAGATTTTCATTTTTCCAAGACTTTATGATAAATTGTCTGTCGGTAATTTTATATCAGTTATTGATGGAGTTGAGACTAAGAGTTTCAATTAGAAAAACAGATTATGATAGATGATTTGTGAAGTGTTGGAAGAGCTTCTGGAATTTCTTTAAGAAGGGTATGAAAATACAAACAAATTGAAATTATGGTAGTTTAAGTCCGAACTAAATCTCTGGTGAGTAATTGAGAAATAAAATTTTGAATGAATGATTAAGGTTAAGTGACGTTAATAGCAATTATATGAGATTTATGGCCAAAGTCTCATTTAATAAAAAAGATGTCAAGATTATTTTATGTAGTATTAGTAGTAATGGTTCCAGTTTGGATTGAGACTCGGCTAATTAATTGGCGCCAGTAGCCTTTAGGGAGTATAAAAAGTTAATTAATTAATTGAGGTCATCATCCCTTCGGCAGTATGTGCGTATTTTTATGTATGGAATTTTGTTGTTGTTATTGTTTTATGGTCAAGGTGATCATTTTTCAATTTGTTTATTGAAATTTCGGACCTAAAAATAATCTGGGGCAATTAGAATCTATATCCGCGAGCAAGTATACCGATGAAGAGCGACTCTCCTAATCGTTTGTTGATTCCAAAAATATTCACTCTGTGTATTTTTGTTAATGTGTTATGGTCAAGGTGATTATTTTTTAATTTGTTTATCGAAATTTCACACTTAAAAATAATCTGAGGCAATTAGAATCTCTTTCCGCGTGCAAGTACTGATGGAAAGCGACTCTCCTAATCATTTGTTGATTCCAAAAATATTCACTCTGTGTAATTTTGTTAATGTGTTATGGTCAAGGTGATTATTTTTTAATTTGTTTATCGGAATTTCACACTTAAAAATAATCTGAGGCAATTAGAATCTCTTTCCGCGTGCAAGTACTGATGAAAAGCGACTCTCCTAATCATTTGTTGATTCCAAAAATATTCACTCTGTGTATTTTTGTTAATGTGTTATGGTCAAGGTGATTATTTTTTAATTTGTTTACTGAAATTCCACACTTAAAAATGATCTGAGGCAATTAGAATCTATATCCGCGTGCAAGTACTGATGAAGAGCGACTCTCCTAATCGTTTGTTGATTCCAAAAATATTCATTGGGTGTATTTTTTACTTGTAAAATTTTGTTATTGTATTATGGTCAAGGTGATTGTTTTTCAATTTGTTTATTGAAATAAATTCGAAAGCATGAAGAGAAATTAGTGACAACTATAAAAGACATATCATTCAAAATATAGAAATCATATTCTTCCTATTGATGAAGAAGTAAGTTGTAAGAAAAAATTAATTCCAGGTAAGAATACCAAAGATAATTTTGTTTTTCCATAGTTCAGTTATATTTTGTTTATTTATAATAATAATAATTATTATTATTAGGTATGGACTTCTCCAAGATGAACGAAAGAGGCCAGCTGGCTGATATCAAGCCTCGTAAGAAAATAACTGAGCTGAAAGTCAACGAAACATACAAGCTAGTTGATATTAAGGCTGTTCGAACAGGATTTGGAAGAAAAATTATTGCAGTGTGTGAGGAGTTTGTGATTTATCTTCCCTGCCGATTTGACGACCTGGATGATGAAGAATTATGTCAACTGAAAAAAACAGATGTCTCAAACTGGGGTATTAAATATACAGGAATGAAGGATTATGGCGCAGGCAAACAGACCAGCCTAATTGAATTTGTTAAAATGTAATATTCAAATATAAATGAATGTAAAGTTTCAGAAATAAATAAATAGATATTAATAGCACATTATGATAGTAAGGTTTTACTTATACTCCCAAAATAATGATATTAATAATAATAAATATGAATGACATTGTCTGATAACTCAGTATGACACTTAACTTTTCACAGATAACATGTGTACAAAATTAAAACATCCATTCACAGCTATTATTTCTGGTCCGTCTGGCAGCGGAAAAACGTATTTCGTTAAGGATTTCTTGTCTAATATGAATAATATGAGCGATACGGAATTTAGGAAAGTATATTGGCATTATTAAGGAATTGATAGGGAATGCAACAAAATTTTATAAAGTTTTACAAAAGTACAGCCGAAAATCGATAATAATTTCTAAAATACTAAACAATTCCTACCAACGCTTGATACGTTAATATTTTTATCATTATTTTTATAAAATCTGACGTGGACATCACGTGACTTACTTATACATCATAAAATCTCAGCTTTCCATGGCTGATTGTTTTGGATGGAAACAGATCATCATTCTTATGCTACAACATTCTTAAATACTGATTGCCAAGGTTCTACGGCTAACAGTTTCAAATAATTTGTAAAAGAAACAATTGACAATCGTTTAAATATCCTCTTTGACACTTCTACTAGACTTATCCTCGCAAGAGCTTTAATTTGGTACCAAACACGATAGAGCCAAATTACTTGTGAGTGATAATAATAATTCTACTTCCGCTTTATGGTTCTCATTATTTCTTTGCTTCAGAGAGATAAAACTAGTTTTATAATAATTGAAATTTTGATAATAACAAATAAACTGCTGATAATTTTGAACAATATTCGAGGATCAACTTTAATGATTTCATTTTTATGATAAATACAACCGTTTATAAAATAAACGCGAAAAAAAGACTAGGAAACTCCATCAATAAAGTTTTGGTACCACTAGTTGAAAAAACTCATCTACGAACTTGAACATAGCTTTTTGATGAAAAATTTAAATATAAAATTTCAGTCAAAAATTCGTACGCGTTTTCAAATTATCGTGTTTCCACACAGACAGACCGACAGACTGACTTTTTCAAAATTATATTTTTCGGGTTGAGTAGGGTCTAAACCGTGAAGATTCATCAAAATCTCGAGCTGTTAAAAAATCACGATTTCAATACTTCCCTTATTATGTAGGTCGGGGAAGTAAAAATTACAGGAAATAAGGAATTGATAGGGAATGCAACAAAATTTTATAAAGTTTTACAAAAGTACAGGTGAAAATCAATAATAATTACTAGAAGACTAAACAATTCCTACCAACACTTGATACGTTAATATTTTTATTATTATTTTTATGATATTAACAAGATATCCAACAAAGATAGGCACGTGATCTTGAAGAATCCATGTTAATGAACTGAACATGCATCAAAGTTGATACGAGGACGTATGAAGATACTGAATAAAATTTTAAAGAAAATTATAAGATGAATGTTCCCTGGAGTAGAAAGTACTCCAGGAGAAATCTGAAAATCAAGTGACTTTACAATTAAAATTAAAATACTCACCATTTAGTGTTGTAAAATAGAACTAATTTTTCTTCGATTTCACATTATGTAACTTATCATAGATAACGGGCTTATTTTTCAAATTTCATGTAAGATTATAAAGGATTAAAAAATTCAATCAACAAAAATTTTTGACCACATAGAATATGACAAAAAAAAATTTGATGAACTTGTAAGCAAAATATGTAATAATCCACCAGAACATATTCATTCCGTACGACTAGTCAAAGTAAAATCCATTGTATACAATTTCTACAAATTTTCACACTTTTCACTCAACTATCTCTGTAATTTTTATCAAAATGAAATTTTCCAATCAAATTTCCCTCACTCAATTGGAATTCTGGAGAAAAAAAACTTGATAAAACTAATTCAATACTGAAAAAATCAGAAAGGCGATACAAAATACATAAAGCGTGATGACTGTTTGAACACAACTAGTTGCCATTTGAATTTCTATGGTTTCCCGACTTGTTTGTCTTAATGACTTTCAGAGGCGTAGTAAGAAAATATTGAATTGAATAGAAAATGTTTTAAAATTTTATGATAAGAATTATGTAAATTAATTCTTATGATAAAATGTACGTTTTTGTAACATGAAGAAACTGAATGTATGTAAGTATGTATGTATGTACCTATACTGTATTCTTTATCATGAGCCACATTATATTTAGATAGTTGATCTTAATAGTACACCACTTGTGTTAGGATAAGAATATTCTCCAAGAAAATTTTTTTCGAAAACTCTAATTAAAAGTGAACATTTACAAGGCAACTAGAAACATGCGAAATGATTGTTTTGTTTACAGGACGCGAAATATTCCGCAGCCAGGATACGAAGTACCTATTTCGCAGCCAAGATGCGAAATAGATGAACTATATTAGTATCATAGCAACCTTCAAAGTGATATTGATTGATTCGAAATGTCAAAATTTCCTTTTTACATTTTTATTAATTTTGAGATGTGTTTTTCTGAAAAACGTTGTTTGATACATGATTGCGAAATTCTTTTGCATTCTGGAATAATTTTTTTCGCTCGCTACGCTAACAAAAAAATCTTTTATTCTCGAATGCAAAAGTGATATTTCGCAGTCTAGAATCAAAAATCACTATTTCATTCACTTGGTCATTTTGATTTAATGAACCATATTTATGATCAATTTATCTGTATCTGCAAAATTCAATTTTAAAATATAAAAAAAGCTGAGCGCAGAATTGAAAAAAATTCTGTACAATTATAATATTATACAAATTAGGATATGTAACTGTTTTTGAGCCAAGTTAAAAAGTATTTTGATATCTCCCAAATGCTAATTTGATTAATAGATCAAAATCATGAGAAATATTCCAAAATTACAATTTTTTTAGTTGAATGTTTTGAAGGTCCACTAGAGACTTAATAAAATTATTCAAAGCATACATCTATTATATTATTTACATTTTGTTTTCGATTGAGCGGAGTATTACAAATATTCAAGTCGTTATGGGAATAATTGTGCATTTATTTGATAATCAGCTTGTGGATATTAAGAGCTGTGCTATGGAAAAGATAGATAGATATGTTTCCAATAATATATAATTTAGATTATTTCTCTTTCGAAATTAAAATCTAAAATTGTTGATAATAAGTATAGGAATAATAAATTACCATGACATACGTACACATTTACACACAACTATTCATAGGTATAATTGCCGATTTCTCCAGATTATTTTTAGATGTGGAATTTCTCAGCCTTCAATAAACAAATTAGGAAATCACCTTGACCATAATACAATAACAACAACTAAATTTCATACATCAAGATACGTACAATGAATATTTTTGGAATCAACAAATGATTGAGAAAGTCGCTTCTCATCAGAACACGCAAATATGGATATAGATTCTAATTTAATCATATTATTGAATTATAAGTTGAAAATATCAGTCTATCAGCATTAGATAAATTGATAATTGATTTTTCACGTTCTTTTTAGAAATTTCTATTTGTCTGATGTACATCGATTGTTCTAAGCATTGAAATGTTCTGCATTAAAGCTAACAACACAGCTCTAGAAGAATGAACTTCCATGATTTGTGTAAATTGAACCATTTCTGCAAATGAACAACGGTCATTGCTGTATATGTTTGATCTAGGCTCAATCTCAGTACTCGTACTTAGAACGCTTGAGCTGAGTCTATTTACTGTGAATATAATACCTGAAATAGTTTTTAGCATCGTGAATGAATTTTGTACACTCTTCAAAGATTCATTCATATTGAACAGCTGGACCTTATTGAATAATTTTATATATCTGTTATTCTCATAATAAATTTCAGTTATGATCCATTCTATATAAATTGTTTTTCATCAATTTATGCATCATACAAGTAGATTTTGTATTCGCGAATCAAATTTTTGACGAGCTGTATGTTAGAGCTATTATATGATTCGAAATTAGTATATAGAAAACTAGCGCTTGGCCTGCTACGCAGGCCTAAGCCCTAGGCTTCGCAGCTCGATATGTGAACCGCCTCCGGCAAAAATTCTGTCTCTATAAGATAAATTCCAAATATATTTTTAGCCCACAAAATCCTTCTGCTCCATATTATACTTGTGCATTTCTCCCTACCCGTGATATCACGGTTTCTTATTGACAATTCTCAATATTATCCCATGTATTCATCAATCGGATGAATTGATTCCAACTCTTCTACGAATTACAAATTCTAAATTCAAAACTTCACAGCGAGATAACATGTCTGTACCATGTTTCGCATATTCTCAGTCATTGCTTCACTGTTTTCGAATACAAATTAGAGTATCAGTTATTACAACTCATGTAATCCCTCTGTTTTATCTTGACGACATACTTACATCCTTACAATTCGCTTCGCTGATCAATTTGTATGTAATTTCTGTCTCCTTTGCAACTCTCAATATTATTTTGTATAGATATGGGTGATAATGCTGACTGAAATGATGCATGTACATCGAATATACAAAAAGATGGTTACTCCAGGTGAAACCAAGAATATCGAGTGGAAAAGTGAAATATAATTTCAGTTGAAATTTTGTGTTTTCATCACTTACTCCCATTATCCTAAATATTTCTCTCAGGAGAATCATTCAGTTGATTCGTTCCATGAATTAGCGTATCTGATTTCTGAGCTCAATTGCGAGATTGATAGGCCGCCTGTTAAGCATGACTATTTTTTCCGTAGTAACATTATTTCCTTATAGATTTTCTTCCAAATCACTTCTTTGAGTCTGAATTACTCAGCTCCAATTGTGCATTCAAAGAAACATGCATGTTCCACGTTCCTCCAGTAGTAATTTTGGAGCTCACGCACTTTGATATACTTTTGCCTTCCAAAGACATATTTTTTATCCATTCAGTCACTACTGTGGCACTCAAAAGCTTACGCTACATGTTTTGACTCCTTATATATAGCCACAATATTCAATTTCCACTGGAATTGTGATATTACTTGTATTAAAATCAATTCAACATGTGACTCAAATTCTTCTTCGATAAAAATAACATTTTTCCTCAAAAATAGCTAATAAAAAAAAATAACATCAAAGACCATCATAAAATCCACTCGGATATATTTGAACTATTTTCTATTTCAATTGAGGGCACTTCAAAGTTATTATGGGACAACGATCCAAGTATTCTAATTGGCCGGTATACGAATCAATCTTACATAGGCGGAAACATCGGCTTTGGCTATCCGTCAGTTGCATCAACTCATAGCCGTTCATTAATCATGATAAATGAATTTGTGCAGTATAAAAATCTAGTTTACGTATAGAAATATGATTCTATTTTATCCATTTTATTTATTGAATTTATTCGAAAGAGCATTTAATGTAAATAAATTATGTTTATATCTCCGCCAATCAGTAGGCTTAAATTGTGGTCCCATAGAAGTCTTAGCACCGTTCTCAGCTAGAATGAGCTATAAAATATTCCACATTACTTTGCAATGTACATCCAGCTCTAAAAAGAGCCTAAAACTATTTCTGTTATGCGAATCTACTCTTTTTGAAATGTAAGAGAGTTAAAACTGTTATACGCTAATAAAATACAACAATCAACAGAGTATTTATCTCTCCCTTAACTACGCATTGGATTATTAGTAGAATATTGAGACCCAGAGGTTGATAAATATTGGGGCCTAGATAATGAGATGCTAAAAACTCGAGATCCAAATTTTAGAACTTCTCTCATGATTCTTGGGAATGTTGGAAGCACGTAGTTATGACAACTCCAAAATGTCCACACAAAATTGAACATTGTTGTGTGGGAGAAATGGAATATATAGTTTTGTCTCAGTGTAAGTATGCTGGCTTTGTGATTTGGAAGTCGTGGGGTCGAATCCTACCGACGTAGAAGAAGTTGGTAGAATTTCTACTGAATCATAATGTACTCTGAGGCATACTCTCCAAGAGTAAGAACTAAGAGTACCCGAATTATGACGAATGGTAACAGTACTCTCAGAGAATATCAGTTAATTTCACAGATTGCCTTGTGCACTCTTACCAGGTGAAAGGCGTGACTGATATCCATTTACCTATTATATCTAAAATATACCGTTTTCTGAGAGAAACTATACTTCAATAATCTCTTTCGAATTTATCAAACGTTGATAAAATCACTCGAATTGATTCTATTTTTGGGAGAAATGATAAAAAATTCACAAGAAAAATTAAACTATGCCAACAATGAAACAGTTTTTCCGAGATGCCACGCGGCTTCCTTAAGAACTTCTAAGCATGCGGAATAAGTATTATTCTATTGTGACTGTGGAAAAATATTTTTTTGGTTCTTTCACCTTGATTCAGCAAAGTAGTATTCTATATTTCTCCCAAAGTTATACAATCTAGAAAAATATTTTTTAATAATATTGACTTCTCAATTATTTTTCTCCAATCAATAATATTACCAATGAATGTGAGAAATGTTTACGGAGTATATCATATTGAATGTAAGCACACCATTCCTTTCAAAACAACGCTGCTAAAGCTTTTACTTTATCAAATACCAAAACTTTTAGTATCTATTCTCAACCAGTCTCTTCTTGATTAGAACTAAAAATCATTATAATTTTGAATTGACATCAATTCTTTCATAATCACCCTGAATAATACACTGATTGTGAGATATGTCAGTTAAAAACAGTCCAAGAGCTCTTATAGGACTACGATTCAATCAACCATGCTGGCAAAAATACAGACACGATTCACTCCCACTAAATATACATAATTTTGATCACACTCTCTAATAATTGGATCAAGTCATAAGAACAATAGTTATATACATATACCATTCGAACAAATCCAATTTGAATCATCCGTCTGCATACATTTGATAAAAATATTTGATGCACGACTAACAGTTGATGTTGGCCAAGTACGATTCTGTGCTGATGTTGAATTTGTTCGCATTTCTGCCTATCAGAGATCTCTAATCGGAGTCCTATAAGAGCCTTGAGCAGGTCTCAACTGGAATAGACTGTATTTTGATGAGAACAACATTATTCTAATGGTCATTTTGATTAAGAACTGTCCAAAGATTGTTATAGGACTACGATTCAAGCGTACTGATTGACTTATATTTGAACTAATTTCACAATAGCACAATAATAGCACTTAGTTTGTCAATTGCTCATTAGTTATCATGAACAGATTGATTCAAAGATTGGAACTGGTATCCATTCAGGTGATATGTGAGTATACTCCTTGCTTCTATTTCTTGGATTCAATCACAGCAAAGTTGTTGTGAACTCTGAATTCATTGTGAGTGAATCATGTTCACGGCTCAGTCATTCAGCAGACTTGAATCTTAATGCCATGGGAGCTCTTGGACTGTTCTTGAAACACATGAACTATAGGTGAAAGTGCTATAGATAACTTCTAACAATTATTCATTGGACTTGATACATTTTCTGCAACGTACTATTTCATACATTGTAACCTTATTATACAGAATGATACAATCTTTTAGAATCTATTATTGTCTCATTTTCAATTTGAAACAGTCTTTCTGCCATGGCATTCTGGTATCTGTGAATATATGAAATTTTCTTCTCCTAAAGACGATGTTTCTGCAATTTTCGGCCTTTTTATCCAAGCTGAAATGAAATATTTCTTAAAGAATGTCAATCCAATGTTTGTAAATTCAATTTAACAAAAAGTGACAACGAATACATTTCTCGACAACGTTAATGATCATGGAATCCTGCAGCAGCTGCTTCTCTTACCGCAAGTTCATAATTTCTGCTTCAGGATCTCTATCGCGGGTGAACAATTCCTCAAGAATCACGTAAACAAAACATAAGTCATCCTTAACACAATAATCATTGTATAAGCTATAAAATATTTCACAGAAAAAAATGCAAATGGGAAATAACTTACGCTCAAATACATCAACAAAACTTTCATTCACATGGAGAAGTTCAATAAAATTAGCTCCCGATAATCTCACTTCTAGACTACGTATACCTCTGCAGCAGTCGATTTGCAATGGACGACTGACGCATCCGCACAAACAGTCCAGAAGCATAGGCCTTCAAAATGACTGAATCTTTGAGTCTTATAATCAGTACCCTGATCTTAAATTCTGATTCACAATGATTCTATTTCAATATTTTGATGTATATCTAGTCTATATCTATTGGAATGGGGATGAACTATCCCAAGTAACAATTATGACCAAATATGACGTCGACACGACGTCACATTTTTAGTCATAATCGCGTCAGCAAGACGTCAATGCGTGGAGCTATATGACGTCATATTATGACGTAAGTTTGACGTCATATTATGACGTGAGTTCGACGTCATATTATGACCTAAGTTTGACGTCAAATATGACCTCAGTTTGACGTCACATTATGACCTAATTTTGACGTCATATTATGACTTGAATTCAACATCACTTTATGATCTTAGTCATCACTTAAATGTTCCTCAAGAACTAAATAACAATAAAATAAGTAATATAGAACATCATAATGTCATATGGTAACATTATTACGTTGCATATCACCTGTTTGAATACTATTTATTCAAAGATCTTCCAGATAATTAGTGAATAATAAAACATCATTGTATTTTCAATTGATTTATTCAAAATACAAATATATTACAAGTAATAAAGAACTATCAAGTGAAAGGAAATTATATGTATCAAAACCTGAAAAAAAATCACCATGAAAAGAAAAAAACTGATCGTCAAGCATCTGTGAATTCTGGACCAATTTTCGTATACCTTCGGGTTATTTATTCAAATGTTGTGACCATGACGATAGTGTCAACAGCCGGCACTGCAGCAATTGAGTCGAAATTTGAAAAAATGCACCATTATGTACAGTCATCCTGGAAAACAATTTCATATGATTTTCAGTAATTCAAGATTCAACACTATTATTCAGATCCTATCAATCATTAGCTTTGTAGCTAGAAAAATTTTCAATAACCGTTATGAAATTCGGAAATATCTTTTATGATACATTTGTTTCTAGATTTTAAAATTCTTTTAAATTGATAGCAAATTATTCAATGTGTTGGATATACGATGAGTCACCTTTTTCTAGTTTCAATATAGATACCTACCTTCCAATAACTTCAACAAAATTCTTGAGTGGAGCAATATCATGTAAACAAACAAATGAACCTCCCTGAACTGAACTACAAAAGAAAGACGATTTGTTTGGTGATAGCTTGATATTATAATAGTCCGAATCTTACCAAAGATTTCCGAACTGTTGTAGAAGATGCGGGAGGCCTCCGAGCAAAAAGTCAAATATGCTACTTTTTGAATGCTTGTAACCCAAATAAATAAAGGATTAGGCTCTTCACTTTTATTGATAGACTGCTAAGAGAAATTCATAGGAATAAATAAGATTTTATCTTTACTGGAATATAAAAGTCGAACACACCTAATTTATATTTCATAACTTAACTCGTCCATAATTCCCATAATTGAACACTGATCTCTATATAATAAATTATTGCTTTATATCTGGATAACCGATACTCATAATGTCGAATTTAAATCATAAAATTAATGCTGGGATAAAAATGTTACATACGTCACAACATGACGTCGAACTTACGTCATAAAGTGACGTTGAGTTGAAAAATGAGACTCAATTGGTTGAAAACGTAAGCGCAAAGTACACTGATTAAAAAAATATATTTAAAGAATCATTGTATAAAGCATAAGTATGATTTCTCAAAACGCTGAAACATAACGTCAAATTATGACGTCTGTTCAACATTTTATGACGTGAAGAAATGACGTCAATTTATGACCACAATTTGACTTAAAATGTGACGTCGAAATATGACCGTCAGCTTATGACTTCATTATGACCAAAATCTGACGTCACATTCTGGTCGAGGGTCAGTCATTGTTACTTGGGATTATTCTGGCTTCATTCAGTCAATCAACAATAGATTATTGTTCAGTCAAAAAATGTATTTCAAATCCACTATCTTATCATATTTGTAGTGTGTGGATACAAAGATATATGTTTATGTACAAATTGAGGCTCATAATATTTTAAAAGCCATAAATAGTCGGATAGAATTAGCATATCTTGGGAGAAAGTAATTTTTATTATTTATTTGTCAGTTCATAACATGGCAGATAACATATCCCATTTGTCATTTTTTGCCATTTTTTCCGAAAATTCATAAGATCGACTGTGAACTTTTGAAGATATGTTGAAAAAACTAAAAGAAGGCTCTTCCGAAAAACGGCCATTGAGAAGTTGTTAGATAACGTACACTAGTTTCACAAAAAGCGTTTATCTTTTGAAGAAATACTCTACAATGTACCCGAATGGCGTTCTTTTTGAGCAAGTGAAAGTATGAAAAAAAATCGATTGCAAAAAACCGCACTTCTGCGATAACGATTTTTGGAGTATCAACAAATATAGAGAAGGCTTCATAAGTCGTTATTGTGTTATTGTACATTGACCATTCAAACAACATTCTCAATAGTCAGAATGTGTGTAGTCGGACCGAATCCACGCGAATTGGAAATGGCCCCCCGAGCGTAGCGGCATCCTACCACTTGCCACCGGTCAGAGCGCAAAAATACGGTTTCTTTAGCAATGCTTCTATCGCAACGTTATGATTCTTCACATGAGCAGTAGAATGACGGAGACTGACTGATTTTCGAGCGACACTGATTCTTCCCTCACCAAACAGCCTTGATTGCTGCTGCTGCTCTCCAACTCTCTTCTCTCTCTTGCCTCTATCCAAACGGCCTCTAATATTGCTGCTTGATGTCGTTCCCCTCTCTCTACCTCTCACCTGAGCGGCCAATACAACAAGTGAATGACGCGTGGCAATAATACTGCTCTTTCGTAATTCATCGTAACATATTATACCAAACCTGAATCTAGTTCCAATTTTCACATGATTTTTTGTTGGAGAAGGCTTCATATACAATTATTTGACTTCCAATTATATAATAAATATAAGTAGTACATTGCTTTTCACAAAAAACTACGGAAACTATTTCTTGTATTGGTGAAATACGATTTTTGCAATCGATCTTTTCTATACTCACATTGGCTCAAAAGAGACGCCATCTAGTTACTTTGTAGAGTAACTCTTGACAAAGAAAATGCAATCTGTGGAATTGATCTTTGCTGACTAACCATTTTTATGTCCGTTTTTCGGCAGAGTCTTTTTTTTGGTTTTTCCTACATTTCTCAAAAATTTCACGTTCGATGCTCTGAAAAATTTGATGCGTATTTTGAGAGCTACTCTACCCACATTCTGTCAAAATTTCAAGTCCCAATAACAGATACAATGCAAGTTATGAATTTCCGAAAAAATAGCAAAAAAACTGCAATCAACCCAAAAGCAGCTGGACTGATCCGTCTTCCTACTGCGTACTTTCTTTAGTGGAACACTATTTTTCGTCAGATGCGTAGTTTTTTAGTAAAACGCAAAAAACTATTTTTGCAGTTTTTCACCGTTTTTCTGACAGCCTACCCGACATCGTAGCCGCGTACAAATGGAATATGTTATTTGTCACGTTATGAACTAACAAATACAAAAAAAAGATTCCAAATTATCAATTTTCTTGATTTTAGCATGTTTTTGCGCTAATTCTGCCCGACTTAAATCTCATTATCATTAACCAGAATGACAGACCTATATATAAATTGATTAGCTAAATCTGATTCTGAGATCTAGTTCGTATATGTGTATTACTGCAAGGGTCGTATCTAAAAGTTATGAAAATTTGATCCTAAAATCTGCCACTACGGGCAGTGATGCGCGTCCTAACTTCTAGTTTCTGATTTTATGGTCTTTGCAGTATATTTGTCTATGTCCTCATCAAGAACTAATTCATTCATTTGACACGTAGAGCGAGCACTCTTCAAATGTTCAAATGGAATAAAACGTACAATATTATTATTAAAGATTCCTACAAAAAGAGTATCTTTTGGAGAAAATATTTGTCCGAGTACATACTTCTCCGTTTGTTTTGTACAACAATTAAATCTTGATTCCAACAATCACACTCTAGTACCTGGTATTTACCTCGAAATTGTATACTACGCCCTCCAAAAACATTAGCTCATGAAAAGGATAAAAATTAGAGCCCAGAATATTAGATGACAGAAACTTCAGATCCAGATTTTAGAACTACTGGGAATGCTGCTCTGTCCAATGCTCCCAATATGACAGTAAAAGATGACAGTTAACAATAAACTCCAAATGAATATCTGCAGTCTATGTATATTGATCAAATTTCCAGGATCGAAAGCAGAATATTATTTCATATACCAAGTGAAAAAATACATTCATACTAAATCATCTACCACATAACCTAAAATACGAAGTTGATGAAAAAACCTATACTCGAATAGAAATTAGTCACTTGTCATACATTGAATGTTATGTATTTGAATACATGTGGATTATTATACAGAATAATGTAGGTACAGTTTATTAAGTGATGTATGATTTATAATTTTTAACAAATCACATATGATGATTGATGACTCAATTGTTGTAATCAGATTTTATTACTTAATTTGACTCAGTTTTATGATACAGACTGATGATTTTCACAAATTTTGATTGATATAATCTCCTATTTGTTCATTCGTTGGAATTTTCAAAGTGCTAGCTTCATTGATAGCGAAAAGATATTATAGTCAGCTCTTGATTATACTTGGACAGAATGTTCGATTGGCTGGGTTTATCAAGATCCAAATTCAAATTTATCCAACTGAAAGAA
Organism: Dromius quadrimaculatus; assembly: GCA_963989225.1. Classification (NCBI taxonomy): domain Eukaryota; kingdom Metazoa; phylum Arthropoda; class Insecta; order Coleoptera; family Carabidae; genus Dromius; species Dromius quadrimaculatus. The sequence goes on along the minus strand of OZ022326.1, from coordinate 28,678,866 downwards.
GTGTGAGTTTAGTATAAGCCAAACCAGCAATGAACAATATTGAAAATCGGAGTAGATACTCGTGTATTGTTGAATTTGTACCACATGTATCTACCAAAGTTCACTTGAAATGTTTCAAATTCAATTCAATCTTCAATACTTACTCCATCAACAACAGAGGAACATCGTGAATTGAAATATCGTATCCAGAAAATAGTATAATTAAATGATGGATTTTTGAATAACAGATATTCAGTATCAGTAATCAGAATTAACATCACTTGAGCAAGCATTTTGAATCACATTGATTATTCTCCAGTGCCTACGAACAGTTAGGTTTCTACCAACAATATCATTACAAATCAATTACTGAATGTATCACTTCTTCAATCTCTTGAATTTATTGTATGCACGTTTCCTAAGATATTTGTGAATGTGATATAAATTGTCCAGTGTATTAATAACAACATGCCCATATTCCACTATTCTTCAAGATTTTTTTCCAAGAATTTATCCAATTCTACGGTACGGAATACAAATTTAGTTAAATAATTATGTATACATACCCTTGAATAACTTTTTTTTGTTCCATCTTCAATTATCCACTATATTCATCAAGTAAGAATGATATTTATCCGAAATGATCCTCAAAACTAATGTAATTGTTTCCAAAAATATTTTAAAATGTTGAAAAGTTGAAATGACATTTCGTCATTTCAACAATTGAATATGAACATCAAGTCGCAATGATCAGAACAGGACCAGCCACATTGGAAGAGTTTTTTGATGCTACGGATCTCGCAGCTTCTGATATCTACGCACAAACGCCTGATAGAATGTAAAAAAAAATGTCTCAATCGAGTTGGGACCATAAAAGTATTTTTCCGAATCAAGGTAGGGCCTCTAGATAGAATTTGCAACAGAACGCAGGCTGACTTAATCCGGCGCTGTCGCAGAAGCCACGTTTACATTAGAGCGAAACAACTTATAAATGTTGCAGAAATAAATTATTTTAAACAACTTTTCAGTACATAAAATGCATCAGATGACATTTGCTCATGACTATTTTGTACTAAACTATCATTCAAATTCATGTGAACTCAGTAGATTTTATGAAATCAACCAAAATATTTTACAACTTGACATGTCAAAGTGACGTTTTCGAGATACAGTAAAAAGCTTGAATCACAGTAGAGCGACAAAATTTATAAAAGTTGTAATTATAAATTATTTAAAATACCTTTTTTACAATTGAATTAAATCACAGGACATTTGCTCATGCATATTAAACATTAAACGAATGTTAAAATTGACGTAAAAATAACAGAAATAATAAAATTCATGAAAATGTTTTCGAAATTGAAATGTCAAAATGACGTGTGATTTTGTATACCCCTGTGAAATAGATGAGTAAAAGATAGGGGCACGCTGATCAAATTTTCGTCGTTTTTAATTTTTCCTGCAAATACTATAAGTACCAAAAATATGAGACCCCCGGAAGGCACTCGCCCTAATGAATATCTATCAATTAAAAAAAAATTCATAAAAATCCATCAATGAATAGAGGCTGTAGAAATGCGCAAAAAAATGACCAATCTATACCCAGAGTGGAACATAGGGCTTTCAGTATATATGACTAGCGCTTGGCCTGCTACGCAGGCCTAAGCCCTAGGCTTCGCAGCTCGATATGTGAACCGCCTCCGGCAAAAATTCTGTCTCTATAAGTTTAATTCCAAATATATTTTTAGCTCACAAAATCCTTCTGCTCCATATTATACTTGTGCATTTCTCCCTACCCGTGATATCACGGTTTCTTATTGACAATTCTCAATATTATCCCATGTATTCATCAATCGGATGAATTGATTCCAACTCTTCTACGAATTACAAATTCTAAATTCAAAACTTCACAGCGAGATAACATGTCTGTACCATGTTTCGCATATTCTCAGTCATTGCTTCACTGTTTTCGAATACAAATTAGAGTATCAGTTATTACAACTCATGTAATCCCTCTGTTTTATCTTGACGACATACTTACATCCTTACAATTCGCTTCGCTTGTCAATTTGTATGTAATTTCTGTCTCCTTTGCAATTCTCAATATTATTTTGTATAGATATGGGTGATAATGCTGACTGAAATGCATGTACATCGAATATACAAAAAGATGGTTACTCCAGGTGAAACCAAGAATATCGAGTGGAAAAGTGAAATATAATTTCAGTTGAAATTTTGTGTTTTCATCACTTACTCCCATTATCCTAAATATTTCTCTCAGGAGAATCATTCAGTTGATTCCTTCCATGAATTAGCGTATCTGATTTCTGAGCTCAATTGCGAGATTGATAGGCCGCCTGTTAAGAATGACTATTTTTTCCGTAGTAACATTATTTCCTCATAGATTTTCTTCCAAATCACTTCTTTAAGTCTGAATTACTCAGCTCCAATTGTGCATTCAAAGAAACATGCATGTTCCACGTTCCTCCAGTAGTAATTTTGGAGCTCACGCCCTTTGATATACTTTTGCCTTCCAAAGACATATTTTTTATCCATTCAGTCACTACTCTGGCACTCAAAAGCTTACGCTACATGTTTTGACTCCTTATATATAGCCACAATATTCAATTTCCACTGGAATTGTGATATTACTTGTATTAAAATCAATTCAACATGTGTCTCAAATTCTTCTTCGATAAAAATAACACTTTTCCTCCAAAATAGCTAATAAGAAAAAATAACATCAAAGACCATCATAAAATCCACTCGGATATATTTTAACTATTTTCTATTTCAATTGAGGGCACTTCAAAGTTATCATGGGACAACGATCCAAGTATTCCAATTGGCCGATATACGAATCAATCTTACATAGGCGGAAACATCGGCTTTGGCTATCCGTCAGTTGCATTAACTCATAGTCGTTCATTAATCATGATAAATGAATTTGTGCAGTATAAAAATCTAGTTTACGTATAGAAATATGATTCTATTTTATTCATTTCATTTATTGAATTTATTCGAAAGAGCATTTAATGTAAATAAATTGTGTTTATATCTCCGCCAATCAGTAGGCTCAAATTGTGGTCTCATAGAAGTCTTAGCACCGTTCTCAGCTAGAATAAGCTATAAAATATTCCTCATTACTTTGCAATGTACATCCAGCTCTGAAAAGAGCCTAAAACTATTTCTGTTATGCGAATCTACTCTTTTTGAAATGTAAGAGAGTTAAAACTGTTATACGCTAATAAAATACAACAATCAACAGAGTATTTATCTCTCCCTTAACTACGCATTGGAACATTAGTAGAATATTGAGACCCAGAGGTTGATAAATATTGGGGCCTAGATAATGAGATGCTAAAACTCGAGATCCAAATTTTAGAACTTCTCTCATGATTCTTGGGAATGTTGGAAGCACGTAGTTATGACAACTCCAAAATGTCCACACAAAATTGAACATTGTTGTGTGGGAGAAATGGAATATATAGTTTTGTCTCAGTGTAAGTATGCTGGCTTTGTGATTTGGAAGTCGTGGGGTCGAATCCTACCGACGTAGAAGAAGTTGGTAGAATTTCTACTGAATCATAATGTACTCTGTGGCATACTCTCCAAGAGTAAGAACTAAGAGTACCCGTATTATGACGAATGGTAACAGTACTCCCAGAGAATATCAGTTAATTTCACAGATTGCCTTGTGGACTCTTACCAGGTGAAAGGCGTGACTGATATCCATTTACCTATTATATCTAAAATATACCGTTTTCTGAGAGAAACTATACTTCAATAATCTCTTTCGAATTTATCAAACGTTGATAAAATCACTCGAATTGATTCTATTTTTGGGAGAAATGATAAAAAATTCACAAGAAAAATTAAACTATGCCAACAATGAAACAGTTTTTCCCAAATGCCACGCGGCTTCCTTAAGAACTTCTAAGCATGCGGAATAAGTATTATTCTATTGTGACTGTGGAAAAATATTTTTTTTGGTCTTTCACCTGATTCACCAAAGTAGTATTCTATATTTCTCCCAAAGTTATACAATCTAGAAAAATATTTTTTAATAATATTGACTTCTCAATTATTTTTCTCCAATCAATAATATTACCAATGAATGTGAGAAATGTTTACGGAGTATATCATATTGAATGTAAGCACACCATTCCTTCCAAAACAACGCTGCTAGAGCTTTTACTTTATCAAATACCAAAACTTTTAGTATCTATTCTCAACAAATCTCTTCTTGATTAGAACTAAAAATCATTATAATTTTGAATTGACATCAATTCTTTCATAATCACCCTGAATAATACACTGATTGTCCGATATGTCAGTTAAAAACAATCCAAGAGCTCTTATAGGACTACGATTCAATCAACCATGCTGGCAAAAATACAGACACGATTCACTCCCACTAAATATACATAATTTGGATCACACTCTCTAATAATTGGATCAAGTCATAAGAACAATAGTTATATACATATACCATTCGAACAAATCCAATTTGAATCATCCGTCTGCATACATTTGATAAAAATATTTGATGCACGACTAACAGTTGATGTTGGCCAAGTACGATTCTGTGCTGATGTTAAATTTGTTCGCATTTCTGCCTATCAGAGATCTCTAATCGGAGTCCTATAAGAGCCTTGAGCAGGTCTCAACTGGAATAGACTGTATTTTGATGAGAACAACATTATTCTAATGGTCATTTTGATTAAGAACTGTCCAAAGATTGTTATAGGACTACGATTCAAGCGTTCTGATTGACTTATATTTGAACTAATTTCACAATAGCACAATAATAGCACTTAGTTTGTCAATTGTTCATTAATTATCATGAACAGATTGATTCAAAGATTAAAATTTGTATCCATTCAGGTAATATGTGAGTATACTCCTTGCTTTTATTTCTTGGATTCAATCACAGCAAAGTTGTTGTGAACTCTGAATTCATTGTGAGTGAATCATGTTCACGGCTCAGTCATTCAGAAGACTTGAATCTTAATGCCATGGGAGCTCTTGGACTGTTCTTGAAACACATGAACTATAGGTGAAAGTGCTATAGATAACTTCTAACAAGTATTCATTGGACTTGATACATTTTCTGCAACGTACTATTTCATACATTGTAACCTATTATACAGAATGATACAATCTCTTAGAATCTATTATTATCTCATTTTCAATTTGAAACAGTCTTTCTGCCATGGCATTCTGGTATCTGTGAATATATGAAATTTTCTTCTCCTAAAGACGATGTTTCTGCAATTTTCGGCCTTTTTATCCAAGCTGAAATGAAATATTTCTTAAAGAATGTCAATCCAATGTTTGTAAATTCAATTTATCAAAAAGTGACAACGAATATATTTCTCGGCAACGTTAATGATCATGGAATCCTGCAGCAGCTGCTTCTCTTACCGCAAGTTCATAATTTCTGCTTCAGGATCTCTATCGCGGGGGAACAATTCCTCAAGAATCACGTAAACAAAACATAAGTCATCCTTAACACAATAATCATTGTATAAGCTATAAAATATTTCACAGGAAAAAATGCATATGGGAAATAACTTACGCTGAGATACATCAACAAAACTTTCATTCACATGGAAAAGTTCAATAAAATTAGCTCCCGATAATCTCACTTCTAGACTACGTATACCTCTGCAGCAGTCGATTTGCAATGGACGACTGACGCATCCGCACAAACAGTCCAGAAGCATAGGCCTTCAAAATGACTGAATCTTTGAGTCTTATAATCAGTACCCTGATCTTAAATTCTGATTCACAATGATTCTATTTCAATATTTTGATGTATATCTAGTCTATATCTATTGGAATGGAGATGAACTATCCCAAGTAACAATTATGACCAAATATGACGTCGACACGACGTCACATTTTTAGTCATAATCGCGTCAGCAAGACGTCAATGCGTGGAGCTATATAACGTCATATTATGACGTAAGTTTGACGTCATATTATGACGTAAGTTTGACGTCGTATTATGACCTAAGTTTGACGTCAAATTATGACCTTAGTCTGACGTCACATTATGACCTAATTTTGACGTCATATTATGACTTGAATTCAACATCACTTTATGATCTTAATCATCACCTAAAAGTTCCTCAAGAAGTAAATAATAATAAAATAAGTAATATAGAACATCATAATGTCATATGGTAACATTATAACGTTGCATATCACCTGTTTGAATACTATTTATTCAAGGAACTCTTAGATACTTAGTGAATAATAAAACATCATTGTTTTTTCAATTGATTTATTCAAAATACAAATATATTACAGGTGATAAAGAACTATCAAGTGAAAAAAAATTATATGTATCAAAACCTAAGGAAAAATTAATCACCATGACAAGAAAAAAACTGATCGTCAAGCATCTGTGAATTCTGGACCAATTTCTGTATACCTCCGGGTTATTTATTCAAATGTTGTGACCATGAAGATAGTGTCAATAGCCGGCACTGCAGCAATTGAGTCGAAATTTGAAAAATGCACCATTATATACAGTCATCCTGGAAAACAATTTCATATGATTTTCAGTAATTCAAGATTCAACACTATTATTCAGATCCTATCAATCATCAGCTTTGTAGCTAGAAAAATTTTCAATAACAGTTATGAAATTCGGAAATATCTTTTATGATACATTTGTTTCTAGATTTTGAAATTCTTTTAAATCGATAGCAAATTATTCAATGTGTTGGATATACGATGAGTCACCTTTTTCTAATTTTAATATCGATACCTACCTCCCAATAACTTTAACAAAATTCTTGAGTGGAGCAATATCATGTAAACAAACAAATGAACCTCCCTGAACTGAACTACAAAAGAAAGACGATTGGTTTGGTGATAACTTGATATTTCAATAGTCCGAATCTTACCAAAGATTTCCGAACTGTTGTAGAAGATGCGGGAGGCCTCCGAGCAAAAAGTCAAATATGTTACCCTTTGAATGCTTGTAACCCAAATAAATAGAGGATGAGGCTCTTCACTTTTATTGATAGACTGCTAAGAGAAATTCATAGGAATAAATAAGATTTTATCTTTACTGGAATATAAAAGTCGAACACACCTAATTTATATTTCATAACTTAACTCGTTCATAATTCCCATAATTGAACACTGATCTCCATATAATAATTTATAACTTCATATCTAGATAACCGATACTCATAATGTCGAATTTAAGTCATAAAATGAATGCTGGGATAAAAATGTTACATACGTCACAACATGACGTCGAAATTACGTCATAAAGTGACGTTGAGCTGAAAAATGAGACTCAATTGGTGGAAACGTAAGCGCAAAGTACACTGATTGAAAAAATATATTTAAAGAATCATTATATAGAGCATAAGTATGATTTCTCAAAACGCTGAAACATAACGTCAAATTTTGACGTCTGTTCAACATTTTATGACGTCAAGAAATGACGTCAATTTATGACCACAATTTGACTTGAAATGTGACGTCGATTCAACGTCTTATGACGTCGAAATATGACCGTCAGCTTATGACTTCATTATGACCAAAATCTGACGTCACATTCTGGTCGAGGGTCAGTCATTGTTACTTGGGATTATTCTGGCTTCATTCAGTCAATCAACAATAGATTATTGTCAGTCAAAGAACATATTCCAAATCCACCATCTTATCATATTTGTAGTGTGTGTATACAAAGATATATGTTTATGTACAAATTGAGGCGAATAATATTTGAAAAGCCATAAATAGTCGGATAGAATTAGCATATCTTGGAAAAAAGATAACATATCCCATTTGACATTTTTTGCCATTTTTTCGAAAATTCATAACTTGTATTGTATTTAATATCTAGACTCCAAATTTTGACAAAATGTGAGTAAAGAATGATTCTAACACATGCATCAAATTTTCAGAAGATCGACTGTGAACTTTTGAAGATATGTTGGAGAAACTAAAAGAAGGCTCCTCTGAAAAACGGCCATTGAGAAGTTGTTAGATAACGTACACTAATTTTACAAAAAGCTTTCATTTTTTAAAGAAATACTCTACAATGAACCCGAATGGCGTTCTCTTTTAGCAAGTGAAAGTATGAAAAAAAATCGATTGCAAAAAACCGCACTTCTGCGATAACGATTTTTGGAGTATTAACAATTATAGAGAAGGCTTCATGAGTCGTTATTGTGTTATTGTTTATTGACCATTCAAACAACATTCTCAATAGTCAGAATGTATGTAGTCGGTCCACGCGAATTGGAGATGGCCCCCCGAGCGTAGCGGCATTCTACCACTTGCCACCGGTCAGAGCGCAAAAATACGATTTCTTAAGCAATGCTTCTATCGCAACGTTATGATTCTTCACATGAGCAGTAGAATGACGGGGACTGACTGATTTTTGAACGACACTGACTCTTCCCTCACGAAACAGCCTTGATTGCTGCTGCTGCTCTCCAACTCTCTTCTCTCTCTTGCCTCTATCCGAACGGCCTCTAATATTGCTGCTTGATGCCGTTCCCCTCTCTCCACCTCTCACCTGAGCGGCCAATACAACAAGTGAATGACGCATGGCAATAATACTGCCTTTTCGTAATTCATCGTAACATATTATACCAATCTTTAATCTAGTTCTTATTTTCACATGATTTTTTGTTGGAGAAGGCTTCATATACACTTATTTGACTTCCAATTATATAATAAATATAAGTAGTACATTGCTCTTCACAAAAAACTACGGAAACTATCCCTTGTATAGGTGAAATGCGATTTTTGCAATCGATCTTTCCTATACTCACACTTGCTCAAAAGAGACGCCATCTAGTCACTTTGTGGAGTAACTCTTGACAAAGGAAATGCAATCTGTGAAATTGATCTTTGCTGGCAACATTTCTCAAAAATTTCACAATCGATCTTCTGAAAAATTTGATGCGTATTTTAAAAGCTACTCTAATCACATTCTGTCAGAATTTTGAGTCCCAATAACACATACAATGCAAGTTATGAATTTCCGAAAAAATGACAAAAAAATTACGATTTTTTGCAGTTATTCCAAAAGCAGCTGGACTGATCCAAATTCAAAGGGACTCACTTGATTCGTCTTTCTATTGCGTACTTTTTCTAGCAGAACACTATTTTTTGTGAGATGCGTAGTTTTTTAGCAGAACGCAAAAAACCGTTTTTGCAGTTTTTTACTTTTTTTTGACAGCCTTTCTGACATTGTAGCCGCGTACAAATAGAATATGTTATTTGTCACGATATGAACTAACAAATACAAAAAAATATTTCAAATTATCAATCTTCTTGATTCAAGCATGTATTTGCGCTAATTCTGCCAAGCTAAAATCTGATTTTCATTTAACAGAATGACAGACCTATATATAAATTGATGAGATAAATCTGTTTTTGAGATCTAGTTCGTATATGTCTATCACTGCGGGGGGTCGTATCTAATAGTTATAGAAATTTGATTCTAAAATCTGCCACTACGGACAGTGATGCGCGTGCTAACTTCTAGTTTCTGATTTTATAGTCCTTGCAGTATATTTATCAATGTCCGTATCAAAAACTAATCCATCCATTTGACACGTAGATAGAGCACTCTTCCAATGTTCAAATGGAATAAAACGTACAATATTATTATTTAAGATTCCTACAAGAAGAGTATCTTTTGGAAATATATTTGTCCGAGTACATATTTCTCAGTTCGTTTCGTACAACAATTAACTCTTGATACCAACAATCACACTCTAGTACCTAGTGCTCATGGAAAGAATAAAAATTAGAGCCTAGAATATTAGATGACAGAAATTAGATGTCATAACTTAATATGACTCAGTTTTTTGATACAGACTGATGATTCTCACCAATTTTGATTATTGTAAACTCTTATTTGTTCATTCGTTGGAATTTTCAAAGTGTTAGCTTCATTGATAGCAGAAGGATATTATAGTCAGCTCTTGATTGCTTGTTCTATTGTTGTATTTGGACAGAATGTTCGATTGGCTGGGTTCATCAAGATCCAAATTCAAATTTATTCAACTAAAAGAAGTGTGAGATCAGTATAAACCAAACTATCAATGAACAATATTGAAAATAAGAATAGATACTCGTGTATTGTTGACTTTGTACCACATGTATCCACCAAACTGTAATTGACATGTTTCAAATTCCATTCAATCTTCAATACTTATTCCATCCACAACAGAGAAACATCGTGAATTGGAATATCGTATCTAGAACATAGTATAATTAAATGATGGATCTTCGAATGACAGATGATCAGTATCAGTAATTAAAATTCACATCACTTGAGCCAGCGTTTCAAGTCTCATTGGTTATTCTTTAGTGCCTACGAACAGTTAGGTTTCTTCCAACAATATCATAAAAAATCAATTACTGAGAGTATCACTTCTTCAATCTCTTGAATTTATTGTATGCACGTTTCCTACAATATTTGTGAATATGAAATAAATTGTCCAGTGTATCAATAACTACATGCCCATATTTCACTATTCTTCAAGATTTGATCCAAGAATTTATCCAATTCTACGGTACAAAATACAAATTTAGTTTGATAATTATAAAAACATACCCATGAATAACCTTAATTTGTTCCATCTTTAATTATTCACTAAATTCATCAAGTGAAAATTTTATTTATCTGAAATGATTCTCAAAATTTATGTATACGCTTCCAACAATATCTTAAAATGTCAAAAAGTTGAAATGTCATTTCAACAATTGAATATTAACATCAAGTCGCAATGATCAGAGCAGGACCAGCCACATTGGAACGATAATCAATGCTACAGACATCGCAGCTTGTGATATCCACGCACAAACGCTTGATAGAATGTAGAAAAAAAATGTCTCAATCGGGTTGGTACCATAAAAGTATTTTTCCTAATCAAAGTAGGGCCTGTAGATAGAATTTGCTACAGAACGCAGGCTGACACAATCCGGCGCTGTCGCAAAAGCCACGTTTACATTAGAGCGAAACAGCTAATAAAAGTTGGAGATATAAATTATTTAAAACAACTTTTCAGTAAATAAAATGCATCAGATAACATTTGCTCATGACTATTATGTATTAAACTATCATTAGAATTCATGTAAACTCAGTAGATTTTATGAAATCTTTCAAAATATTTTTCAATTTGACATGTCAAAGTGACGTTTTCGAGATTCAGTAAAAAGCATGAATCACAGTAGAACGACAAAATTTATAAAAGTTGTACTGATAAATCATTTAAAATACCTTTTTAACAAATGAATTGTATCACAGGACATTTGCTCATGCATATTAAACATTAAACTTATGTTAAAATTCACGTTAAAATAACAGAAATAATAAAATTTATAAAAATGTTTTCGAAATTGAAATGTCAAAATGACGTGTGATTTTGTATACCCCTGTTGAATAGATGAATAAAAGATAGGGGCACGCTGATCAACGCAAATTTTCGTCGTTTTTAATTTTTCCTGCAAATACTATAAGTACCAAAAATATGAGACCCCCGGAAGGCACTCGTCCTTATGAATATCTATCAAATAAAAAAAAAATTCAAAAAAATCCATCAATAAATAGAGGCTGTAGAAATGCGCAAAAAAGTGACGAATCTATACCCAGAGTGGAACATAGGGCTTTTAGTATATATGACTAGCGCTTGGCCTGCTACGCAGGCCTAAGCCCTAGGCTTCGCAGCTCGATATGTGAACCGCCTCCGGCAAAAATTTTGTCTTTATAAGATAAATTCCAAATATATTTTTAGCCCACAAAATCCTCCTGCTCCATATTATACTTGTGCAATTCTCCCTACCCGTGATTTCACGGTTTCTTATTGACAATTCTCAATATTATTCCATGTATTCATCAATCGGATGAATTGATTCCAACTCTTCTACGAATTACAGAGTCTAAATTCAAAACTTCACAGCGAGATAACATGTCTGTGCCATGTTTTGCATATTCTCAGTCATTGCTTCACTGTTTTCGAATACAAATTAGAGTATTAGTTATTACAACTCATGTAATCCTTCTGTTTTATCTTGACGACATACTCACATCCTTACAATTCGCTTCGTTCGTCAATTTGTATGTAATTTCTGTCTCCTTTGCAACTCTCAATATTATTTTGAATAGATATGGTTGATAATGCTGACTGAAATGATGCATGTACATCGAATATACAAAAAGATGGTTACTCCAGGTGAAACCGAGAATATCGAGTGGAAAAGTCAAATATAACTTCAGTTGAAATTTTGTGTTTTCATCACTTACTCCCATTATCCTGAATATTTCTCTCAGGAGAATCATTCAGTTGATTCCTTCCATGAATTAGCGTATCTGATTTCTGAGCTCAATTGCAAAATTGATAGACCGCCTATCAAGCAGGACAATTTTCTCCGTAGTAACATTTTTTCCTCATAGATTTTCTTCTAAATCACTGCTTTAAGTCTGAATTACTCAGCTCCAATTGTGCATTTAGAGAAACATGCATGTTCCACGTTCCTCCAGTGATAATTTTGGAGCTCACGCACTTTAATATACTTTTGCCTTCCAAAGACATATTTTTTATCCATTCAGTCACTACTCTGGCACTCAAAACCTTACACCACATGTTTTGACTCCTTATATATAGCCACAATATCCAATTTTCTCTGGAATTGTGATATTACTTGTATTAAAATCAATTCAACATGTGTCTCAAATTCTTCTTCGATAAAAATAACATTTTCCCTCCAAAATAGCTAATAAAAAAAAAATTACATCAAAGACCATCATAAAATCCACTCGGATATATTTGAACTATTTTCTATTCCAATTGAGGGCACTTTAAAGTTATTATGGGACAACGATTCAAGTATTCTAATTGGCCGATATACGAATCAATCTTACATAGGCGAAAAGATCGGCTTCGGCACTCCGTCAGTTGCATTAACTCATAGCCGTTCATTACTCATGATAAATGGATTTGTGCAGTATCAAAATCAAATTTACATATAGAAAAATAATTCTATTTTATTTATTTCATTCATTGAATTCATTTAAGAGAGCATTTAATGTAGATAAATTGTGTTCATATCTCCGCCAGTCAGTAGGCTCAAATTGTGGTCCCATAAAAGTCTTTGCACCGTTCTCAGCTAGAATAAGCTATAAAATATTCCACAATACTTTGCAATGTACGTCCACCTCAAAAAAGAGCCTAAAACTATTTCTGTTATGCGAATATATTTTTTTGAAATGTCAGAAAATTAAAACTGTTATACGCTAATAAAATGCAATCACCAGAGTATTTATCTCTTCCTTAACTACGCATTGGAACATTAGTAGAATATTGAGATCCAGAAATTGATAAATATTGGGGCCTAGATAATGAGATGCTAAAAACTCGAGATCCAAATTTTAGAACATCTCACATGATTTTTGGGAATGTTGGAAGCACATAGTTATGATAACTCCAAAATGTCCACACAAAATTGAACATTGTTGTGTGGGAGAAATGGAATATATAGTTTTGTCTCAGTGTAAGTATGCTGGCTTTGTGATTTGAAAGTCATGGGGTCGAATCTCACCGACGTAAAAGGAGTTGGTAAAATATCTACTGAATTATAATGTACTATGTGGCGTACTCCTCAAGAGTAAGAGCTGAGAGTACCTGTATTTTGACGAATGGTAACAGTACTCTCAGAGAATATCAGTCAATTTCACAGATTGCCTGGTGCACTCTTACCAGGTGAAAGGCGTGACTGATAGTCATTCACCTATTATATTCAAAATATACTGTTTCCTGAGAGAAACTCTGCTTCAATAATCTTTTTCAAATTCAGCAAACGTTGATAAAATTACTCGAATTGATTCCATTCTTGGAAGAAATGATGAAAAATTTACAAGAAAAATTAAACTATGCCAACAATGAAACAGTTTTTCCGAGATATTACGTGGCTTTCTTAAGATCATCTAAGCTTGCGGAATAAGTATTATTCTATTGTGACTCAGAAAAAAGATTTTTTTGGTTCTTCCACCTGATTTACCAAAGTAGTATTCTATATTTCTCCCAAAGTTATACAATCTGGAAAAATATTCTCTAATAATATTGACTTCTCAATTCATTATTTTCCAATTTATGATATATCAGATTGAATATTTCATATTGAATGTGAGCACACCAATTCTTTCAAGACAACGCTGCTAGGGCTCTTAATCCATCAAATACAAAAACTTTTAGTATTTATTCTCAACCAATGTCTTCTTGATAAGAACTAAAAACTATTATAGATTTGAATTGACATCAATTCTTTCATAATACACTAATTGTCCGATATGTCAGTTAAAAACAGTACAAGAGCTCTTATGGGACTACGATTCAATGTATCATGCTAGCAAAAATACAGACACGATTCACTCCCAGTAAATATACATAATTTGGACCACACTCTTTAAAAATTGGATCAAGTCATAAGAGCAATAGTTATATACATATACCATTCGAACATATCCAATTTGAATCTTCAGTCTGCATACATTTGATAAAAATATTTGATGCACGACTAACAGTTGATGTTAGCCAAGTACGATTCTGTGCTGATGTAAAATTTGTTCGCATTTCTGCCTATCAGAGATCTCTAATCGGAGTCCTATAAGAGCCTTGAGCAGGTATCAACTGGAATAGACTGTATTTTGATTAGAACAACATTATTCTAATGGTCATTTTGATTAAGAACTGTCCAAAGATTGATATAGGACTACAATTCAAGCGTTCTGATTGACTAATATTTGAACTAATCTCACAATAGCACAATAATAGCACTTAGTTTGTCAGTTGCTCATTAATTATCATGAACAGATTGGTTCAAAGATTGAAATTTGTATCCATTTAGGTAATATGTGAGTATATTCCTTGCTTTTATTGCTTGGATTCAATCACAGCAAAGTTGTTGTGAACTCTGAATTCATTGTGAGTGAATCATGTTCGCGGCTCAGTCATTCAGAAGACTTGAATCTTAATGCCGTGGGAGCTCTTGGACTGTTCTCGAAACACATGAACTATAGGTGAAAGTGCTATTGATAACTTCTAACAATTATTCATTGGACTTGATACATTTTCTGCAACGTACTATTTCATACATTGTTACCTATTATACAGAATGATACAATCTTTTAGAATCTATTATTGTATCATTTTCAATTTGGAACAGTTTTTCTGCCATGGCATTCTGGTATCTGTGAATATATAAAATTTTCTTCTCCTAAAGACGATGTTTTTGCAATTTTCGGCCTTTTTATCCAAGCTGAAATGAAATATCTCTTTAAGAATGTCAATCCAATGTTTGTTAATTCAATTCATCAAAAAGTGACTACAAATACTTTTCTTGACAATGTTAATGATCATGTAATCTTGCAGCATCTGCTTCTCTTACCGCAAGTTCATGATTTCTGCTTCAGGATCTCTACCGTGGATGAAAAATCCTTCAAGAACCACGTTAACAAAACATGAGTCATCCTTTACACAATAATCATTGTATAAGCTATAAAATCATCCATAGAAAAAAATGCAAATGGTGAAATAACTTACGCTCTAATACATCAACAAAACTTTTATTCACATGGAAAAGTTCAATAAGATTAGCTTCCGATAATCTCACTTCTAGACTACGTATACCTCTGCAGCAGTCGATTTGCGATGGACGACTGACGCATCCGCACAAACAGTCCAGAAGCATAGGCCTTCACAATGACCGGATCTCTGAGTCATATAATCAGTACCCTGATCTTAAATTTCGATTCACAATGATTGTATTTCAATATTTCGATGTATATCTAGTCTACATCTATTGGAATGGAGATGAACTATCATTCTGGCTTCATACAGTCAATCAACAATAGATTAGTGTTCAGTCAAAAAGCGTATTTTAAATCCAATATCTTATCATATTTGTAGTGTGTGGATACAAAGATATATGTTTATGTACAAATTGAGGCGAATAATATTTGAAAAGCCATAATAGTCCATTCAAAATAGACATTCACCCTTGCATAAATTCCCAAGAAGTTGAAAATTGGCATGAACGTTAGGGATACCATTATGATAAAGTTGTGGTAAGTCTCCATTGATCCTATATGTGCAAAAAAAAAATTTATGCGAGGTCAAAGTTCGTTGTAATGGGTTTTTCGAATTTTGCAACGAATTGTCAGTTCTATGATAGGAATAGCTTAGACAAAAATTATAGATCTTCCAATTCTCTACGAAAAGGGTGCTTACTCTTTTTTCTCAAGGCTTACCATTCCTGAGAAAATGCCAATCTAAAGCTATATTCTTCATGACATGCACACGTTTCCACGCCACCTATGAGGTAGTGTATTTGGCGCGTATTTTTCGTCGTGGCTTTTCCGGTAGTCCTATTCCACGGTCTTCATATTGAAGTTCAATATAATATTAAGTCTTGTTATTCAACTGCTTCTTGTTATTCTTCATCTTCCTGAGTTGACATAAATTGTTCCAACGGCGATACATCAGTTGTTTCGTCGTTGATGTGAAGATCAGCTTCTGTTAGAGACTCAGTAATTGAACACGACTGGTCTTCGTAACTGGTGCATCCATGAACTCGATAAAAATGTTGATGAGCAGAAGCCAAGGTTAGAGGAAGACAACCCAATTGAACACCGTTCTTATTGCGTGTATGTTTTGCAAAAGATACGTAGCGTAATTCATCTTTGCAAATAATTTAAAGTACGTAACAGACGGGCACATGTACATAGGCAGCGTAATCATGCATATTATTGAAATTATAACTTTAGAATGGCTTTTTCTCAGATATGACAAATCTTGGTAAAAAAAGTGTGAGAACTATTTTTGTAGAGAATTGGAAGATCTATAATTTTTGTCCAAGCTATTTCTATCATAAAACTGACAATTTCGTTAAAAATTTGAAAAACCCATTTCTATAAGCTTTGACATCGAATAAAATTTTTGCACACATGGGATCCCTAACGTTCATGCCAATTTTCAGCTACTTGGGAGCTTATGCAAGCGTATCCGTATTTTTAGGGCTAACTTGACCGGACTATAAATAGTCGGATAGAATTAGCATATCTTGGAGGTAAGTAATTTCTATTATTCATTCGTTAGTTCATAACATGACAGATAACATATCCCATTCGTCATTTTTTGCCATTTTTTCGAGAATTCATAACTTGTATTATATTTGTTATTGAGACTTCAAATTCTGACAGAATGTGGGTAAAGAATGATTCTAACACATGCATCAAATTTTCAGAAGATCAACTGTGAACTTTTGAAGATATGTTGAAAAAACTGAAAGAAGGCTCTTCCCTAAAACGGCCATTGAAAATTTGTTAGATAACGTACTCTTATTTTACAAGAAGCTTTTATTTTTTCGAGAAATACTCTACAATGTACCCGAATGACGTTCTTTTTGAGCAAGTGAGAGTATGACGCCATCTAGTTACTTTGTAGAGTAACTCTTGACAAAAGAAAGGCAATCTGTAAAAATGATCTTTGTTGGCTAACCATTTTTTATGACCGTTTTTCGGCAGGGCCTTTTTTCAGTTTTTTCAACATTTATTGAAAAGTTCGAGTCGATTTTCTGAAAAATTTGATGCGTATGTTAGAAACTACTCTACCCACATTCTGTCAAAATTTTAAGTTCCAATAACAGATACAATGCAAGTTATGAATTTCCAAAAAAATGGCAAAATAATTACGATTTTTGCAATTAACCCAAAAGCAGCTGGACTAATCAAGATTCAAAAGAACTTATTCGATCCGTCTTCCTATTGCGTACGTTTTTCAGCGGAACACTATTTTCCGTCGGATGCGTAAAACGCAAAAAACCGTTTCTGGCAGTTTTTGACCTTTTTTTGACAGTCTTTTTGACATTGTAGCCGCGTACTAATGGAATATGTTATTTGTCACGTTATGAACTAACAAATATAGGAAAATAGATTTCAAATTATTAATTTTCTTGATTTTAGCATATATTTGCGCTAATTCTGCCCGACTTAAATCATTAACCAGAATGACAGACCTATATATAAATTGATGAGCTGGATCTGATTCTGAGATCTAGCTTGTATGTGTCTATTACTGCAAGAGTCGTGTCTAAAAGTTATAAAAATTTGATTCTAAAATCTGCCACTACGGGCAGTGATGCGCGTCCTAACTTCTCATTTCTGATTTTATGGTCTTTGCAGTATATTTGTCTGTGTCCGTATCAAAAACTAATCCATTCATTTGACACGTAGAGAGATCACTCTTCAAATGTTCAAATGGAATAGAACGTACAATATTATTATTAAAGATTCCTACAAGAAGAGTATCTTCTGGAAAATATATTTGTCTGAGTACATACTTCTCTGTCTCTTTTGTACAACAATTAACTCTTGATTCCAGCAATCACACCCTAATACCTGATGCTTACCTCGAAATTGTCTACTACGCCCTAATAAAACATTAGCTCATGGAAAGAATAAAAATTAGAGCCTAGAATATTAGATTTAGGAACTTTAGATCAAGATTTTAGAGCTACTGAAAATGCTGCCCTTTCCAATGTGACAGTTAACAATAAACTTCAAATGAATATCGGCAGTTTATGTATATTGATCAAATTCCCAGGATCAGAAGCAGAATTATCGGAAAACTATCTTATAGCCAGTTTCATACACCAAATGATAAAATAAAACCATACTAAATCATATACTACATAACCTCAAATACGAAGTTGATAAAAATACTCATACTCGAATAGAAATTAGTCACTTGCCATATATTGGATGTTATATATTTGAATACTTGTGGATTATTATACAGAATAATGTAGGCACAGTTCATTAAGTGATGTATGATTAATAATTCATAACAAATCAAATATGATGATTGATGTCTCAATTGTTGTTATCAGATATCATTACTTAATTTGACTCAGTTTTATGATACAGTTTTATGATACAGACTGATGATTCTGTGCTAGCTTCATTGATAGCAAAAGGATATTATAGTCAGCTCTTGATTGCTTGTTCTATTGTTGTATTTGAACAGAATGTTCGATTGGCTAAGTTTATCAAGATCCAAATTCAAATTTATCCAACTGGAAGAAGTGTGAGATTAGTATAAACCAAACTATCAATGAACAATATTGAAAATCAGAATAGATACTCGTGTATTGTTGAATATTTACCACATGTATATACCAAACTGAACTTGACATGTTGTCTCAAATTCCATTCAATCTTCAATACTTATTCCATCCACAACACAGAAATATCGTGAATTGAAATATCGTATTCAGAGAATAGTATAATCAAATGATGGATCTTCGAATGACAGATAATCAGTATCAGTAATTAAAATTTGCATCACTTGAGCAATCGTTTATAATCTCATCGATTGAGCCTACGAACAGTTAGATTTCTTCCAACAATATCATAACAAATTAATTACTGACTGTATCACTTCTTCAATCTCTTGAATTCATTGTATGCACGTTTCCTACAATATTTGTGAATGTGATATAAATTTAGTTGAATAATTATGTATACATACCCATGAATAACCTTTTTTTGTGCCATCTTCAATTATCCACTATATTCATCAAGTAAGAATGATATTTATCCGAAATGATCCTCGAAACTCATCTATTTGTTTTCAAAAATATTTTAAAATGTTAAAAAGTTGAAATGTCATTTCAACAATTGAATATGAACATTAAGTCGCAGTGATCAGAGCAGGACCAGCCACATTGGAACAATAATCAATGCTACGGACATCGCAGTTTGTGATATCCACGCACAAACGCATGATAGAATGTAGAAAAAAAATGTCTCAATCGGGTTGGGACCATAAAAGTATTTTTCCTAATCAAGGTAGGGCCTCTAGATAGAATTTGCTACAGAACGCAGGCTGACTTAATCCGGCGCTGTCGCAGAAGCCACGTTTACATTAGAGCGAAACAACTAATAAATGCTGGAGATATAAATTATTTAAAACAACTTTTCAGTAAATAAAATGCATCAGATGACATTTGCTCATGACTATTATGTACTAAACTATCATTAGAATTCATGTAAACTCAGTAGATTTTATGAAATCTACAGAAATATTTTTAAGTTTGACATGTCAAAGTGACGTTTTCGAGATACAGTAAAAAGCATGGATCACAGTAGAGCGACAAAATTTATAAAAGTTGTACTGATAAATCATTTAAAATACCTTTTTAACAAATGAATTGTATCACAGGACATTTGCTCATGCATATTAAACATTAAACTAATGTTAAAATTCACGTAAATGTAACAGAAATTATAAAATTTATAAAAATGTTTTCGAAATTGAAATGTCAAAATGACGTGTGATTTTGTATACCCCTGTTGAATAGATGAATAAAAGATAGGGGCATGCTGATCAACGCAAATTTTCGTCGTTTTTAATTTTTCCTGCAAATACTATAAGTACCAAAAATATGAGAACCCCGGTAGGCACTCGTCCTTATGAATATCTATCGATTAAAAAAAAATTCATAAAAATCCATCAATAAATAGAGGCTGTAGAAATGCGCAAAAAAATGACGAATCTATACCCAGAGTGGAACATAGGGCTTCTAGTATATATGACTAGCGTTTCGACCCGCTTCGCAGGTCTAAGCGCTAGGCTTCGCAGCTCCATATGTGAACCGCCTCCGGCGAAAATAATTTCCTAATAAGATTAGTCCCAGTCATAATTTAAGCATACAGAATTCTCCTGCTTCATATTAAATTTCTGCATTCTTCCCTATTCGTGATTTCACTCTTTTTTATAGACAATTCCCAATGTTATTTCATGTATTAATCTAGAGAAAAATTATTGATTTCAACTTCTTCACGAATTACAGAGACTCTAGGCGTCGCAGCTTCAAATATGTACCGCCTCTCTGATAAGAATTCTTCCTTGACAAGATCAATCTCGGATGTGAATTGAGCTCACGTAATTCCCCTGATTCATATTATATTACTACACTTTTCTCTGCCTGTGATTACATTGATTGACAGTTTCCAATCATATTTAGGTATAAATCCTTAAGAAAATCATCGATTTCATTCCCTTCAAGGATTAGCGACGAGATGGCGAGATTGTTTCTCTAGTAGAAATATCTATTCAAAAGAACCACTCTTGTCGCACAATTTCCAATATTATACATAGGTCTTGATACTCACCGGTAAGAGTATTTATCATCAAAGCAGCTTATTAGTTATTCAAACTACCAAAGACGGCGTTACGATCGACAAAATAAGTGTGCGAGGAAAACAGAAAATGTGCATCAGAAAGACAAGAAACAGCGATTCGAATCATTCAAGTCTGGATTGAATATTTAATTTCACATCCTAAGATTTATTGATATAAAGCACTCAATATCAATAATATCCAAGATATTGCTATCAAGTAGCAATAGAATATCCAATATTTCATAATAATTACATTTAATTCTTTTGTATTCACAAAAATTGATATTTGAACTTGTGACAAGTGAATGTTCCTCTCAATCTCCCTTGAACTATTGTCATAAGTAGATTTATAATCATCAACTACAATATATTACAGCTTCTCACATCTTGAGGAACTAATAATAACTAAATACTTCAATAAGAGTCAATCCCTTGCCAATGGTAGTGAGATGCTGGTGTCAAGACCTATATATAAGACCGTGGTGCGTGAATTAACATGCTCTATTTTTGCATCGAAATTGCAAATTGTTAATACTCCTGTAAAAATACTTTACTTCCTGTATTAAATTGGCAACACAATGTAAGAGTTAGCGAACATCATTAATTTCTTATACATTCATGTTTTTCCTTCTAATTTGCAACATGTTTTGTCGAACGCATCATCAACGCTACCATCGTCAAACCTTGGCATGGGGCGTTTGAATATGAGTATAAATAATTCATATTTCTCATTGATAATACATATTTCCCTACTTCAAAAGAATTTATCGAATCTTATAATAAGTAAAATAAAACCGCTAATAGTTTCGGGAAATCTTCCAGGTGAATGCTGTGCCAATTCATTCAGGGATCAATCTGAGTTATTCTTTATTACTCATGCAGGATGCGTACTATTTTGCGCAGGTAAATGGCTCTTTGGCTTTTGAGTGCGCCAGGTATAATTTATGTGCGACAAGTAAACTTGTCGCACGCAAACCATTTATCGCTCGAAAAAAATAAGTGCAAAATAGTACTTATCTCGCATTCGTAATAGAGAATAGTATCTCCAACTCGTGCGGTGTTGTCAATGGCCCACTTCGCTCCCGTGGGCAATCAAAAACTTATCGCACTTGTTGCAAAATATACTATTATATTCTTCGATAAGTACTACCGTTTATGAAATAAACGCAGAGAATTCTAAAGTTCCATCAGAGAAGTTTTGGTACCACCAATTAAATATATCTTATTCATGAATATGAACCTATTTCTTTGATAAAGAACTTGAATGTGAAATTTTAGTCGAAAATTTCTAGCCGATCTCAGGTTATCGTGCTTTTAGAAATAAACAAACACAACGACTGACTTTCTTTTAAATTATGTTTTTTTGGGTTCAGTAGGGTCTAAAACGTAGAGATTCATTGGAAGCGTTAACTGTCCTCATACTTTTTTGTGAATGCATCTCAGTTGTTGATTTTGATTTCAATTTTAAATGAAGTTGCATACCAATAGCGGAAAAAAAATTGAGAGTAATTACAATAATACACATTTCTTCCCCATTGTCTTCTACACCTGATTTATAAGCCATTCAATAAGTTCATTTTCCTATCAATTTCGACCCTTGTAACAAAATCAGGATATACGATGTGACACAATGATCGAGTTCAATAAGAAACTTTTCTTCCAGGTCGGAACAAAGAATAAGGGCGTTTTTATTCTCGATGCAATTTTGAGAATTCAAACCTTTTTTGGGATGCTTATTTTCACACAAGCCAAAACGTTATGAACCTCACTTTCATATATTTGTGCAAAGTTTTATTACAAAAAGCAAATTGGCTCCAAATACATCTCCAAGGATATTTTGAACCTGAAGCGAATTTGTCCAGATCAATTGAAAGCTAAGACTCAACTTGGTAGCCTGAATGTATTTATTCAGAAAAACTGGTAGATATAATTAACGTCTCAGTTGTTATGCTGACTCATATTTCACATCTGAAACAGCATTAAAAGATAAAGAATAAATTGCTTGAATAGAGAACCAATCGGTTGTTTTTTGACTACAATAAAAATAAATCAGAAAACAACCCTGAATTGTTGAATAAAATCATCTACGCTTTGTATTTTGGAATTCTTTCACTTCAGTGATCATTGAATGATCAGAGCTATCAGTTTGCAATCGATTGCAACAATATTTTGTTCATCCCTATAATGATTGAGTGGATGAGAATAAGATTTAGGGATTATCGTTGTTCGCTTGTAGCAATAAATTTATTATTGGTTGGTCACAACAATAGATGGACTGATTGAAACAATATTTTGTTGATAGCAATGATAGAGAAGGTAATCCTAATTATCAATTGTTGATAGTGGCTAGTAGGTAGCATTTTTTGTTGATTATACTAATAACTTTTCCATCATAATATGTGGTTGATAATACAATATCCATTGAATAATCATTCTACCGATTGCAACAATCAACCATTGATCGCAATTGGAATTTAGTAAATGATAACAATAATTTTCACCAAGTTTTTATCGTTTATCTAATGAATCAGCAATAACTTCACAATCAAAATTAAAATTAAGTTGCTCACAACAAATGATTGTTGCTCGTGACAATCTACAATCGATGATTTCTACTCAGGAGTTATTGTTGATAATATGATCATAATACTCACTACAATAACAGTACTAGTTTGAAAGAAATTGCTGTTGCAGTCTTTTTGATAAGAGCAGCAAAATTACTCATTAAATCAATATTAGTCGTTCGAAGTGCCTATTTCATTAATTAAATATTCAGGGATTGATCAAAATAATGAAATCGATGACTGAAGCAATGAAAATGCGGACAGCTGTTCTATCATCTGACTACTCGTCATCCGATTCCTTTATATTCAACAAAACATTCTTGTTCTTCCCAATTACAATATATTTCAATAACAGATATTATTGGCAACTGAAATTACCGTTAGTGGCAGCACTGTATTTTCAAAATGGCGGATCAAAAGTAGCTCACGGCAAGTTTGTAGTCTGTTTACAATGTAAATACGTTGATATTCACCAAATAAATATTCGTATCTCATTAAATGATTTAATTCAATTCCAATTGTGCGGGAAATTATTGACTTTCTTCTTTTATAATATATAGTTTTTTCTCTCAAAATCATTTTATTTATATACGGTTTTTAGTTGTAAGTGGAAAACTGCGTGAGATTATAAAATTCATAGCTTCAAAGAAAATAATATTACGGGGAAGCATGTACGACATTTTTGTATTGTACATTCCAGCTTTCAGCTTTTCTTGTCCAAGTTTTTCTAATCCACACAGACACAGCTCGTTTATCAACTAATTCGTAGTTGTCAACTTTATTTACTACAGACACTTTCCCCCTTTTTAGGGAAATTATAGAGACTCAAATCCATTATTCGATTAAATTTGGAATGACATCCATAAACACAACAATTTATATCACCAATTCTTCGATTAAATTCCATATTTTGAAGAGTATTGTCTTGAGAAAGACTAATTTTGAGGTTATATAATTTAACAATAAAGTCGAAAGCCAAGTATTTTCCACTGAATTAACAAGAACAAATCCATTAAGAACTATCGAAGTATAAAATTCTATATAAACAATCTCAAAAAAGTCACTTAATATTGCTAACAAAACCAGTAACATAACATACGATTATATGGAAATTAAGATTGAATCCATTTTACAATATAGTTCCGCTTATAACCGCTTGGTGGCTACGGGTTAATTTTAGTAACCAATAAACAAACAATAGAAGAACAATAATATCTGACTCTCGCAAAATATCTCTAACCACTTTATATTACGCATGCGCACCCAAGCGTCTACGTCACACCTAACAATGTTACCAACTGTTGGAACAGATGTCTGTGTTGATTGTTTGGAATCAGCTGATTACAACAGTAAATTCTTACTTACAGTAACCCGTATAATCTACCAACATTTTCCGCGAAGACTTTTCAGAATAACTACTTTCAATCTTTTTATATCATGTGTCTCCTATACTTTTTGAGATATTTTCAATATTGTTAAATGATTGTAGTAGATATACAGAATAGGTATATACGTACAGTTTATCTAAGTATTATTCAATTATTTAAATCGTTTACACCCAAACTTATCGTGTTCCATCAGCGCAATGCAGGTTTCAGGAGGACTATCTTCCACAAAGCCTCAAATACAAAGTTAATCGGAATATTTATTTTTTCATTGCAGAATATTTACCACATGTACCAAACTATAGGTCCTTGACATATTCCAAGTGGCATCTAATCTTCAGCACTTATTTTATAGGGAAACTATATTGTAAATTAGAGTATAAATCGTATCTTGAAAATAGTATAATCAAATGATGGATCATCGGGAGATGGATGAATCAATATTAGTGAATCAAATTCATATCACTTAAACAAAAATTTGACATCTTATTAATTCTTCTTAAGTGCCTACAAATAATTGAATATCACTTTGGAATCGTATTCATCAAGCATTCTGCTATAGCAGCTTCCAATAAATCCTTGAGCATAACCTAAAAAATATTACATGGAGTTACACTTTAAGAATTTCTTGATTATAATAATCGCTCTCCTTATAACAATTACATGTTGAAATCATCTTGAAACTTATGCGATCGCTTGTTTGAGAGGATTTATGTTGTACAAAATATGCCTGTTTCCTATTTTGTGCTGTAAATGCATGGGCATTGTGACATTATACTTTATTTCAAAAAATGTTTGAGCATAGCCTGAAAAATTCAACATAAAATCGTCATTTTGTTAATATTATTCAATTGAACTACTTACTTATTATTTATAAGATGTGTACATTGTTGTGAACTGGCATTGTCATTTTGCGTCAAAGCGAGTACGCAGATGCAGTTTCTGTTTGGGAAATAAGTTGGCAACACTGACATTCTATTGAATGTCAAAAAATTTATTTTGATTGAAATAAGCTTAATGAAAGCTTTGAATACATCACAAATTATTCATTCAAATGTTTTATCCATATAACAATACTTAAAATCTTGATTCAATAGTGAATTTTGTAATGTTTTGAATATTATTTCAATACATGTATGTCAAACTTGACAGAAGGGACCCGATGTTCATCAATTTTCTAGCATTGATAGCTTGATATTATTTCGAACTGTCACTTTTGACAATTCTCACTGATGGTTTTTGATTTTTCCTGTAAATACTATACATGTAATAATTTTATAACATATAAAAGGCACTCCTCCTCGTGAATACGCAATTTATAAAAAAAAAATTCTAAAAATCGACTAAACCGTTTGGGCTGTAGCCTCGGGCAAAGTCGAATTAGTAATCCTTACACTTGGCCTTTTAGTATAGTTTAGATGATAAGCTCTATATTTTTCGAACCGATTCCAAGTGTTGCAAAAGAGAAAAATCTGCTGGGGCCATCACAGTACTTCTCCGACTACATGACTAGTCTTATTACTATTTCTTAAAAAAAGATCAGAGCTTGAGTAAGAACACAGTGGTAAGTTTTTTTGAAGTCGACATTGGTGTCTTTTTAACTTCCGTTCTGCGAATCTTGCGACACCAAAGTCGACTTCAAAAAAACTTACCACTGTGTTCTTACTCAAGCTCTGATCTTTTTTTAAGAAATAGTAATAAGACTAGTCATGTAGTCGGAGAAGTACTGTGATGGCCCCAGCAGATTTTTCTCTTTTGCAACACTTAGAATCGGTTCGAAAAATATAGAGCTTATCATTTTCTATATACTAATTTCAAATCATATAATAGCTCTAACATACAGCTCGTCAAAAATTTGATTCGCGAGTACAAAATCTACTCGATGATGCATAAATTGACGAAAAACAATTTATATAGAATGAATCATAACTGAAATTTATTATGAGAATAACAGATATATAAAATTATTCAATAAGGTCCAGCTGTTCAATATGAATGAATCTTTAAAGAGTGTACAAAATTCATTCACGATGCTAAAAACTATTTCAGGTATTATAATCACAGTAAATAGACTCAGCTCAAGCGTTCTAAGTACGAGTACTGAGATTGAGCCTAGATCAAACATATACAGCAATGACCGTTGTTCATTTGCAGAAATGGTTCAATTTACACAAATCATGGAAGTTCATTCTTCTAGAGCTGTGTTGTTAGCTTTAATGCAGAACATTTCAATGCTTAGAACAATCGATGTACATCAGACAAATAGAAATCTCTAAAAAGAACGTGAAAAATCAATTATCAATTTATCTAATGCTGATAGACTGATATTTTCAACTTATAATTCAATAATATGATTAAATTAGAATCTATATCCATATTTGCGTGTTCTGATGAGAAGCGACTTTCTCAATCATTTGTTGATTCTAAAAATATTCATTGTACGTATCTTGATGTATGAAATTTAGTTGTTGTTATTGTATTATGGTCAAGGTGATTTCCTAATTTGTTTATTGAAGGCTGAGAAATTCCACATCTAAAAATAATCTGGAGAAATCGGCAATTATACCTATGAATAGTTGTGTGTAAATGTGTACGTATGTCATGGTAATTTATTATTCCTATACTTATTATCAACAATTTTAGATTTCAATTTCGACAGAGAAATAATCTAAATTATATATTATTGGAAACATATCTATCTATCTTTTCCATAGCACAGCTCTCAATATCCACAAGCTGATTATCAAATAAATGCACAATTATTCCCATAACGACTTGAATATTTGTAATACTCCGCTCAATCGAAAACAAAATGTAAATAATATAATAGATGTATGCTTTGAATAATTTTATTAAGTCTTTAGTGGATCTTCAAAACATTCAACTAAAAAAATTGTCATTCTAGAATATTTCTTATGATTTTGATCTATTAATCAAATTAGTATTTGGGAGATATCAAAATATTTTTTAACTTGGCTCAAAAACAGTTACATATTCTAATTTGTATAATATTATAATTGTACAGAATTTTTTTCAATTCTGCGCTCAGCTTTTTTTTTATTTTAAAATTGAATTTTGCAGATACAGATAAATTGATCATAAATATGGTTCATTAAATCAAAATGACCAAGTGAATGAAATAGTGATTTTTGATTCTAGACTGCGAAATATCACTTTTGCATTCGAGAATAAAAGATTTTTTTGTTAGCGTAGCGAGCGAAAAAAATTATTCCAGAATGCAAAAGAATTTCGCAATCATGTATCAAACAACGTTTTTCAGAAAAACACATCTCAAAATTAATAAAAATGTAAAAAGGAAATTTTGACATTTCGAATCAATCAATATCACTTTAAAGGTTGCTATGATACTAATATAGTTCATCTATTTCGCATCTTGGCTGCGAAATAGGTACTTCGTATCCTGGCTGCGGAATATTTCGCGTCCTGTAAACAAAACAATCATTTCGCATGTTTCTAGTTGCCTTGTAAATGTTCACTTTTAATTAGAGTTTTCGAAAAAAATTTTCTTGGAGAATATTCCTATCCCAACACAAGTGGTGTACTATTAAGATCAAGTATCTAAATATAATGTGGCTTATGATAAAGAATACAGTATAGGTACATACATACATACTTACATACATTCAGTTTCTTCATGTTACAAAAACGTACATTTTATCATAAGAATTAATTTACATAATTCTTATCATAAAATTTTAAAACATTTTCTATTCAATTCAATATTTTCTTACTACGTCTCTGAAAGTCATAAGGACAAACAAGTCGGGAAACCATAGAAATTCGAATGGCAACTAGTTGTGTTCAAACAGTCATCACGCTTTTTGTATTTTGTATCGCCTTTCTGATTTTTTCAGTATTGAATTAGTTTTATCAAGTTTTTTTTCTCCAGAATTTCAATTGAGTGAGGGAAATTTGGTTGGAAAATTTCATTTTGATAAAAATTACAGAGATAGTTGAGTGAAAAGTGTGAAAATTTGTAGAAATTGTATACAATGGATTTTACTTTGACTAGTCGTACGGAATGAATATGTTCTGGTGGATTATTACATATTTTGCTTACAAGTTCATCAAATTTTTTTTTGTCATATTCTATGTGGTCAAAAATTTTTGTTGATTGAATTTTTTAATCCTTTATAATCTTACATGAAATTTGAAAAATAAGCCCGTTATCTATGATAAGTTACATAATGTGAAATCGAAGAAAAATTAGTCCTATTTTACAACACTAAATGGTGAGTATTTTAATTTTAATTGTAAAGTCACTTGATTTTCAGATTTCTCCTGGAGTACTTTCTACTCCAGGGAACATTCATTTTATAATTTTCTTTAAAATTTTATTCAGTATCTTCATACGTCCCCGTATCAACTTTGATGCATGTTCAGTTCATTAACATGGATTCTTCAAGATCACGTGCCTATCTTTGTTGGATATCTTGTGAATATCATAAAAATAATAATAAAAATATTAACGTATCAAGTGTTGGTAGGAATTGTTTAGTCTTTTAGTGATTATTATTGATTTTCACCTGTACTTTTGTAAAACTTTATAAAATTTTGTTGCATTCCCTATCAATTCCTTATTTCCTGTAATTTTTACTTCCCCGACCTACATAATAAGAGAAGTATTGAAATCGTGATTTTTTAACAGCTCGAGATTTTGATGAATCTTCACGGTTTAGACCCTACTCAAACCGAAAAATATAATTTTGAAAAAGTCAGTCTGTCGGTCTGTCTGTGTGGAAACACGATAATTTGAAAACGCGTACGAATTTTTGACTGAAATTTTATATTTAAATTTTTCATCAAAAAGCTATGTTCAAGTTCGTAGATGAGTTTTTTCAACTAGTGGTACCAAAACTTTATTGATGGAGTTTCCTAGTCTTTTTTTCGCGTTTATTTTATAAACGGTTGTATTTATCATAAAAATGAAATCATTAAAGTTGATCCTCGAATATTGTTCAAAATTATCAGCAGTTTATTTGTTATTATCAAAATTTCAATTATTATAAAACTAGTTTTATCTCTCTGAAGCAAAGAAATAATGAGAACCATAAAGCGGAAGTAGAATTATTATTATCACTCACAAGTAATTTGGCTCTATCGTGTTTGGTACCAAATTAAAGCTCTTGCGAGGATAAGTCTAGTAGAAGTGTCAAAGAGGATATTTAAACGATTGTCAATTGTTTCTTTTACAAATTATTTGAAACTGTTAGCCGTAGAACCTTGGCAATCAGTATTTAAGAATGTTGTAGCATAAGAATGATGATCTGTTTCCATCCAAAACAATCAGCCATGGAAAGCTGAGATTTTATGATGTATAAGTAAGTCACGTGATGTCCACGTCAGATTTTATAAAAATAATGATAAAAATATTAACGTATCAAGCGTTGGTAGGAATTGTTTAGTATTTTAGAAATTATTATCGATTTTCGGCTGTACTTTTGTAAAACTTTATAAAATTTTGTTGCATTCCCTATCAATTCCTTAATAATGCCAATATACTTTCCTAAATTCCGTATCGCTCATATTATTCATATTAGACAAGAAATCCTTAACGAAATACGTTTTTCCGCTGCCAGACGGACCAGAAATAATAGCTGTGAATGGATGTTTTAATTTTGTACACATGTTATCTGTGAAAAGTTAAGTGTCATACTGAGTTATCAGACAATGTCATTCATATTTATTATTATTTGTATAAAAAACTTATCTTGATATATTTTTTCATTTTTTATTACTTGTACTGACATCTAGCGATATTGTTTAGCAGTTGTCAGCGAGCGTGTGCTGTTGTGACGTCATGTAAGGCAGTAGATAACAATCAACAGAAGTGTGTAAATGCATGGCGGATATCTTGCAAAAATAAAACAGCAATATAACAAAATCTAAGTGTTATCACTCGAGAAGTATTCCTATCTTAACATTGGTCCTTCGAGCCGGATCTGGTCATCATTTGATCACATTCGCAACAACCTTTTTGAAGAAATTACGAAAATCTTCAATCAACTAATTGGCGACATCTTGGCACGCTATCAGTGCAACCAAGCGAAGAACGTGAGGCGTCGAAGCGGTACGAAGAGAGCCGAACACTACACGACAACATTTAATCTATTTTTGGCACGTAAGTTCCATTTTCCTTTGTCCAAAGCTTTTTCAAAGTATTTTTCCGTATTCAACGTGCTTCAGAATGGAAGAACAATTAAAATCTTTGCATGTAAAACGCGGTGGGTTGAAAACATCTCTTACTAATTTTGAAAAACTATTGAATGAAACGAATAAAAGCAATTCAACCTCAGATAAGTATTTTAACATAACAAATCGAATACAGCGGTTAGAACAGATACTTGACAAATTTGACGAGATTCAAACGAAATCGAATGCATAGTTTTCAATGAGAAAATTCTGTATAGTACAGAATGTCTAGAACGAAATGCGTTTTATGACACATATTATAATTTAACAAGTCAAGCAAATTCATTGCTTGAGGAGTACAAAACCGAACAAGCCTCTGCTGACAGTGCAAGTGTTGTAAGCGTAGGTACAAATAATGCAAGTCCTCAATTACAAAGAATTCATACTGCAGTAAAGTTACCTGCAATCAAATTACCAGAGTTTGAGGGTTCGTATACAAAATGGCGTACATTTTCCGACTCATTTATAACAGTAATTCATCAAAACAATGATTTAGTAAACTCTCAAAAATTATCGTATTTGAAATCTGCAGTCAAGGGTGAGCCGTTTGATTTAATCAGTACATTAGAAACAACAAATGAGAATTATGATATCGCGTTGATCATTCTCAAAAAACGGTATGATAATACAAGGTTAATTGTAACAAATCATGTACAAAGTATTCTAAATATAGTACCAATACCCCGTGAATCTCCTGCACCATTGAAATCATTATTAAATACATTACAGACGCATGTCAATTGTTTACGTTCACTTAATCAGCCAGTAGATTCATGGGACGCAATTATCGTGCCAATAATAACTAGCAAATTAGATTCACAAACTGAAAGAGAATGGGAAAGTAGGCTAAACTCAAAAACTGATAGCAACAATGAAGTTCCTTGTTTAAGCGATTTAATGGAGTTTCTAACTTGTAAACTTATGACATTAGAATCTGTAACACGAAAACGTAATGAGTCACATGCTAATCAACCAAAAACTATGCGATCTTTTGCTACAACTGATTCAAATCAGCCAGTATGTGTATATTGCAATAAAAATCATTTCATATATCAATGTGAGGCGTTCTTGAAACTCAATAGTCAAGAAAGAAATAAAACTGTACACAATCTTGAGCTATGTTTTAATTGTTTACGAAAAGGTCATAATATCAGCACTTGTAAGTCAAGTTCCACTTGTCGAAATTGTCATCGAAAACACCATACCTTATTACATATGCCTTACAAGCCAAATACCAGTGATGGCGTGAAACCTTCCAATACTGAAACAAGGACAGAGGAGACTAACAGTAGCTCCTCAACTACCACTCAAAATTATTCATTACAAGAAATCAACTCACAAATACTTTTAGCTACAGCTGTTGTTGATATCAATACATCAACTAACAAATCACAAAGGGCTAGAATACTTTTAGATTGTGCTTCACAGTCCAATTTTGTAACAGAGGAGCTTTGTAAGAAATTAAAATTGGAAATGAAACCCATAAACATGAATGTACAAGGAATTAATCAAAATTTAGTTACTATTAAATACCGTGTGGATTTAACTTTCAAATCGCAATACAATAATTTTTCTGCTACTATAAGTTGTCTTGTTGTACCACAAATCACTTCAGCTATTCCTACATACTCATTTAATACCAACATGATTCAAATACCCCTTAACATTAAACTGGCTGACCCAAAATTTAATGAATCGGGCCCAATAGATTTGTTGTTAGGTGCAAATTTATTTTGGTCTTTGATCTGTATAGGACAGGTTAGACAAGGGTCAATTGTTTTCCAGAAAACAAAGTTAGGCTGGATAGTATCAGGACAAATATATGATGAACATTTCACAGCTAATCAAGTAAGAGAACGCACAAATGTTTCATTAGTTTCTTTAGAGAAACTGAACAACAACATAGAAAAATTTTGGCGCTATGATGAATTTGAATGTAATTCCAACTCATTGTCTCCTGATGATCAATATTGTGAAAATTTCTTTGCTCAAACGACAGAACGAGCAAACGATGGTAAATTTGTAGTAAGAATTCCGTTTAAGGCTGAAGTAAATCAATTGTGTGATTCTTACGAAATGGCTAAATCACGATTTCATTTATTAGAAAAGCGTCTACAAAATAATGGTAAATTACACAAAGACTATTCAGAATTCATAACCGAGTATATTCAATTGAACCATATGACAAAATCAAACTTGGAAAACACTACAAACTCATTCTATTTACCACACCATTGTGTGGTGAAGGAGTCAAGTGCAACCACAAGGGTTAGAGTAGTATTTGATGCGTCAGCAAAAAATCAAACGGGTTTATCGCTGAACGAAATACAGCATTCTGGTCCTACATTGCAAGATGATATTTTCTCAATAGTTTCTCGATTTAGGCTACATACATTCGTTTTCACAGCAGATATTGAGAAAATGTATCGCCAAATCTGGCTACATCCAGATGAGCATTGTTACCAAAGAATTTTCTGGAGAGAAAATTCTTCAGATGAGCTAATTATTTACGATCTAAAACCTGTTACATATGGTACCAAATCAGCATCATATCTAGCCACACGCTGTTTGATAGAGCTTTCAAATCAATTTGAGTCAAGTTTTCCAAAGGAATCAAAAATCATTCGACATGATTTTTATGTGGATGATATCTTAACAGGTTGTAACAGTGTGGATGAGCTAATGACAATAAAAAACAATATTTCGTATATTTTAGATAGTGCAGGGTTTAATTTACGCAAATTCAATAGCAATGTACACGAATTACGCGATCAATGTTTGAAAGAAACTGAGTCATTACAAATTTCTGACAAAACTCACAAACTTTTAGGCATCTGTTGGAATCCAACGAAGGATACATTTTTTTATTCATATACAAACATTTATAAGCAAACTGAAGTGACAAAAAGAACTATTTTAGCCATTACATCACAGTTATATGATCCGTTAGGACTTTTAGGACCTATTATTGTAATTGCCAAATTAATAATTCAAAGTTTATGGTCACTTAAAATAAGTTGGGATGAAGCTGTTCCAATGGATATATATTCCAAGTGGATAAAGTTCAAAGATAATTTACCAAAAATTCGAACAATTGAAGTTCCACGACATGTTTTGCTACATAATCCAACTAGTATCGAAATTCATGCATTTTCTGATGCCTCTGGTAAGGCTTACGGTAGTTGCATATATTTGAGATCATATAATAATAATAATGTGTCAGTAAATCTTTTGGCAGCAAAATCGAGAGTTTGTCCATTAAAACAGACATCTCTACCTAGATTAGAGTTAAATGCCGCTGTGCTGTCCGCGAAATTAGTACATAAATTCAGGTCAATTTTAAATTTGAATGTTGACAGAGAGTTCTTTTGGTGTGATTCTCAAGTTACGCTATGTTGGATAAAGGCTAATAAAAATCAATGGACGCAATATGTATCAAATCGGGTAGGAGTGATACAAAATTTAACGAAACCTGAAAATTGGTTTTACGTATCATCAAATGAAAATCCTGCTGACTTAATATCAAGGGGTACAACTCCAGAAATATTAGCGACTAAAATCATTTGGTTGCAAGGGCCAAATTATCTTCAAAATATGAACATAGAAGAACATTGTAATAATGAGTTAGTGATAACTGATTTGCCAGAAGCAAAAGGAGTAGTAAAATCTTTAGTCAATTGTCAAAATCCTGAATTTCTAATTGAAAGATTTTCTTCTATAACTAAATTAAAACGAGTAACAGCGTACATGTTGAGATTTATCAATAATTCTAAATCTAAGAAGTTAGATCGCAAATACGGTTTTTTATCATCAGCAGAGATAACAGAGGCATTTATTTTTTTGATCAGAATTGTTCAAGAGAAATCATTTTCCCAAGAATACAAAGATTTATCCAAAGGCTTGGCTATAAATAAGGGTAGCAAATTAATTTGTTTAGCACCTTTCATTGATGATAAGAAACTTATACGAGTAGGTGGCCGGTTGAGTCTATCAAACTTTAATTACGACAAAAAACACCCCATACTATTACCCAAGCATAGTTTTCTCACCGAGTTGATAATTAGAAATGAACATGAGAATTTAATGCACGCGGGAGCTAGGCACGTATTGAACAGCGTGAGGGAAATTTTCTGGCCTATGTCTGGTTTGAATACCACAAAAAAGATAATAAAAAATTGTCTTAAATGTGCAATAATTTCATCAGAGCCTGTAGCTCCTCTTATGAGTGACTTACCACCGGAGAGGACAATGCAAATGCACCCATTTCACTCTGCAGGAGTGGATTATTGTGGGCCATATATTATAAGGGCAGGTTTTGGTAGAAGTACTAGAACAATTAAATGTTACATAAGTCTGTTTGTTTGTTTTGCCACCAAGGCACTACACTTAGAATTGGTAACATCTTTGACAGCAGATTCATTTTTATTGGCACTTAAAAGATTTATTGCAAGAAGAGGTAAACCTCTTAATATATATAGCGACAACGGCACAAATTTTGTGGGTGCTAATAACGAACTCTCAAAACTTGGCGATTTCTTAACAAAAAATGTTGAAGACATTCAAAAGTTCAATACAAATCTCGGAATTAATTGGAACTTTATTCCTCCAAAATCACCAACGTTTGGTGGGCTCTGGGAAGCAGGTGTCAAAACTGTCAAGTTTCATTTAAAACGAATATTAACAAATGTTATTCTGACATATGAAGAATTTCATACCATTCTGACGCAAGTTGAATCAATAGTCAATTCCCGGCCTTTATGTCCTCTATCAGCTGATCCTAGTGACACCGATGCTCTTACCCCAGCTCATTTTTTGATCGGTCGATCTTTCACTTGTATTCCTGATCCCAACATGTTGGACGTACCAGCAACTAGGTTGAACAGGTATCAGCTATTACAAAAATTAAATAGCCACTTTTGGACTAAATGGTCAAAGGAGTATATAAATCATCTCCAACAACGGACCAAATGGCGAATAGCAGGCAATCAAATCAACATCGGCGAACTTGTTATCATCAAGGACGATAACACTCCCCCAGCTCACTGGCGTCTGGGACGAATTCAGCAACTCCACCCTGGAAGAGATGGAATCACTAGAGTCGTCACCATAAAATGTGCAAATAGTGTGGTGAAACGTGCTGTGAATCGAATTTGTGTTCTTCCAGTTCAGGTGTAAAAAAAAAAAACCCCCCAAACTACTTGATTGATTATTAGTTTATCAATGTGTTTCTGAACAGCAGCATCATTGTAAACATATTTAATTGAGTTAATTTATGTTCTGTGCTCAGCTTCGGGCGGGCAACTTATGTATAAAAAACTTATCTTGATATATTTTTTCATTTTTTATTACTTGTACTGACATCTAGCGATATTGTTTAGCAGTTGTCAGCGAGCGTGTGCTGTTGTGACGTCATGTAAGGCAGTAGATAACAATCAACAGAAGTGTGTAAATGCATGGCGGATATCTTGCAAAAATAAAACAGCAATATAACAAAATCTAAGTGTTATCACTCGAGAAGTATTCCTATCTTAACATTATTAATATCATTATTTTGGGAGTATAAGTAAAACCTTACTATCATAATGTGCTATTAATATCTATTTATTTATTTCTGAAACTCT
This sequence comes from Dromius quadrimaculatus, assembly GCA_963989225.1. NCBI lineage: Eukaryota > Metazoa > Arthropoda > Insecta > Coleoptera > Carabidae > Dromius > Dromius quadrimaculatus. Next base: position 28,641,869 of record OZ022326.1, on the reverse strand, counting down.
ACATTCATTTATATTTGAATATTACATTTTAACAAATTCAATTAGGCTGGTCTGTTTGCCTGCGCCATAATCCTTCATTCCTGTATATTTAATACCTAAGTTTGGGACATCTGTTTTTTTCAGTTGACATAATTCTTCATCATCCAGGTCGTCAAATCGGCAGGGAAGATAAATCACAAACTCCTCACACACTGCAATAATTTTTCTTCCAAATCCTGTTCGAACAGCCTTAATATCAACTAGCTTGTATGTTTCGTTGACTTTCAGCTCAGTTATTTTCTTACGAGGCTTGATATCAGCCAGCTGGCCTCTTTCGTTCATCTTGGAGAAGTCCATACCTAATAATAATAATTATTATTATTATAAATAAACAAAATATAACTGAACTATGGAAGAACAAAATTATCTTTGGTATTCTTACCTGGAATTAATTTTTTCTTACAACTTACTTCTTCATCAATAGGAAGAATATGATTTCTATATTTTGAATGATATGTCTTTTATAGTTGTAACTAATTTCTCTTCATGCTTTCGAATTCATTTCAATAAACAAATTAAAAAACAATCACCTTGACCATAATACAATAACAAAATTTTACAAGTAAAAAATACACCCAATGAATATTTTTGGAATCAACAAACGATTAGGAGAGTCGCTCTCCATCAGTACTTGCACGCGGATATAGATTCTAATTGCCTCAGATCATTTTTAAGTGCGAAATTTCGGTAATAAATTAAAAAATAATCACCTTGACCATAACACATTAACAAAAATACACAGAGTGAATATTTTTGGAATCAACAAATGATTAGGAGAGTCGCTTTCCATCAGAACTTGCACACGGAAAGAGATTCTAATTGCCTCAGATTATTTTTAAGTGTGAAATTTCGATAAACAAATTAAAAAATAATCACCTTGACCATAACACATTAACAAAAATACACTGAATGAATATTTTTGGAATCAACAAACGATTAGGAGGGTCGCTCTTCATCAGTATACTTGCTCGCGGATATAGATTCTAATTGCCCCAGATTATTTTTAGGTCCAAAATTTCAATAAACAAATTAAAAAATGATCACCTTGACCATAAAACAATAACAACAACAAAGTTCCATACATAAAAATACGCACATACTGCCGAAGGTATGATGACCTCAATTAATTAATTAACTTCTTATGCTCCCTGAAGGCTACTGGCGCCAATTAATTAGCCGAGTCTCGATCCAAACTGGAACCATTACTACTAGTATTATGTAGCGAATTTCTACGCAATTATTCTTAAGATTGTACTGCAGAATATGTCCACTTGTTTTAGTGTACCAAGACTTCTCTCCTACTGTTGAGACGAATATTGAGTAAGAATAACCATGACAGGGGTAAGAAGAACGAAAATTTTAAGAGATCAATGAAGGAGGGAAGAACAAATTTACAAGAAGTTCGGCAACTGAAGGTTCAATCATGACGATTCCAACAAAATGGGGTAAATCAAGACAATCTAATGGCGACTACAAAACTGCTGTTTACTCAAACAAAAATTCATATGACAAAGATCTGAATCCAATTCTACGTCAAGCAGCAGTGGGTCATCGGAAACATCGCATTCAAAACAACAATCATCAGCAAAAAAATCACACGACGAAAACTGATACCCGAGAAAGCAGCGCCAGCAATTATACATGAAACCCAGTGCCCAGCATCGAACACTTGTGAATGTGCAGTGAATCTACCCCACAAAACTATGACACAAACCTCCCGAAAACATCACCATTGAATTGAGTGGCCGTGTAGAGACATTAGGTGTAATAATTAGGACAAGGTTGAAGAAATGTCCATATAACAATAGTAATTTCCAAATTTTTTCTAAATTGTGCTTTAGAGAAAGCAAATTTCTAAGAAGATGAGGATTGTAAGGGTCAGCAAATTCATAGTTTGCTGAACTCTGACAAAATTGAGGAATGTGCTTTCTTGCAAGCAAGCAATAGAGGTATATGAACTATTTGTAAATACGATTGACGTCAATAACGTATATTGTTATATTGGCATTTTGGATTTTATATATAGGAGTCAATAGTCGAAGCTACGAGGGTGAGAAAAGTTAGTCAAGTTATGAGTCAGTTAGGAGTTAGTCAAGTTAAGAGTTAGTCGAGTTATGAGTTAGTCAAGGAGAATGTAGTTAGTTAGTGATAATGTAGTTAGTGATAAGTTAGTTAGTGCGTGTGTTAAGAAGTAAGAAGTTTGTAAATATTCATCAATGTAGTTTGAAAGCCGGTAGCAATCGGAGTCTGGTAACTTAATCTTTATATTCTTTATCTTTTTGGATACATTTTATTATTTGTTGAACGTGCAAATTATTCCAAGTCCTGTGCAAGTCATTCTCCCTTTTCAGAAGTATTCCAAGAGTAGATAAGTACAAATATAATATCCTCACAGTTCAGCAAAGAACCCAATCTACCAAATATGAATTTATTGTAAATGGGAAACCCTTACAGAATAAGTCGAAATCACGCTTTTCCGCGCAGATTTTCACGATCAAAAAGTTCATATTCCTATCCAGGACCTCATAATATGTATGAAACCATCGACAAAAACATCGTATCTTGTGTTTTCAGAGCGCTATCTGCAGTTATATGAAGTTTGAAATAAGTCAAAATTACCACATTCAAAGCAGTTTCAAAGTATCGCAAATCACATAAATCTATCCAATACAACATAATACGCATGAATCCGTCGTCAAATGCGAAAAATTTTGCGTTTCCAGCGAGTTATCAGCGTTATTTCTGAGTCATGTTGAGAAATCTTTGATTCTGTAAATCTGCTCAGAAACAAGAATTTGCTTCAAAAATGCGTTATATGGCAGAATCTAGCACCAAATACATCATATTTCGTGTTTTTAGAGTACCATTTGCAGTTTTACAAACTTTGGAATAAGTCGAGATCACGCTTTTCCGCGCAGATTTTCACAATCAAAAAGATCATATTCCTATCCAGGACCTTATAATATGTATAAATACATCGACAAAACATCGTATCTCGTGTTCTCAGAGCGCTATCTGCAGTTATGTGAAGTTTGAAATAAGTCAAAATTACCACATTCTGAGCAGTTTCAAAGTATCGCAAATCACATAAATCTATGCAATACAACATAATACGCATGAATCCATCCTCAAATGCACAAAATTTTGCGTTTCCAGCGAGTTATCACCGTTTTTTCTGAGTCTCGTTGAAAATTTTTTGATCCTGTAAATCTGCTCAGAAGCAAGATTTTGCTTCAAAAATGCGTTATATGGCAGAATCTTGCACCGAATACATCAAATTTCGTGTTTTTAGAGTGCTATTTGCAGTTTTACAAACTTTGGAATAAGTCGAGGTCACGCTTTTCCACGCAAATTCTCACAATCAAAAAGTTAATATTTTTATCCAAGACCTCATAATATGTGTGAATCCATAGACAAAAACATCGTATCTCGTGTTTTCAGGGCGCTATCTGCAGTTATATGGAGTTTGAAATAAGTTGAAATTACCACATTCTGGGCAGTTTTAAAGTATCGCAAATCACATAAATCTATCCAATACAATATAATACGCATGAATCCGTCCTCAAATACGAAAAATTCCTCGTTTCCAGCGAGTTATCAGCGTTTTTTCTGAGTCTCGTTGAGAAATTTTTGATTCTGTAAATCTGCTCAAAAGCAAGATTTTGCATCAAAAATGCGTTATATGGCAGAATACAAAGTTCATATTCCAATCCAGGACCTCATGATGTGTATGAATCCATCGACAAAAACAACGCATCTCGTGTTTTCAGAGCGCTATCTGCAGTTATATGAAGTATGAAATAAGTCAAAATTACCACATTCTGAGCAGTTTCAAAGTATCGCAAATCACATAAATCTATCCAAAACAACATGATACGCATGAATCCGTCCTCAAATGCAAAAAATTTTTGATCCTGTAAATCTGCTCAGAAGCAAGATTTTGCTTCAAAAATGCGTTATATGGCAGAATCTAGCACCAAATACATCATATTTTGTGTTTTTAGAATGCTATTTGCAGTTTTACAAACTTTGGAATAAGTCAAAATCACGCTTTCTCGCGCAGATTTTCACAATCAAAAAGTACATATTACTATCCAGGACCTAATAATATGTATGAATCTATCGAAAAAAATATCGTATCTCGTGTTTTCAGACCGCTATCTGCAGTTATATGAAGTTTGAAATAAGTCAAAATTACCACATTGTGAGCAGTTCCAAAGTATCGCAAATCACATAAATCTATCCAATACAACATAATACGCATGAATCCGTTCTCAAATGCAAAATTTTTGCGTTTCCAGCGGGTTATCAACGTTTTTTCTGAGTCTCGGTGAGAAATTTTTTATTCTTCAAATCTGCTCGGGAGCAAGATTTTGCTTCAAGAATGCGTTAAATGGCAGAATCCAGCACCAAATACATCATATTTTGTGTTCTTAGAGTGCTATTTGCAGTTTCACAAACTTTGGAATAAGTCGAAATCACGCTTATTAGCGCAGATTTTCACAATCAAAGAGTTCATATTCCTATCCAGGACCTCATAATATGTATGAATCTATCGACAAAAACACCGTATCTCGTGTTTTCAGAGCGCTATCTGCAGTTATATGAATTTTGAAATGAGTCAAAATTACCACATTCTGAGCAGTTTCAAAGTATCGCAAGTCACATAAATCTATTCAATGAAACATAGCACGCATAAATCTGTCCTCGAATGCACAAAATTTTGCGTTTCCAGCGAGTTATCAGCGTACTTTCTGAGTCTCGTTGAGAAATTTTTGATTCTGTAAATTTGCTCAGAAGCAAGATTTTGCTTCAAAAATGCGTTATATGGCAGAATCTAGCACCAAATACATCATATTTCGTGTTTTTAGAGTGCTATTTGCAGTTTTACAAACTTTGGAATAAGTTGAGATCACGCTTTTCCGCACAGATTTTCACAATCATAAAGTTCATATTCCCATCCAGGACCTCATAATAAGTATGAATCTATCGACAAAAACATCGTATCTCGTGCTTTCAGACCGCTATCTGCAGTTATATGAAGTTTGAAATAAGTTGAAATTACCACATTCTGGGCAATTTTAAAGTATCGCAAATCACATAAATCTATCCAATACATCATAATACGCATGAATCCGTCCTCAAATGCGGAAAATTTCCTGTTTCCAGCGGGTTATCAGCGTTTTTTCTGAGTCTCGTTGAGAAATTTTTGATTCTATAAATCTGCTCAGAAGCAAGATTTTGCTTCAGAAATGCGTTATATGGCAGAATACAAAGTTCATATTCCAATCCAGGACCTCATAATATGTATGAATCCATCGACAAAAACAACGCATCTCGTGTTTTCAGAGCGCTATCTGCAGTTATATGAAACTTGAAATAAGTCTAAATTACCACATTCTGAGCAGTTTCAAAGTATCACAAATCACATAAATCTATCCAAAACAACATAATACGCATGAATCCGTCCTCAAATGCAAAAAATTTTTGATTCTGTAAATCTGCTCAGAAGCAAGATTTTGCTTCAGAAATGCGTTATATGGCAGAATCTAGCACCAAATACATCATATTTTGTGTTCTTAGAGTGCTATTTGCAGTTTTCAAACTTTGGAATAAGTCGAAATCACGGTTTTCCGCGAAGATTTTCACAATCAAAAAGTTCATTTTCCCATCCAGGACCTAATAATATGTATAAATCTATCGACAAAAATATCGTATCTCGTGTTTTCAGGCCGCTATCTGCAGTTATATGAAGTTTGAAATAAGTCAAAATTACCACATTGTGAGCAGTTCCAAAGTATCGCAAATCACATGAATCTATCCAATACAACATAATCCGCATGAATCCGTTCTCAAATGCAAAAAATTTTGCGTTTCCAGCGGGTTATCAGCGTTTTTTCTGAGTCTCGTTGAGAAATTTTTCATTCTTCAAATCTGCTTAGAAGCAGGATTTTGCTTCAAAGATGCGTTATATGGCAGAATCTAGCACTAAATACAACATATTTTGTGTTTTTAGAGTGCTATTCGCAGTCTTACAAACTTTGGAATAAGTCGAGATCACGCTTATCCGCGCAGATTTTCACAATCAAAAAGTCCATATTCCTATCCAGGACCCCATAATATGTATGAATCCATCGACAAAAACATCGTATTTCGTGTTTTCAGAGCGCTATCTGCAGTTATATGGAGCTTGAAATAAGTCAAAATTACCACATTCTGAGCAGTTTCAAAGTATCGCAAATCACATAAATCTGGCCAATACAACATAATACGCATGAATTTGTCCTCAAATGCAAAAAATTCTGCGTTTCATGCGAGTTATCAGCGTTTTTTCCGAGTTTTGTTGAGAAATTTTTGATTCTGTAAATCTGCTCAGAAGCAAGACTTTGCTTAAAAAATGCGTCATATGGCAGAATATAGCACCAAATACATCATATTTTGTGTTTTTAGAGTGCTATTTGCAGTCTTACAAACTTTGGAATAAGTCGAAATCACGCTTTTTCGCGCAGATTTTCACAATCAAAAAGTTCATGTTCCTATCCAGGACCTCAGAATCTGTATGAATCTATCGACAAAAACATCGTATCCCGTGTTTTCAGAGCGCTATCTGCAGTTATATGAAGTTTGGAATAAGTTAATATCACCACATTCTGAACGGTTTCTAAGTATCGCGAATCACATAAATCTATCCAATACAACAGAATACGCATGAATCCGTCCTCAAATGCAGAAAATTTTGCGTTTCCAGCGGGTTATCAGCGTTTTTTCTGAGTCTTATTGAGAAATTTTTGATTCTGTGATTCTGCTCAGAAGCCAGATTTTGCTTCAAAAATGCGTTATATGGCAGAATCTGGCAAAAAATACATCATATTTCGTGTTTTTAGAGTGCTATTCGCAGTTTTGCAAACTCTTGAATAAGTCGAAATCACGCTTTTCCGCTAAGATTTTCACGATCAAAAAGTTCAAATTCCTATCCAGGACCTCATAATATGTATAAATCTATCGAAGAAACATCGTTTCTTGTGTTTTTTAGAGCGCTATCTGCAGTTATATGTAGTTTGAAATAAGTCAAAATTACCACATCCTGAGCAGTTTCAAAGTATCGCAAATCACATAAATCTATCTAATACAACATAATACGCATGTATCCAACCTCGGAAGCACGAAATTTTGCGTTTCCAGCGAGTTATCAGCATTTTTTTCTGAGTCTCGTTGAGAAATTTTTGATTCTGTAAATCTGCTCAGAAGCAAGATTTTGCTTCAAAAATGCGTTATATGGCAGAATGTAGCACCAAATACATCATGTTTTGTGTTCTTAGAGTGCTATTTGCAGTTTTCAAACTTTGGAATAAGTCGAAATCACGCTTTTCCGCGCAGATTTTCGAAATCAAGAAGTTCATATTCCTATCCGGGACCTCATAATATGTATGAATCTAACGACAAAAACATCGCATCTCGTGTTTTCAGAGCGCTATCTGCAGTTATATGAAGTTTGAAATAAGTCAAAATTACCACATTCTGAGCAGTTTCAAAGTATCGCAAATCACATAAATCTATTCAATAAAACATAACACGCATGGGTCCGTCCTCAAATGCACAAAATTCTGCATTTCCAGCGAGTTATCAGCGTTTTTTCTAAGTCTCGTTGAGAAATTTTTGATTCTGTAAATCTGCTCAGAAGCAAGATTTTGCTTCAAAAATGCGTTATATGGCAGAATCTAGCACCAAATACATCATATTTTGTGTTCTTAGAGTGCTATTTGCAGTTTCACAAACTTTGGAATAAGTCGAAATCACGCTTTTTTGCGCAGATTTTCACAATTAAAAAGTTCATATTTCTATCCAGGACCTCATAATATGTATGAATCTATCGACAAAAACATCGTATCTCGTGTTTTCAGAGCGCTATCTGCAGTTATATGAAGTTTGAAATAAGTCAAAATTACCACATTCTGAGCAGTTTCAAAGTATCGCAAGTCACATAAATCTATTCAATAAAACATAACACGCATGAATCTGTCCTCAAATGCACAAAATATTGCGTTTCCAGTGAGTTATCAGCGTTCTTTCTGAGTCTCGTTGAGAAATTTTTGATTCTGTAAATCTGCTCAGAAGCAAGATTTTGCTTCAAAAATGCGTTATATGGCAGAATCTAGCACCAAAAACATCATATTCCGTGTTTTTAGAGTGCTATTTGCAGTTTCACAAACTTTGGAATAAGTTGAGATCACGCTTTTTCGCGCAGATTCTCACAATCAAAAAGTTCATATTTCCATCCAGGACCTCATGATATGTATGAATCTATCGACAAAAACATCGTATCTCGTGTTTTTAGACCGCTATCTGCAGTTATATGAAGTTTGAAATAAGTCAAAATCACCACATTCTGAGCAGTTTCAAAGTATCGCAAATCACATAAATCTATCCAATACAACATAACACGCATGAATCCGTCCTCAGATGCACAAAATTTTGCGTTTCCAGCGTGTTATCAGCGTTTTTTCTGAGTCTTGTTGAGAAATTTTTGATCCTGTGAATCTGTTCAGAGGCAAGATTTTGCTTCAAAAATGCGTTATATGGCAGAATCTAGCACAAAAAACATCATATTTCATGTTTTTTAGAGTGCTATTTGCAGTTTTACAAACTTTGGAATAAGTCAAGATCACGCTTTTCCGGGCAGATTTTCACAATCAAAAAGTTCATATCCTCATCCAGGACCTCATAATATGTATGAATCTATCAACGAAAACATCGTATCTCGTGTTTTTGGAGAGCTATCTGCAGTTATATGAAGTTTGAAATAAGTCAAAATTACCACATTCTGAGCAGTTTCAAAGTATCGCAAATCACAAAAATCTATCCAATACAACATAATACGCATGAATCCGTCGTCAAGTGCACAAAATTTTGCGTTTCCAGCGAGTTATCAGCGTTTTTTCTGAGTCTCGTTGAGAAATTTTTGATTCTGTAAATCGGCTAAAAAGCAAGATTTTGCTTCAAAAATGCGCTATATGGCAGAATTCAGCACCAAATACATCATATTTTTGTGTTCTTAGAGTGCTATTTGCAGTTTCACAAACTTTGGAATAAGTCGGAATCACGCTTTTTTTGCGCAGATTTTCACAATCGAAAAGTTTCATATTCCTATCCAGGACCCCATAATATGTATGAATCTATTGACAAAAACATCGTATCTCGTGTTTTCAGAGCGTTATCTGCAGTTATATGAAGTTTGAAATAAGTCAGAATAACCACATTCTGAGCAGTTTCAAAGTATCGCAAGTTACATAAATCTATTCAATAAAACATAACACGCATGAATCTGTCCTCAAATGCACAAAATTTTGCGTTTCCAGCGAGTTATCAGCGTTTTTTCTGAGTCTCGTTGAGAAATTTTTCAATCTGTAAATCTGCTGAGAAGCAATATTTTGCTTCAAAAATGCGTTATATGGCAGAATCTAGCTCCAAATACATCATATTTCGTGTTTCTAGAGTGCTATCTGCAGTTTCACAAACTTTGGAATAAGTCAAGATCACGCTTTTCCGCGCAGATTTTCACAATCAAAAAGTTCATATTTCTATCCAGGACTTCATCATATGTATGAATCCATCGACAAAAAATATCGTATCTCGTGTTTTCAAAGCGCTATCTGCAGGTATATGAATTTTGAAATAAGTCGAAATTTCCACATTCCGAGCAGTTTTCAAAGTATCGCAAACCACATAGTTCTATTCAATAAGACATAACACGCATGAATCCGTCCTCAAATGCACAAAATTTTGTGTTCCCAGCGAGTTATCAGCGTTTTTTCTGAGTCTTGTTGAGGAATTTTTGATTCTGTGAATCTGCTCAGAAGCAAGATTTTGCTTCAAAAAATGCGTTATATGGCAGAATCTAGCACCAAAAAACATCATATTTCGTGTTTTTAGAGTGCTATTTGAAGTTTCACAAACTTTGGGATAGGACGAAATCACGCTTTTCCGCGCAGATTTTCAAAATCAGAAAGTTCATATTCCTATCCAGGACCTTATATCATGTATGAATCTATCGACAAAAGCATCGTATCCCTGTGGTTTTCAGAGCGATATCTGCAGTAATATGAAGTTTGGAATAAGTCAAAATTACCACATTCCGAGCAGTTTCAAAGTATCGCAAATCACATAAATCTATCCAATACAACATAATACGCACGAATCCGTCCTCAAATGCACAAAATTTTGCGTTTCCAGCGAGTTATCAGCGTTTTTTCCGGGTCTCGTTGAGAGATTTTTGATTCTGTAAATCTGCTCAGAAGCAAGATTCTGCTTCAAAAATGCGTTATATGGCAGAATCTAGCACCAAATAAATCATATTTCGAAAATCTAGAGTGCTATTTGCAGTTTCACAATCTTTTGGAATAAGTCGAGATCACGCTTTTCCGCGCAGATTTCCACAATCAAAAAGTTCATATTCCTATCCAGGACCTAATATTATGTATGAATCCATCGTCATAAACATCGAATCTAGTGTTTTCAGAGCGCTATCTGCAGTTATATGAAGTTTGGAATAAGTCAAAATTACCACATTCTGAGCAGTTTAAAAAGTATCGCAAATCACGAAAATCTATCCAATAAAACATAACACGCATGAATCCGTCTTCAAATGCAAAAAATTTTGCGTTTCCCCAGCCGAGTTATCAGCGTTCTTCTAAGTCTCGTTGATAAATTTTTGATTTTGTAAATCTGCTCAGAAGCAAGATTTTGGTTCAAAAATGCGATATATGGCAGAATCTAGCATCAAATACATCATATTTCGTGTTTTTGGAGTGCTATCTGCAGTTTTACAAACTTTGGAATAAGTCGAGATCACGCTTTTTCGCGCAGATTTTTACAATCAAAAAGTTCATATTCCTATCCAGGACCTCATAAAATATATGAATCAATCGACAAAAACATCGTATCTCGCGTTTTCAGAGCGCTATCTGCAGTAATATGAAGTTTGAAATGAGTCAAAAATTACCACATTCTGAGCAGTTTCAAAGTATCGCAAATCCCATAAATCTATCCAATACAACATAATACGCATGAATCCGTCCTCAGATGCACAAAATCTTACGTTTTCCAGCAAGTTATCAACGTTTTTTTCTGAGTCTCGTTGAGAAATTTTTGATTCTGTGAATCTGCTCAGAAGCAAGATTTTGCTTCAAAAAATGCGTTATATGGCAAAATCTAGCACCAAATACATCTTATATCGTGTTTTTAGAGTGCTATTTGCAGTTTTAAAAACCTTGGAATAAGTCGGAATCACGCTTTTCCGCGCAGATTTTCACAATCAAAATGTTCATATTCCTATCCAAGACCTCATAATATGTTTGAATCTATCGACAAGAACATATTATCTCGTGTTTTCAAAAGCGCTATCTGCAGTTATATAAAGTTAGATTTAAGACAAAATAACCACATTCTGAGCAGTATCAAAGTATCGAAAATCACATAAATCTATCCAATAAAACATAACACGCATGAATCCGTCCTCAGATGCACAAAAATCTTGCGTTTCCAGCAAGTTATCAGCGTTTTTTCTGAGTCTCGTTGAGAAATTTTTGATTCTGTGAATCTGCTCAGAAGCAAGATTTTGCTTCAAAAATGCGTTATATGGCAAAATCTAGCACCAAATACATCTTATATCGTGTTTTTTAGAGTGCTTTTTGCAGTTTTACAAACTTTGGAATAAGTCGGAATCACGCTATTCCGCGAAGATTCTCACGATCAAAAAGTTCATATTCCTATTCAGGACCTCATAATATGTATGAATCTATCGACAAAAGCATCGTATTTCGTGTTTTGAGAGCGCTATCTGCAGTAATATGAAGTTTGAAATAAGTCAAAATCACCACATTCTGAGCAGTTTGAAAGTATTGAAAATCACATAAATCTATCCAATACAACATAATACGCATGAATCCGTCCTCAAATGCACAAAATTTTGCGTTTCCAGCGAGTTATCAGCGTTTTTTTCTGAGTCTCGTTGAGAAATTTTTTGATTCTGTAAATCTGCTCAGAAGCAAGATTTTGCTTCAAAAATGCGTTATATGGCAGAATCTAGCATCAAAAACATCATATTTTGTGTTTTCAGAGTGCTATTTGCAGTTTTAAAAACTTTGGAATAAATCGAAATCACGCTTTTTCTGCGCAGATTTTCACAATCAAAATGTTCATATTCCAATCCAAGACCTCATAATATGTATGAATCCTATCGACAAGAACATATTATCTCGTGTTTTCAAAGCGCTATCTGCAGTTATATAAAGTTTGATTTAAGACAAAATACCCACATTCTGAGCAGTTTCAAAGTATCGCAAATCACATAAATCTATCCAATAAAACATAACACGCATGAATCCGTCCTTAGATGCACAAAATCTTGCGTTTTCAGCAAGTTATCAGCGTTTTTATCTGAGTCTCGTTGAGAAATTTTTGATTCTGTGAATCTGCTCAGAAGCAAGATTTTGCTTCAAAAAATGCGTTATATGGCAAAATCAAGCACCAAATACATCTTATATCGTGTTTTTAGAGTGCTATTTGCAGTTTTAAAAACCTTGGAATAAGTCGAAATAACGCTTTTCCGCGCAGATTTTCACAATCAAAATGTTCATATTCCTATCCAAGACCTCATAATATGTTTGAATCTATCGACAAGAACATATTATCTCGTGTTTTCAAAGCGCTATCTGCAGTTATATAAAGTTAGATTTAAGACAAAATAACCACATTCTGAGCAGTTTCAAAGTATCGCAAATCACATAAATCTATCCAATGAAACATAACACGCATGAATCCGTCCTCAAATGCACAAAATTTTGCGTTTCCAGCGAGTTATCAACGTTTTTTCTGAGACTCTTTGAGAAAATTTTTGATTCTGTAAATCTGCTCAGAAGCAAGATTTTGCTTCAAAAATGCGTTATATAGCAGAATCTAGCACCAAAAAACATCATATTTTATGTTTTTAGAGTGCTATTTGCAGTTTTACAAACTTTAGAATGAGTCGAAATCACGATTTTCCGCGGAAATTTTCACGATCAAAAAGTTCATATTCCTATCCAGGACCTCATAATATGTATGAATCTATCGACAAAAGCATCGTATCTTGTGTTTTCAGAGCGCTATCTGCAGTTATATGAAGTTTGAGATGAGTCAAAATTACCATATCCTGAGCAGTTTCAAAGTATCGCAAATCACATAAATCTATCTAATAAAACATAACACGCATGAATCTGTCCTCAAATGCACAAAATTTTGCGTTTCCAGCGAGTTATCAGCGTTTTTTCTGAGTCTCGTTGAGGAACTTCTGATTCTGTAAATCTGCTCAGAAGTAAGATTTTGCTTCAAGAATGCGTTATATGGCAGAATCTAGCACCAAATACGTCATATTTCCTGTTTTGAGAGTGCTATTTGCAGTTTTACAAAGTTTGGAATAAGTCGAGATCACGCTTTTCCGCGCAGATTTTCACAATCAAAAAGTTCCATATTTCTATCCAGGACCTCATAATATGTATAAATCTATCGACAAAAAACATCGTATCTCGTGTTTTAGAGCTCTATCTGCAGTTATATGAAGTTTGAAATAAGTCAAAATTACCACATTCTGAGCAGTTTTAAAGTATCGCAAATCACATAAATCTATCCAATACAACATAATACGCATGAATCCGTCCTCAAATGCACAAAATTTTGCGTTTTCCAGCGAGTTATCAGCGTTTTTTCTGAGTCTTGTTGAGAAGTTTTTGATTCTGTAAATCTGCTCAGAAGCAATATTTTGCTTCAAAAATGCGTTATATGGCAGAATTTTAGCACCTAAAACATCATATTTCATGTTTTTAGAGTGCTATTTGCAGTTTTACAAACTTTGGAATGAGTCGGAATCTCGCTTTTCCCCGCAGATTCTCACGATCAAAAAGCTCATATTCCTATCCAGGACCTCATAATATTTATGAATCTAGCGACAAAAGCATCGTATC